>OX438815.1:13311594-13821190 GCA_949316475.1 Hypomecis punctinalis | reverse complement strand
AAAGGCTTTGGATTAAGGATTTTAGTATCGAAAACCTAGAAGATGCCTAGAAATTCTAGTAGCTCAAGGTTTGTAAAACCGACCGTAGTATGGGCAGAAATGGAAAAATTAATCAATCCCGAGGAGAAGTCCAAGTTTATGGCTTTCAAAGGGAAATCAGAATCTTATTTGCGAAGGTAAATGAAACCCAAATGAAACCATGCACATGCCTTTATGTGTCTATACTCGTATAATATTTAAAAGATTTAGTTGCTTACCGAAATGTAGCGCTCAAAAGTGCAGTTTTACAAAACAAATCGGTCAAGTGAAAGAGAGGCTTTGACTATGTTTCTTAACACAAACAAGAATTGAATTGAATTGACTAGGTATATTTCTTAAACAGTTTGGCTTATAATAGTATAACAATATTAGAAGTATCGTTTGAGCTAATCGACGTAACACGTAAACGAAATTCCTTGACGTCTAAAGATATATATGGTTGGTCAGATGTTCTGTAAAATATGAATCTGCTGCACATCGGATTTGAAGGGAAGATTAATCGGTTTCCAAAGAAGCTTTGAATTATGTTTTTGCTAATAAACACAAATATTCTTAATTCCATATTCCATAACTTACTTAATTTTTTATAATTTGATCGTTGATATTTTAATTTAAATTATTTGTCAATGTGTAATACTATAATTTTAAACTCAGAAGAACTACAAATTTTGAATAAATTAGTTTTGTTGTGTTAAAAAATGTACATTGTTTGACGTGTAATAATGAATAATTTTTAATAATAATTTGATGAATAAAATTAATATAAAATGAATATTCATTAACTTACAGAGTTCAAGCGAATCCACCAGCACCCCCTGCTATAGACTGGGACCACTATAATAAACTACTGCCTGACAAAACCATCGTGGACAAATTGAAGTCGTCCTACGAACGGTATAAAGTACCCTTCCCAAAAGACACCCTCACAGTCGAAGTAGGCAAGCAATGGGATGAATTGTGCCCTAAGATCAAAAAGTACTGCGAGGATCAAGAAAAAATTATAAAGACGTAAGTAATAAATAAAGTAAAGAAGATGCGAAATGTTTACAGAAAACATATTTTAGGTTTACATATTGGTATAGAAAATAGGCTTTATATTTATCTGCAAAGGCTATACGGTGAAGCATAGAACAGCAGAACTCTCTCTCTCTTCTGTGCGGTAAAGCAGAAAACGCGACGGTAGCATACATATGACGGTAACATAGCAGTCTACGTATGTTTATTGTTTAGGTTTCTACATTTATTTACGTATAGATTCGAAGTGGAAATCCAGAGCACAGTGATTTTACTCATCTTTAGGTATGTACTTTTACTATGGTACGAACGTCGAAATTGCAGCAAGCGAATATTATATTGAAAGAAAAACTACTGCTACTTATGACAGATGCTTGATCTACATAATATGATTATAATATACGATAGTTGCAATTTGTATGTTTCGCATTTGTACGTGTAGACAAGGTGAAATCGTACAGGAATAGAAACAATGAATAGAAAATGCCATTCGTTTTCAGGGCTCAAACGGAGCTGAACAAAATAAACGCACTGCCACCAATAGACTCTATTACACTGGAGATGTTCCACGATCTATATCCAAATCAAGCTCTGAAGCCAGTCACTAATCCAACTTTCTGGCCACACACTCCGGAGGAGCAATTGGGGTATGTGGACCCGGCGGATAAGAAAAGAAAATAGCTATGGATGCACTACAATTACTTCTTCTTCGTGTCAATGGTTTTCGTTTTCTCCCAATATTTGACAACTGTGACTCCATAGGGTGTGGCTTACTACAATTCCTCATGTTGGCACTTCGTCGCTGTTTGGTGTTCGTGTGTTTGTTAATATGTTCCCGGATATTAATTATGAACGAAAAACACGAACATACCGTCCTCACAAGCAGTCGGATACGGAAGTTCACGTATTTGCATATTCGTTTTGTTCGTACAAGTAGACAAATATTGACAATAACAAACCATTTCACATCGCTGTATAAGGGAAAATAGGAATACGCAAAGTGCCAGCAGATGTGAAGTGTCAGCGTCACATTTCGGAAAACTTTTAGTAGGTATCGACTCAAACAAAAATACTCTGTAATTGTCATACGACATGAAAGTTATGAATGGTTTGCGATAAGAGGTTTTATCGATTGTTATTTTTTAGTCTGTACCTATCTGAAAATACTTAATCTACAAAACGTTGATACAAGAATAAGTTATCAGTTTTATCCAACTGCTGGAAAAAGGGTAATGTTTATCAAGTGTTTGTATATTTGTATGCGACGTATGAGCTTGATTGATATTGTATTGAAAATTATTTTGTTTGCTTCGTTTTGTACCTGGGACATCATGGATTTTTTTAACTTACATAATAAGGGTGAGGATAATTTCAATAAGAACCATATTTTACATCTCAATATGTACCTGTATATTGAAATACCTAAACAGTTTGCTACAGGGGATCAGATAATTGAAGATGTTCCATTTACATGTATTCATTTGAGAAATATATAACGTTTTATATCGTGAAGCGCCTACTGATTTCTTTATTTCTACGTTTCGTGGTTTTGCAGTTTTTTCTTTAGCAAAATATGGGGGACTTGTCACTATCTACATTGACATCACATAATCTTCAGGCTCTTTAGAAGGCATGAATTTCTTAGAGTCCTATAATACCCTTACACTATTAGGTACAGCCTTGGCCAAAAGTATAAGGCACCTTTAAAATTCAAAATGCATGTTTACTACTTAACCAATAACTGAGTCCATCCATCCATCAGCCAAAGAACGTCCACTGCTGAACATAGGCCTCCCTGTAACTAAGTGCTTATCTTAAATGACTTACCGGGGTCATAAATAACTTCTTAGAATATAAAGCGGCTATGTGTTAAGGTCATAAAACACCTGGTGACCGAAAAAGATTCGGTTTTCTTTCGGTGTTATTAGTCAATGTTTGGTCACTTGTGTTCTGGACTCTAACAAGTAAACAAGCTTTCATTTATGTTGATGTGATTAAATTAACACCTAATTTTGTTAAAAATGCCAAAAGGAGTGAAATTAGTTTAGGAGATAGAGTGAAGATACAGGGTGCCTAATACTTTTGGCCAAGGCTGTATTATATTTTCCTAATTTTGCATTGCATGCGTAAAGCATATAAATCATTTTCTATTTATTGTCATACGTATAAAGCAATAAAAAATCAGAATTTACAAAATTCTTCGTGCCAAAATGCTGAAATATAAAAACGCACGTAAATCCGAAATCGACGAATTTTAGGAGACGCGCGTCTAGGGTTACTACATGTAGGGGATTTACCTGATTTTATTGATTTCAAGCTATGAGCCAAATAATAATATAATGTTTTAAACCTGAAAGATGTCAAATAGGCAACCGGTAAAAACCAATCAACCCAGAACTCTCTATCGTATCCCACATACATACATAAATTAATTTAAGCCAATTTTCAAAAACCGACCACAATTCTAAGAAGAGCCTAAAGCCATATTTCTAGAACAAATTGCGAAGATGTAGAATTTTTGCTCCGTCCAATAACAATACAGGAATAAAAATCGAGAGTAAACTTTCTAGGTAAGCGCGCTACACTACACCCTATGCAGCATCTCTGCTAATCAGGCTGCATCAGGCAGGATATGTACCGTACCAGCCTTTTTAATAGTCCACTGCAGGACTTAGGCCTACTCACGAAGGGCGATTGGTCCATATCCACCACGCTAGCCCAATGAAGGTTGGTGGATTCACACACGCCATTGCATTTCTTCTACGGACGTATGCACGATGTTTTTCTTCATCGAAAAGCCAGCGGTGTGAAATTCCGTTCATAAATTCCAAAGAACCCATTGCTACGGGACCGGGATTTGAACCCACGGCCACGCGATTGTAAGACGGGTGTCATAACCACAAGACTGCCATAGCTTTCAGCAGGCAGGATAAAACGCAAACCTATCAAAAAATACCTAAAGAAGAGAAGAAAAGTAAATCCTTTTCTGTGAAATGAAAAAATCCTGAGGTAAGGAGGCTCTACGAACGTGGGGCATGATTTGCCACGTGACGCCGCGGGCCACGTCCAAACATCGCCTGAGTTATTGTCTCCGAGTGCACAGTGAGGGCTGCCCACTAAATATAGCCGGGTTTGAAGCACCACGTTCAGGGTCGCCGAGGAGACATCCGCCAAGAGCGCGAGACAAATAATGATTGATGATCCGTACGTGCTTTATTAGAATTAATTTGAATAGGTACTTATGATGCTAACTGACCAGACAGACATTGTTCAGTCCAAATGATTCTAGTCCTTTTTCGAATTGTTACCATTCAGACTAAGATTTGGAAAATGAAAAACGAAATACGAAAGAAATAAATTAGACGAGCCATTTTTAAAGCATTTCGCTTGGCAACAACCCTGTGCTTCAGTATTCTGAGCAACAGCAACTGTGTACGTTTACTGCGTTTCATATTTTTAAGTTTGCCAGTTTATAAGTTTACCGATTGGGTATTTAACCTAACCTATTCGCAAAATTGGCATAAAAATCGAAATAATCTGTTAACTTCTGCTCCTAGAAATTGGGATATCAATAACATTAACAGCTATTCCAGAAGTTCAGGAAATTTTCCAGAAACGTAATCGAACAAATGATTCGTATCATTATTCGGTTTAGTTTTATTCACAGATTCCTTGAAATAAGCAATCATGTGAATCATAAATCCTGTAATCATGATGACGTCGTGGATGAACCCTAATTATTTATGAGTCGGAAGATGAGGAAATTAATTTTGGATAATACATATTATAATTATTGTTAAAACAGTTGATACATATTGATACATATATAACTTAATAGGTAATATAATAATAAATAAATAAATATTTTGGGACATCTTACACACGGTCTCTGACCCCAAACTAAGCAAAGCTTGTGATATAGCTGCCAGAGACTGATATACTACATATAATAATTTTTAAATACATACTTATATAGATAGTAACTAAATGACACCCAGACACAGAGCAAACACTTATGTTCATCACATAAATATTTGCCCGCATCGAACCCACGCCTCTTTGATCCAGAAGTTAGGGTCACTAACCACTGAGCCACCGAGGCAGTCAAAATATTTCATTTATGAACCTTAACATTAGATATGATTTAAAGTTCATAATAGGTACCTACTTAAACTTATAGCAGATCTTGTTTAAATAATTATTTTTCACAAAAAATATCATGATCGACTTCAACCGTGTACAGAATTCACGAATATTTCGCACGGATCGATGTAGCATTTTTTACATTTTTGTTGATTTATCAAAAATGGCTCATCCAAATTCGATATAATTTAAATGGGACCCATTTCGAAGTATAGCTACTCTTTCCAATAAAAAAGAATATTTTTCTTATCTGACAAGATTGGCGCAGGACAGAGGGACAAAATGTTAAGCCAATAAAATAACTTGAAGGGACTATGGACGACGATAACGATGTATTTTCACACAAGAGGGAAAAGTTTTACAGTGGTCCTATTTTTCTTCAATTGTCATTCGTCGCATTTCTAACAAAAGATTATCAGAATTACAGTAAACAATTTAAACACAAGTTTACAGAAGAGATCCAACCACCGACAAGTCTGCAAATAAACCAAGCTTTGTCTGAAAGTTGATCTGAATGAACTTTGTCAGTGTGTGTCATGCGATTCACGCGCCTTGCGCGCTCAGTTTAATTCCACCACGTTCGAAGCATATGCGCTTTGCAGCTCTACAGTCCAACCAGCTTCATCAACAAGAAGGAGCCACCGTTCTTTTTTCAACGCAATGCAGACAATCACCAAAGATTATCTTTAGTACCACGATTTATTCAACTTCACACATAAGTTGGTCGGCTGTCTGGTTCAGACGAATCAGTTCTAAGAAAATTGCTGCTCGCAGCTCCTGTTAGTCGGTTCGCGCTAACTGCTTCGGCGGTCTTTGATTCAATCCGTGCAGCTATTCGAAACATTAGACGACTGCAAATGGAATTGGATTGAACGTAGAGGTCATGTCCTAACTTCTTTTTATAGGTACTTCAACTGATTGACTTGATCCGTGGATAACAGAACAGTAAAAATAAAATTAACTTTGCACTAAATTTCCGATCCAATTTATTTTTATAAGATTTAGGATCATTTACTGAGCATAAAATCACAAAATGATGACAGATCCAGGTGGCGCTTCAAGCGCCATCTTGAAAAACGTTTTTGGCCGATATCTCGGAAACTATGCAATTGAGGGCAAAGTCAAGGAGACCATTATTGTAGAAAATAAAATTTAACATCTTTTGTTTCCAGTAAACTTTTTTGTTAAAACTTAACGTTTTCGATTTATGGCTCATTTAATGAATGAATTAACGAAATTTCATTAACTATTATCGCTATAAATCGTAAACGGTAAGTTTTTCGAAAAAGTTTACTGACAACAAAAATTGCTAAATTTTATTTTCTACAATAATAGTCTCCGCGACTTTTGCCCTAAAGTGCAAGATATCGGCCAAAAACGTTTTTTTTTCAAGATGGCGTTTGAAGCTCCACCTGGATCAGTCAGCATTCTGTGATTTTATACTCGGTAAGTGATCCTCAACTTTATTTTTAAAAAAAATGGATCGGAAATTTAGTTCAAAGTTGATTAAAAAACGTCTTTTTTCCTGTACCATAACATTAAACATATTTTAGTGACCTTAGTTTGATGTTCTAATAGAAGTGTGACTGTATCTAATTTAAACGTCTTCATCAAGTACTTACCTAATTAATCAATTAGAAATCTAATTTACTGCCCAGATAGTATTTACGCCTCTGTCATGCTGTATGTATAGAATAATGATGCATATGTCGAGTGTAAATCGAAGATAGAGCACACACTGTAAAACCCACATTAAATAGTTATAGCGCTAAGCAATAGCGCTATTTTTAATCGAAACCAAAGTACAAATAAAAGTTTGGAAGATTTCAGACCGAATCTATTTGCTCCGTGTATATATTGGTGGGATATGTGGGACCATATTCTAATTCTAACTATTCTATATATTCCCAAATGCACCTTACCTATAATATGATAATATTTCTACCTTTTCCCAAATAAGTATGTATTCTATTAACGTCCGGCGTCGTCCGCCCATTAGGAAAAATTGTCTGAACATGAATCAAGTTCCTTCCTCCTAAAATAACAAACACTTCGAGTGTATCATTAGGATCGTTTAAAAAGTATCTCAACTGTGGATAGTTAAAAATAAAAGGAGTAACATCCCTTTCCGTTTCCGCGCTCTCAGCGGGGCGACACGGATAATCGCAGATCTATCACTGCTGTGATTTCCGATCGTCCGGAAATTGGGAAACAAGCATCGTTTTCGATTCTATTTCTGAGGTTTAAAAGCTTCCATCGTGTAAACATATTTTATGAATTATGAACTGGTTTGCGAAACTAGTAAGTTTTTAGGTTAGCTAATTTGCCATGTTGAGGGAGAAGAATAATAATTACACTGAGTGTTTACCTATTCTACTACCGTCCCGGGGACGTCGGACCAGGATACGATGGCACAAATCATTGTGGCCACTTTTTCTTAAAACTGCTGCAAAATTCTGAATAGATATTCCGTACATAAAGTTCGTAGAGATACTTGACTAGATAAATACATGAGAAGAGAGAGATTGAGCTTACAAGTGCGTAGCATCAACTTAAGTTACAGCTAAGTTTAACACTGAAAAACGATTAAAAGATCTTAGATATTTGAGAGATTAAAAATATTTGCTAGCTGAAACGTCTTGTTCTAAAGGAGAGATCTACAAATATTATATACGTTCGCGGTGCATGTCTAATCAGGTAAGTTGGTGATAGATAATTTAGAGAGCTTTCTAGAATTTTGAACAAAAATTGTAAGAGATTATTATTATATACTACGGGACTAATCGCGCACTAAAATAACGAGATAAATAAACACCTTATCATCCCGACGTTTCGGTATTTAGGTATTTATCTCGTAACTTTAGTGCGCGATTAGTCCCGTAGTATATAATAACTAGTTTTTACACGCGGCTTCGCCCGCATGATATTTTGATTGTTGACGTAATATCATTATAATTTATAGCTTATGTGTTATTCTGATATATAAGCTATACTATTGCAAAGTTTCATCTCAATCTGTTCAGTAGTTTTTGCGTGAAAGAGTAACAAATATCCATACATCCATCCATCCATCCTCACAAACTTTCGCGTTTATAATATTAGTAGGATAGGATAATGTGTTCAGATCGCGAAAGTTTAAAAACAACAATTGTAAGAGAACTCAGAGTATGTAAAATTGTAAACACTCAGTCAACAATGTAGAAATATTTTAACGAATCTTCTTACAGAAGAATGTATGTCTTCATTCCAGTCTTCAATGGATCTGAAGGAAATACCTGTCGGACGCTGCTGGCTACTAATAGCATTTGCATTTGCATAATTATGTTAATCCTATCCAATCCGGGAAAGCGGCCGCGAAAGTTTCACTTTCCTTATCCCGGTGCTGCATTCCAAGATAACTTCTAAGTAAGTAGGTACATACCTATATTCTATTTATACATGTGTATATAAGAAAGCACGAAATACAATCATTCTTTAACAATTTCTTGCACCTGAATGGAAGTGTGACTACAGGAACAGAACAGAAGCTGCAGGATTTGAATTTTTTCCAATTAAAGAAAGCAAGGCGAAAGCCAAAACAATCCAATTTTCGCGTTCAGGCCCCATGGCACGTCAGACAATGCAATGTAACTAGATATTTATATTCTAGTTAGCTACACATTTGTTCCCAAGTCCTGACTCTTGATTGCAGGAACGTGGGCGAGGAAGGGTGGGCTAGACACCTGTTGCTGACTCGTCTATATTTAGCGCGGACACCCTCCCGCAGCCGCGCCTCACCCCCGGCAGTCATTCATAACTACGTGACTAATGTGTGAAGCTAAAGTTGAATTACTGACTTGAAGCCGGGGGCTCGGGTTGAGCTAAGAATACATGGGGTCAAGTGTGGGCTGATTTTGAAACTATGCAAACTGTACTGCGATAAAATGCGTTGATACTGGACGATCAAAGAGATTTTCTCTTTTTACATTTACTCTGTGACAAAGCATACCCAAAGTCAGAGCCATGCTTGAACACCGTACACTACAGCAGTTACAGAACTTGCGAAACCACCTACTCTTTCCAATAAAAAAAGAATTATTGAAATCGGACTACTACGAAAAAAGTTATTCGTGGTTATACCTACATTATATTTATACCCGTCGAATTGTATACCTCCTCCGGTGGTTCGTCGGTCAAAAAAGCTTTTGAAGAATGAAAAGAAAATACAAAGATTGTTTAAATTGCTGACAATAATTCGAATCCTGCCGATCCTGTCACGGCCATTACCTACACAATGAAGAAATAAATTATCACAATGCAGTCTAGACGTAGGTACTAGACTATATAGTCTTATTAGTTCTAAAAACTACATGAATGAACGAATGTCGTCATCGTTTACATATTCCATCACATCTTGAGAATCTTCATCGACGTGAATGCAGAATCGAACTTGAGGCCTTGGCCTACACGGTGATGTGATGTGACACCCACTTACGACTATTATACCGCGTAGAAAGGAATGCCGCTAGATAAACAAATGTTTAGTTATTCGCAGACGACCGATGTAATCGAAGCGCGAGTGATGTGGATGTAAACAATATTTCAAGCGTCCTTTGTATTTCCACGTGCTTAGGCACTGGGAACACCATGTTGGACGAAGGAAGCGCTTTTAGAGCAAAGCTATTTGAGTGTTCTCGGGCGTTGCGCATTTGCGTCTGCTCTTTGAAATTTACATCTTTTACTTAGAACCAAGAACGGTCTACGTTCTTGCTCGGAACTTATTACTGTACGTATTTATTCCAGTGGCCCATAAACTGGCAAGACGAATGTGTGTTGGCTTGCTTTTAGTTAAACTATAAGGTGTTAAACAGTACTTTATAGTGGACAAAAAATGCAATAAAGTACAAAAAACAATGACTATAAATCTATTAAAAATTCAGAGATGATCTCACATTAGCGTAACCCATAATTGCCCTACCTAAATTTCTGCCAGTTTTGGAAGTAGAATTATTCACATTTATAAATTGTGTGTGGGCTGGGATGCTAATAGATACCAAGTTCTGTAGGCAGGGCGTTATATTTAATAATATTTATCAGAGTCGACGACCTCAACATATGGGCGAGTAGGTACAGGCTCGTACGCATACATTAGTATGTTTCTACTTACAAGGTGCATTAGTTATCTAATTACAACAATCTGTCTCCGACTTACTCGTGATACTTGGTGTAAAATATTCCTACGCTAAAATAACTCGTTCACGCATTTCACATACAATGGACAAACTGGTCCAACGCACATTTGAATAAACGAAAATGAGTAATCGGGATTAGGCAAGCTTATGTTGTTGATCGTTACTAATTAATTCATAATTAAAAATTCTGGTGCGCCCGCGCAGACGACCGCTCGACCAATTACGCTGCCCACGCGGCTCGAACTAATCTGCACCCTATTTTTAGCGTCATAGGGTTGATTTGATGTATTGCAAGGGTCGTTTTAAATGAAGGGCAGAGACAGTTGTTTTATTTTGTACTATATTTAGTGTCGGACTGAATTGTTACTGTGCCAGCTCTGAATGGAGCTCTGTACGATTGGCATGCTTGATGCGCATGACATTTTCATATAAATAGAGGCTAACACCTCGTATCTACTTCATTAGTAAGCTAAAGGAAATTAATCGATTAGATGTGGAACCGAGCATGAGATGATCAGCAGTGACGTAGGTATTGTAGGTATCTACATCTTTACAAAATTCAAATCAATAATTACCTACTGTACCCAGCAGATGCAATTTTACACAATTTAACACTTCATAAGCAAAACTTTTTATAAACGTTTCGTTGGTCTATTATAGCTTTATATATTAAAAAATTAAATTAACAGAATAGGATGAAACTGGGGATGAACACTTAGTTCACGGACTACGGTCATTGGTTTTACGAAACTTAAAGTATTTTAGGGAGTATCTAACATGAAGTGTCAAAAAGGGGAAGTAACATTTTCCCCTTCCAATTAAAATGTAAGAGGCACAGAGATTGGTGAAAATTTTGCCACCAGAGCTATATTAACTGATGGCTCAATGTCTATGAGTAGATAATTATATGCGTTAGTCATCGATTGAACTTGCACACAGAATGACAAAGAGCAAGTACATAATTAAGGACTCTGTGTCATGTGTTTTGTATTTTCATAGAACACGTTATCTTCCAGAAATTTTGAGTAGATTTACCGTAAACATTTGCAGCTGTTTGCCGACAAAAAATTGGGAAAAACGTCTTTTGGCAGTGTACATTTGGTGTGCTACTGTGTTGTTTTTAAACAAAAAACTAAGACATCTTGGATAAGATGTATTAGTTTTTCTTAAGTAAGGTTTTAAATTCGAAATGATTTTAAAAATAGAAAGGAGTTAGCTTAAATTGTTATAGTTACTTAGTAGATACAACAATAAAAAATCCGTCCCTAAAAATGACTTTATCCTAAGATTCCTCTCTAAACGCAGGCAGATCTGTCTACCACTACCAATAAACATAATCATAAGCTTCTTTGGACCCTGAGGTCATTTGCAAAAGATCGCACACTCATATCAATAATTTTAATGTCGTGGCGTGTTCTAAGCCCATATTCGCTATCGAGAAAGTGAGATCCGTCCCAAATCATGTCAGCAGGCGAGCGACGTCTCTACCTGCTCTGGGTCCCGTTGCGTGCAAGGTGTACTGCACCCTACACGCACACATGCTCGCTCTAATGGCCACAGCACACCAGCGTGGCTGCGCGGGCGCAGATGGCGCTCCCCCACCCCGCCACACCCCCGCGCCGCCCGATAGTGCACCGAACCTCAGCTGTAACCGTGACTATTCCCCACTCAGATGTCGATCACCAGATTTTTTGTCAGATAAAACGAGAGCATCGCAGGCGAAAGAATAATGCCGTGCAAGGGTAGAATTAACTCGCCGATTGGCATTTCTGCTCCACCGGTCAAACGGGTGTTTAACTTACCAGTATAATTGGCGCTAGAGGCAGTCCAGCGGATCTTCATTTTAAATTGGGATCCAATAATAAACCTAGGCAGAATGGGACCAAATTATATAGTCACTTTAAGATGCAATTAAAAACAAATGCGGCTCCCTATATAAAATGCAGGAGAACCAGTTTTGCAACAGTTTTAGAGATAGCCGTATATTTTCCTGAGTGCTCTCGTATTTACCTCGCCGTCGAGCTAAATTTATCCCAGTAGGCAACCTTCGATTCGGCAAAATGGCGAAGTATTGAAGTTGCTCATACATTGGGAACACGATGACCTTCAGTGCGCCAGATAACAGCGGGTAGGTGTCTGATAAAGTGATAATAGCGCAATGCGGAGTACAAGTGATTTTTCATAGAACAAAATGTATTCAGACTGCCAGCAGTCTCAAATAGAAGCTCGTTCTACCGCCAGGAAAAATATCTACCTACTATGTACGCCATTTCGGACTGCTTACACAAGTCTCAAAACAAAAACATACTTAATATTTAAAGTGCACTCGAATTCATAACATGGATAGCTGTAAACTACATAAAAACTACAACTTACGTTATTTGGTCTGAGCCTAAAGCAGAGACAGATGTTATTGAAAACGTGATGTTAGATGTGGTCAAAAGAGAATTGCAAAAGAGATATTGCATTATTTAGGTACATTTTATGAGTAAAATTGTCAGTAGTTACAGCATCCCAGCACTGCCTGATTAGATCTCGTATCACATGGAAAATATCAAAACAAACTAACCAATTAGCAACTTCAGTCATCAAAACTGCTTAAAGCCCAAAACATGACAAAATTACACCATAACTTTATCCCATATTCAACACTGATTGACACAAAAGACCCAACAAGTATCTTCAGAAGGACCACCGATTTTCAGTTCATTTTATTTTAAACAAAAGTCAATAAGACACAAAATAAATAACAAGGTTGCCAAAATCCAATCGGCGAAGCCAACTTCACGGCTGTGCCATCACGTGCGAGATATTTTTTATATCGCCAATAACAATTGCAGTTTTACGGCGATGCAACCGTAATCGAAAAGTCTACGATGCCAACGGAAAATGTACAGTGTTTACCCAACTACCTAGATAGGAGGGTAATGCAAATTCATTCAATTGTTTATTTAACAAATTAGTACCTAAGTTCAATTGTGATTGAAATTCCTAGAAGCACAAATGTTTATCCAAAACATTACCCAAATTTAATTAAAAGTTATCTGTCTGTAGACTAAATGTATCTATGTTATTATACCTCCTATATAGCCCAAATAGCTGGATCGATTTTGATGAAGTGTCGTTGATCTGACATTTCTTATTTTTCTAGAATGATGCCTAATTCTGGAGGCTGGGAAATTCAATTCAATGGATGACATTTGACATTCTCCAGAATTATCATTCTGAAGTCTGATTACTTATCGCTTACGTTTTAACTATCTGTATTTATTTATGTATGTAAGTAGGTTTATTTTTATTGTATGTATTATAAGAAGTATTTGTGTATGCCTATTATTATGTAGTGTATTTTATTGTTTTTAGATATTTATAGCTTTACTTTATTCATTTATGTTTACACCACCGACCATGTCAATTACATGTTTCCACACAGTAGAGGTTGTCTGGAAGAAATAGCTTTTAGCGATAAGTCCGCCTTTTGTACCATTCTTATGTCGTTATTTCTTCTTCTGTTATGTTTTACTACATGTGGCGTCAATAAAGTGTTATTGTATTGTAAGTCTGGAAAATGTCTGGAAAACCACGTCAAAACAGCTGCATTTTTGACGAGAGGGATGGAAATCAAAAATATAAAAGTTGAACACCAGTTACTAATGCAACTATTGTCAGAGTAGGTACATATTAAGTTCAAACAAAGCTAAAGATCAACTTGCCTGATTGTCGTACTCGCAGTCTGATATTTGAAACTACAATATTCACAAATTATATTTAGTTCACAAAGCATTTGAAACAGCCTACCTCACCGTACTCGGAATATATTCCTAACAGACAAAAATACAAGACTTGTAAACGTGCTCGGACGAATGCCAAACTATTGAGGTAGGTATAGGTATGTTCAAGTAATATACATACTTATAGGTAACATATACCTCAACAAAACCATAACAGATACACGTTTACACATATGTTTTCAGCAGATGCTGAGAAATAAGAGAGCATTTTTATCTGCGTAGTAATATCATATCATACTTTTTCTATTCTTTCAATTAAAATAATATATTATGTAAGTTTAGATTAATGATTGAGCGGAGCGAGACCATGCAATCATTCATCTAAGTACATAGATACGAGTAAGTATCAATCATTTGTTATAAAAAAACAATGATCCTGCGGCTTCGAGCAAATATCTACAGAGCCACGGTCCCTAAGTGAAAGTAATGCAAAAATGTCCGGGCGCCGTCATACATACCAACTTAGATAATTGCATTAAATAATTCACTGTCATATAGGCAGCTCAATAGACAAATTTCAAAATCCGAGCGGCGCGACATTCGTCTCTCTAATACTAAACATGTTAAAGAGACAAAAGAGCAGAACAAAGGCTCCAAAGAGTTCGCGAGGAATTTGTCTATTGGGCAAAGCCAGTTGACAAAGCTGAAGAGAGAAGACGGCAGTGTAGCGTTGACCAAGGCAGAGGTATTGGAGGAGATTTAAAGGTTCTGTGGACAGCTATACGCTTCGGTCGCAAAGCCTGTTAGCAGCGCGGCCAAAGATCCAAAAGCCAAGCTGACCCGACACTTCACCGAAGATATCCCGGACATCAGCCTGTACGAGATTAGAATGGCCCTGAATGAGCTTAAGAACAACAAGGCGCCGGGTGATGACGGTATCACATCAGAGCTGCTGAGAGCGGGTGGAACACCGGTACTAAAAGTCCTCCAGAAGCTTTTCAACACCGTCGTCCTCGAGGGCATCACGCCAGAAGCATGGAACAGAAGCGTGGTGGTTTTGTTTTTCAAGAAAGGTGACAGCACCTTATTGAAGAACTACAGACCTATCTCACTTCTGAGCCATTTTATAAGCTGTTTTCAAGGGTCATTACGAACCGTCTCGAGCGCAGGCTTGATGACTTTCAGCCTTGCGAACAAGCCGGTTTCCGAAAAGGCTTTAGCACCATGGACCACATTCATACGCTGCGGCAGGTTATACAGAAGACCGAAGAGTATAACTTGCCACTTTGCTTAGCGTTTGTGGACTATGAAAAAGCCTTTGATTCGGTCGAGACATGGGCTGTGCTCGAGTCTCTCCAACGATGCCGTATTGACTATCGGTACATCGAAGTGTTGAAGTGCTTGTATAATAACGCCACTATGTCAGTCCGAGTACAGGAAGAGAGCTCCAAGGCGATCGCTTTAAAAAGAGGCGTAAGACAGGGAGACGTAATTTCTCCGAAACTGTTTACGACTACTTTAGAGAACGCCTTCAAGCTCCTGGAATGGAAAGGATTCGGCATCAATATCAATAGCGAATACCTCACTCACCTTCGGTTTACCGACGATATAGTAGTCATGGCAAAATCGATGGAAGAGCTCAGCACGATGCTCGAAGGCCTTAATCGGGTTTCTCAACAAGTGGGTTTTAAGATGAACATGGACAAGACGAAAGTCATGTGTAATTCCCATGTTTTATCCACCCCGATTTCTGTTGGGAACTCGGTCCTTGAAGTTGTTGACGCGTACGTCTACCTAGGACAAGTAGTCCAGTTAGGTAGGTCCGACTTCAACAAAGAGGCTAATCGCCGAATCCAACTCGGCTGGGCAGTTCGTTCGGAAAATTGCGTAGCGTCTTCTCGTCCGACATACCTCAGTGCCTCAAGTCGAAAGTTTTCGACCAGGGTGTGTTGCCAGTGATGACTTATAGCACAGAAACTTGGTCTCTCACTATGGACCTTATTAGTAAGCTCCAAGTAGCCCAACGAGCTATGGAGAGGGCTATGCTCGGAGTCTCTCTGCTAGATCGAATCAGGAACGAGGAGATCCGTAGAAGAACTAAAGTTACCGACATAGCCCAACGGATTAGCAAGTTGAAATGGCAATGGACATAGCAGGGCACCGGCGGAGTCGAAAAGTTCTCGAGTGGAGACCACGTACCGGCAAGCGCAGCATAGGACGTACACCCATAAGGTGGACGGATGACCTCATTAAGACCACAGGATCGCGCTGGATGCAAGCCGCTTCCAACCGGTCTTCAGGGATCCATTGGGGGGCCTATGTCCAGCAGTGGACGTCCTTTGGCTGATGGATGGAATTCACTGTCTCTAATGTCGATGTTGTGTCACCTAATTAGTCCTTGTAACCGAGCACTTTGGCTTCTTCGCGCAGCATTGTAGTCGGCTTGCAATCGCTTAACGACTTACTGAAAAGCCTGCCCACCACGTAGCTTGGGCATAGGTTTGGCTCGTTCACTTTTTTGTACGATTGTGACAGATATATGCTCGAAGTGCTGCGGTCTTGACGTTCGGTCTGCGGGCTGACGTTCTACGCAGGATCAAACTTGATGCTAGCGGCTTTGAATCGATATTATTGGAGATTTATAGGAGACGTTTATGTCCTGCAGATGATGTTAAATATAGATGATGATGACGTGAAATTCGTAGCATAAGTAAATAAACTTAATATACCTAGTTATTATAATTTACATTCAACACAACGACAACATTTAAACGGCCATGATATTTTAGTCCGACACCCAACACCATAGTGTCAAAAACACGGAACTGCAAAATGTGAAAAAAAAATCAAGAATCAAACTGGAAGTCACATAATGGGCAACAAAGTCTTACAACGGAAAATAGCCTGATGCTTAAGATAAGAATAACGAGTTTCCTTACGAACAGCCAGACTGTCGTGACTAACTTTTATGTAATGTTTAAAAAAATGATAAAGATTTTAGCAGATGATAAACCGGTATCAAAATCATCCGGACATTAGAGCTCCAACCTGATACAATTTCACGAGTGTATAACGGTACCGAAAGAAATTTGTAAATATTCTTTAATATATTCGTGGGAATGTTATGAGTATTATTAATTAATAATAACACTCATGAAAATACTGATTGCAGACAGGTTCGCGGGTTTAGGTAGGTATTTTGAATGTCAGACGCCTCAGGTTACAACATCAAAATACTTACGTTTGAAAACGGAGGTGTCCCTAGCAAGGCGAAAACAGAGACGTGTAATGCAGAAGAGTTATTCGGTAATTTGTTGCAAAGCTGAAAAAGAAGAAACACGTGCTTATGCATTTCTAACATACTATGACGAAAATAGTATGAATTTATCTCTATAAGGATATTTTGAGAAAAGGATAACGCGATCGCATTAGGGCATGCAAAAACCGGGTGGTTTTGAAAAACCGGGTTTTTCGGTTTTTGATTTAAAAAACCGGGTAAATCGGGTTTTACGAGTTTTTCGGTTTTTTTTTGGTAAGTATATGAAAATACTAAAAATAATGGTTTGTTTGTTTGTTTGTGACCCTGTACTGTCCCATTGTTGGGCAAAGGCCTCCCCTCGAGATTTCCAGTTGCGTCGGTCTTGTTCTGATTCCTGCCAATTTGGATTAAATGTATTTGCACGCGAGGCCGCACCGAGTTGGGACCCCATTCGGAGGTGATTTTATCCCAGAGGTCTTCTGGCATTCGAC
The DNA here is from genome assembly GCA_949316475.1 of Hypomecis punctinalis. Classification (NCBI taxonomy): domain Eukaryota; kingdom Metazoa; phylum Arthropoda; class Insecta; order Lepidoptera; family Geometridae; genus Hypomecis; species Hypomecis punctinalis. Next base: position 13,803,342 of record OX438815.1, on the reverse strand, counting down.
TGACTTACTCGGCCCACTGCGACTTCAGTTTAGCGGCAGTGAAAGCCAAATCTTTGATTTGAGTTCTGGAACGCAGTTAGGTGTTTTGTACTCGGTCTATTAGCCGGTCACCGAGAATATTGCGCTCCATCGCTCTTTGGCAAACCTTGAGTTTGGACTTTTAGACTTTAGTTAAAGACACCTGTTTGTCAAAAACAATGTTTGTACACCATAAGTCAAAATGGAAAGATTACATCTTGCGCGTTAGTGTGATCGGAAGGTATCTCTTCATATGGTGTTTTTCATGGCCCAATAGCTCTTCCAAGCTTTCTCTTTTCTTCTAGGTCTTGTCTCGTCTGGAAGGTAACTATTTGCCCAAGATAGATGTAATCGTGAACGTATATGTCTTCGTCATCGACAGTTACCCGACGTTTGATGCCATTGGTCATCACTTTGGTCTTTAACATGTTCATCCGCAATCCAACCTAGAGGCTTGCAGTGGTTAGATTTTGTGGCATTGATTGCAGCTTTCTGGCTGAGGAAGAGAAGATAACGATATCGTCTACAAAATGAAGATTAGTTAACCTTTTTTTTTACCGATATCAACACCACTTCTATCCCAGCTTGCCGCCAGCTTTCCGAAAACGTCTTCGAGGACGCCCGTGAATATTTTCGGGGACAGTGGGTCTCCCTGTTTAACATATTTTTCTATTGCAAATGCTGGGCCAGAAGATTGTAATTTTATTGCAGCGGTACTTTGAGAATAGATGAGGCGGAGAAAATTAACGTGTGTGATGATATCAAATGCTTTTCAACCGAAGAAACAGAGGAGGTACTCAACTCGACGCGTATATGTATAAATATGTTGTGTATAACCAAACCAATAACCTATATAACCAATAGCGCGGCCAGAGATCCAAGACCCAGCTTACCTGACAGTTCACCAAAGATATCCCGGACATCAGCCTGTACGAGATTAGAATGGCCCTGAATCAGTTTAAGAATAACAAGGCGCCGGGTGATGACGGTATCACATCAGAGCTGCTGAGAGCGGGTGGAACACCGGTACTAAAAGTCTCCCTAAGCTTTTCAACACCGTCGTCCTCGAGCGCATTACGCCAGAAGCATGGAGCAGAAGCGTGGTGGTGTTGTTTTTCAAGAAAGGTGACAACACCTTATTGAAGAACTATAGACCCATCTCACTTCTGAGCCATGTTTATAAGCTGTTTTCAAGGGTCATTACGAACCGTCTCGAGCGTAGGCTTTATAAGCCTTCCGAACAAGCCGCATTCACACGCTGCGGCAGGTTATACAGAAGACCGAAGAGTATAATTTGCCACTTTGCTTAGCGTTTGCGGACTATGAGAAAGCCTTTGATTCGGTCGAGGCATGGGCTGTGCTCGAGTCTCTCCAACGATGCCGTATTGACTATCGGTACATCAAAGTGTTGCAGTCTTGTATAATAACGCCACTATGTCGGTCTGAGTACAGGAAGAAAGCTCCAAGGCGATCCCTTTAAAAAGAGGCATAAGTCGTAATTTCTTCGAAATTGTTTACGGCTACTTTTGAGAAGCGTTCAAGCTCCTAGAATGGAAAGGATTGCATCAATGTCAATGGCGAATACCTCACTCACATTCGGTTTGCCGACGATATAGTAGTCATGGCAAAATCGATAGAAGAGCTCAGCACGATTCTGGAAGGCCTCAATCGGGTTTCTCAACAGTCTTAAGATGAACATGGTCAAGTCGAAAGTCAAATGTGATTCCCATGTTGTACCCTCTTCGATTTATAATGGGAACTCGGTTCTTGAAGTCGTTGACTCGTACGTCTACTTAGGACAAGTAGTCCAGTTAGGTAGGTCCGACTTCAAGAAAGAGGTCAATCGCCGAATCCAACTCGGCTAGGCAGCGTTCGGAAAATTGCGTAGCCTCTTCTCATCCGACATACCTCAGTGCCTCAAGTCGAAAGTTTTAGACCAGTGTATGTTGCACGTGATGACTTATGGCACATAAACGTGGTCTCTCACTATGGGCCTTATTAGTAAGGTCCAAGCAACCCAACGAGCTATGGAGAGGGCTATGTTCGGAGTCTCTCTGCGAGATTGAATCAGAAATGAGGAGATCCGTAGAAGAACCAAAGTTACCGACATAGCCCAGCGGATTGGCAAGTTGAAATGGTAATGAGCTGGGCACGTAGCGCGGAGGGCTGATGACCGATGGGGTCGAAAAGTTCTCGAGTGTAGACCACGTACCGGCAAGCGCAGCGTAGGACGTCCACCCACAAGGTGGACGGATGACCTTATTAAGACCGCAGGATCGCGCTGGATACAAGCCGCTTCCAACCGGTCTTATTGGAGATTCATAGGGGAGGCCTATGTCCAGCAGTGGACTTCTTATGGCTGATGGATGGATTGATGGATGATATTTCTTTTGTTTGTTAATTTCAACAATCGAGCTTTCCTTTATGTATAATTTACAAATATTAGACAAACGTGCAAAATATATCACGCTTAGTTTTACTACTTAGCGTAGCAGAGACTGTCAGACTAATGTAACAATACAAAACGGAGGCGGTTGATACCATTTCGGTCAAGACGAGACAAAACGCGTCCCATTACGCTTATAACGCTACAGCGCTCTGCCTATATGACGATACTCACTAATTCACTATGTAAAGCGAGAGAAAGAGAGAATGAGGACTTTCGCACTTGAATTTCATCCTTAGCACGTAGTATATAATAGTCATTGGTCAATGGTACATTAGGCGTAATTTTATACATAGAAAAAAGTGTTAGAGCAACTAGATGACAATAATGTAATACGAATAATGTATTACGAAGGAGTTAATATGTGAATTTTAAAAAATCGTACAAAAACCGAAAAACCCGAAAAAACCGGGTTTATAACTAGAAAAAACCGAGTTTCAAATCCGGTCGGTTACCCGGTTTTTTCGGTTTTCGGTTAACCGGGTTGCATGCCCTAGATCGCATCAGATCTCTGTTGGCAAAAGAGGCAAGATGTGGTTAACCGCAAGCACTTTTAGAGAGACAAGACTGCCTCGGTGGCTCAGTGGTTAGTGACCCTAACTTCTGGATCAAAGGGGCGTGGGTTCGATCCCCACCCAGGGCAAATATTTATGTGATGAACATAAGTGTTTGCTCTGTGTCTGGGTGTTATTTAGTTACTATCTATAAAAGTATGTATTTAAAAAATAAGCATATGTAGTATATCAGTCTCTGGCAGCCATATCACAAGCTTTGCTTAGTTTGGGGTCAGAGGCCGTGTGGAAGATGTCCCAAAATATTTATTTATTTTAAATGAAACTGTCCAATAGTTAAATATTTGTACTGATTTGATTATGGCATGGTTTTCAAAAAGAAATATGCGTGGTACGTTTTGTGTTAGAGCATGTGATGTATGAAACGTTACACAACAGTGGGCCAAATTATCTTCTAAAATATTCACCGCCTCCTTAGTCTGCCCTTGTAGAGTGAAAAGGGAAGAATATCCGTCCAGCAGACAGCTACTGCATAGTCACAAACCAATAGCATGTCTTGATTTAACCATTTCGACCATCGTGATTGGTCGAACATTAGGCCGCAGATGTCTACGGGACGCACTTTATGTTTAGTGTAAAACAATAACCGTCTTACCACACAAGTTTTACACACGCTTTAAACAGTATTACCAGTACAAATTGCACGGTTAAACAGAGTTTAAAGGTTGTTTAAATATTTTGTGGTAAGACGGCAAAAGTTTTTATTATTTTTAAGAGATGTGTGGGATTTAACTTCAGCATCATCATCTACTGCCTTATTTATACCACTACTGAGTAGGTATAGGCCTCCGCTGGGAGTAAATGTTTTCTTTCTTCTCTTACTGTGGACCCCACTTAAATAAATAGTTATAAGACAAATCCAATGTGTACAGACAGTACCACAATATTAAAATATAAATGACTAGTGTGTGAAAGTTAGCAAGATAACCACAAATCAGTCATAAAATGTTTACCGCGCCATCTTATTTGATTAATTATGATAACGAATGTATTTGTGTCGCTTATCTTCATCTTAAAGTTGTAAATGATTTGTCTTCTCGAAAAGAAAGAATAATGTATCATTAAGGGTTCTATCTCACCATGCTGGTACTATATGCTACTAAGAAAATGTATTCAAATACCAAACTAAGACTGCCTCGGTGGCCTAGTGGTTAGAAGACTCCAGGGCCACAAAGGCGTGGGTTTGATTCCCACCCAGGGTAAGCATTTATATGAAGAAAGCTCAGAGACTGTGAGTAAGATGTCCAGACTAATATAACTTTATTTAAGGTACACATGGTACACTTTGTTTCTTCTAAGTGTTCCACGTATTGTTTAATACAACTAACTTCAAGGTTCACTAACCAACCTCGCTAGATCGATACAACTATATAATAATTAATCTATGAAATAATTATTACTTGTCATGATACTTTACCAAATCGGTTAAATTGTTTCTTTGTTCATAATTCGTACATTGAATAAGTTCTTGAAAGAAATCGTTGTTGGGGATTTTGATTGAATAATGTTCTAAGAAAACGTGTAAAAGCTTTCGCAGAACAATAATATTATACGATAACGACAATGATAAATGATAACAAAATGTTAACGATGTTATTATTAATCAAGGGTTTTTTTTTACTTATCTACAAATATTTTGCTATGATATTTTGACACTTATTGCCAGTACTTTTTAACTTATAGATTTTGATGTCTTGGCATTACCAATATCATACGTTATGCTTAGGAATTCCAACAATCAGGGGTTGTAATATCAAATTTTCTGATTTCTTAAAATTAATGTAACACATGGGGAGAAGCTCCAATTATGATGAACATTTATCCACGTAGTTAAACTTAATACGTACGTAAAGTATGGATAATTTTCAAACTAACTAGGATAGCTGTAGAGATGAGGGTAGGTTGATAGCAAAATACCATGTATGTGAATCCCGTAAGTACCTATTCTAAATATAGTTATTTTTCGAGTAAGCTCGTAAGCCCCGTCACATAACAGATGGGTCACCCACGTTCGGCTGTACGGTCAACATTGCCCATTATCTTATCGCTGATGCTTTTCGTTTAATCAAATACCTATCACACTTGTGTACTTTCCGAATTAGACGTCTTCTTATCATGATTTAGGTACGCAGTGTGAGGCATGTGATAATTTTAAAGATTTACGTCATCATGAATAGTTTAGTATAAATATTCCTCATTACATCGATATTCAATTAGATGCAAAGCTATAGATAGGCTATGGATAGATATGAAGAGGTAAATGTTGGTTGGTTGTACAAACAGAATCGTAAACTTTTGATTTATCGTTCTTTATCTTTGACGAATGGCTCTATTATGACATTATTTGTAGAGGTCGGAAGGTGTACCTATGACTCGGGGAAACGTCTGTACTTACCGATCTTATAAAATAGGTGTATAGATGGGCAAGTGCAAAGATTGTGGACAAAAACTCAAGTAGAATGTGGAATCGCGAGTGGCAGAGCGGTGTGGTGTGGCACGCCGCGATGCCATTACTGGAATCGAGACTCAAGTTGGTTCTCGACGGCGCAGGCGCACTCGAACGGGCCAGGTAGCCGGTACCGGCTCCGGGATAAAAACGCCACTCGAAATGGAGCGGACGGCTCGCCTCACCTAGATAACTCCGCCGCCCGATCGACGACCCAACATCGACACCCAGATACAAACAAAGCGACCTGAACCTTATCCATATCGCTAAGTCGCCAACGAACGCAACGAGACGCCCTAATCACCCATTCACATCACACGTACGCCGATAATAATATAAATAGACCCTAACGTCCAATGAATGAACTTATAACATGTAAATTCGTCGCTCACAAATCGCGACACGGCTCAGAGCGTAGGCGGCGGGCTTGAATGAAAATAAACATCGTTCTGCGCGAGGAGCTTACCTTTCGATTTTGATATTATCCAGAGTAGCGATATCGTCACGGCACTATGTGAAATGTTATCAATGATGCACTGAACTATTAGGCATATCACTGCGAGGAAGCGCGAGGTACGGCGGACGGGGCGGCCGGCGCGAGCGACACTGCCGACGGAGCGAGCACACCAACACAGCCGTAGGCGCACACCGACGCACACACGCGCTCCATTCAAATGGCGCGCGCTGGAGGGGGACGAACTTATGAATGGACGTAGTGAAGCCGCGTATAGATACCGCTGATAACGCACGCCATTATACAACATGATATCTCGCGACCCGCCGACCGCGCACCCGAATCGCTTCCAGTTAATTTTTAATCGCCTTAGATTATGCGCTGGCGAAACTCTTTCGGTTACGAAATACGAAACGGGGTCGATCAATGTCGTAGCCCAGATAGATGTTTACGTTTGATTCGTTTCTGGACGTGTCAATCTCGCGATCAGATGACCGCGCATTAAAAAGCTTTATACGTCGACCTTTTCTTGGAAATGTTGGGTACAATACTTCGAGCAAATATCTACAGAGCCACAGTCCCTAAGTGAAAGTAGTAAAAAAATGTCCGAGCGCCGTCATACATACCGATTTAGATATTTACATTAAGTAATTCACAATGACCCGTTGTCTCTAATCTCGACGTTTTGTCACCAAATTTACAGCTTGTAACCGAGCACTTTAGCATCGCGCGGCGTTGTTGTCGGCTTGCAATCGCCTTACGACTAACTAAAAAGCCTGCCCACTACGTAGCTTGGGCAGGGTTTTAGCTCGGACACCTTATTTGCACAATTGTGACTCCATAGATATTTGCTCGAAGGTACAATATCAAAACCACGAAATAAACAACGTGTATATCTTTAATACTTACAATACTGGATATAGATTATGTGACTAATATACAAAGCACTTATCTTATTGATAAAATATAAAAGATAAATAAATATAAGTTTGCCGTGCGTCAGTTAGGTGGAGAGTCCTTTGAGGAAGGTGGACAGCTTGTGACTCTTGTAGTCGGCGCGCAGCTGGATGAAGTTGAGGAGAATTGAACGGTCCAGCTCCGCCTGGGGACAAAATGCTTTCGGTTATAATCCGACCGCTTAACTGAGTCCTCGCATGCGCGGTACAGGGGCGCGGGTGTAGACGACAAAGGGAGCTGAGACACGTGCGGGCGGCAAGACCCCGCCACCCGCACTTGTCTCAGTCCCCCTTTGAACCTACCCCCGCGCCGCTGTAACCGCGTAGGTGAGGACTAACTTAAGCGGTCGGACTATAGTTACTATGGATTGAATCTGAGTACCATTGGTAATGAAAGGACCGAAACAGGGTTTTATAGTAAAGCTAGCTTTCACCCGCGACTTCTCTCGTGTTTTATTAGGCTGGGACACTCCGACGTTCAAACTACATAAGTAAGTTGATCCATCGCTTCGTTGCCGCGTGAAAGAATAACAAATAAATCAAAAAACACAATTTCGGATTTATTAGTAAGGATTGATAAAATTAGGAAGGATATGATTGCGAAGAGACAATAAAGTTAACGATACCACTCAGGGCAAAGTCGATTCAATCGTTTAGAAATTTTGGTGGAATAGGGGATAAGTACACATGAACTCTGGAAACACTGAATTTACTCAGGAGTCTCTCTCTCAAACTCAATCCCAGGAGTTTACTCAGTCACGATCCACGACTCCAGGCAATGCCGCTGCGAAACGTCACCAATAACTAAGAGAAATACTTACCTACAATGTCTGCATAAAATAATTTCCTGTGTTTAGAGATACTCGTATTATGTATAAATTACCACTATCGCGAAACGTAATAAAAATACACTATGGATTTCTAGTCAGACTTTCGTCTTTTCTTGTTCGCCTGGTGGCGAAAATAGGCCCTATTTTTTGTGATTTAATTTAAAATGTACAGATTTCAGATTTATTCCTATATGTGTACTTTAAGACAATGCTTCTGGCCAAATTTCATAGTTCTAGGTCAACTGGAAGTACCCTGTAGGTTTTGATTCCCTTGTGTGTCAAAATAAGGTTTTTTTACGACATAAACGGCTCTAACTTTTTTCTATGGTAGGTAACTAAGAAGTTTGTTTTTTTCACAACTGTAAGAAACCATAGATATACGTATATGGTTAAAATTTCAATTCGTTAACTATACGCGTTCTTGAGATAAAATGTCTTGACAGACGGACAACAAAGTGAAAACATTGGTGAAACAAGCGAACCCTAAAGAACTGATACTTTAAATGCTTGCAAGGAATACCCTGAAACCTCAATATTTTATTCTTTTCTATAAAATTATTTGTGATTTTGAGTAGGCGTAAAACGCACTGCCATCAAATAGTATCTATGTTTCATCGCGCGATAATACGAGGAAAAGGAAATGTTCAACTATTATCACAGTATTGTTCTAGTTACACATAACCTAGTTTTGTATGTCACCAATTGGACTACACGAATGAATCAGCTTTACCAAGGACTGTGATGTGCTGAGTTATCAAAAATTATAGTTTTACTAGCTGACCCGGCCACGCGTTGCTGTGGCTAAATAAATAAAAATTGCGACTATAATTTGAGATTTAAACTATCCTATCTCTCAAGTTGGATCGAACTGCACATGGTGTGCGAATTTTATTATAATCGGTTAAGTGGTTTAGGAGTCCATTGAGGACAAACATTGTGACACGAGATTTATATATATTAAGAAAGATTAATGCCGCAATAAACTCGTCATGTTTTGATATTATGTCATTTAAAGCAATAATACAATTCCAAAGACGCTCAGTAAATGTAATAATTGGGCTTATGATATTTTTTATATGGTGTGAAATGAAAATATCATAATTAAAGGACATGTCCACAATATGTATGGAGGCTGGTATAATAATAATCAAAAATTCTAACCACAACACTAGTTACATTTCGAGAAATTTCATATTTTTCCGAGTCTATTACATCAGTTAAAACCAAAAAAGAGCCCTCCGTTTTTTTTAAAATTAATTTTGAAACTATTAGGATAAATAAATATGTTTGGCTCAATATGTAGTTTATTTCTAGCAACCCTGGTTAAGAGTAACCTCCATCATTATTATTAAATGGAAACATTATTACCAATTAGACACAGTTTTTAAGTGTTTTTTGTCACATTGTACCTCCTAACTGGTCACACTGGCAGGTTATAATTTTAGCAAATTAAAAGATGAATGTGGAAGAATCAGCTACGAATGCAAGTAAAATAACGATAGAAGCACTTTATCATTGCTAAACTAGAAAAAATACAAAGCTGTATTATTATTTTTCGTACAATTTATTTTTCATATTTAAAAAAATATAGAGGGATAAAAAAAATCAAAATTAAATATTTTTGAGAAGCCCATACATCAAGCTTTCAAATTATGTATATATCATCTTGGTTCGATTTTTCTCAGAATAATATACCACTTGTGGACGTCACCTTTTAGGTCAAAGTCAAGTCAAACTCAAAATTTCTTTATTCCATAGACACAATACAGGTACTTAGAATCGTCTAGTTACAATTTTTAAAAGTTCTACTTAATTACATTTTTACTATAAATAAATAAACACACTTTTAGATTTTACAAGATCAGTATCATTCGGTACACAAAAAAAATACAAAACAAAAATAAGAAAAAAACAATGTCATTATTATTTTAAAAATGTCAACGAGTATGAAAATAAAGAAATTATAATTACATATCAAAAAATAATAATAATAGGGAAATTCAATTATGATCTTTTCATTTCTAGACTTTTTTTTAAATTTTAAATCACAATTACAAAGTCATACTACTTTTAAAAATTGACTCGAACGAGCGTGTGACGTCACAATATTTGGTTGTAACATTGTGGTATCTTCTGAATAAGGAGAGCTTTCGTCTAATGTGGAAGAGGTAATGGAGAATTGGAGAAGCCCCATCCATATTGTGTACGCCAATTTCTTCATTTGGTTTCGGTGGCTTGCCTAAAACTGGTTAACTTAGTGTGTTGAGTAATTTTTGCACTTTCTTTTCTGTATGTATTTATAATATGTATATTATCTGTACGTATATATTAAATACAATTCATTTGTAATGCGAGTGTCGATACTTTTTTGGTTAACTTAGAAGTGGCAGCCATATTGTGAGATATTTGACCTGTGGACCTGTGGTACGTGCAGAATATAACCTTAGATATTTTAAGTAGGGAGAATTCTACAAGCTTATCTATGGTTGGTATGGTCTATGGGTCTTTCGATCCATAAGTATGTTCCTCAGGCTTTTTTTTTGATGCTGATATTGATTGTGGTGTTTGAAGTTTTTGTTTATTTTTTCTTAATTGGTTCTCTTCAGTTTGCAATTATTATTGTATAATTAAACATTATAGTATGTAAACAATTAATTAAAAAACTTCCCTAATTATGTTGGGGGTAAGGAGTATATATATATCAATACATATATACATTTAAAAAAAAAAAAAAAGCTTATCTATCAAGGGCGCACTAAGCGTAGAAAAGCGCGAAGAGCCCGGTGCGATCGAGCGGTAATCCTTCGTCATATATTTCAATCATCACACTAAATAACATCAGATTATACATGTACTGTACTGTACAAGCCTTTTTAATAGTCCACTTCAGGACGTAGGCCTACCCACGAAGGGTGATTGGGCCATATCCACCACGCTGGCCCAGTGCGGGTTGGTGGATTCACATACGCCATCGAATTTTATTTACGGACGCATGCAGGTTTCCTCACGATGTTTTCCTTCACCAAAAAGCCCGTGGTGTGAAATTCCGTACATAAATTCCAAGGAATTCATTGGTACGGGACCGGGATTTGAACCCACGACCTCACGATTGTAAGGCGGGTGTCATTACCACTAGACCACCACGGATTATAGATGGCCTAGGAGAAAAGTGCACAGATATCTTACCAGCTTTTCAGGTTTCACGAGGAGTAGATTACAGTGAGAAGAGGGTCGAAAAGCGCAGGGGCAGGTGCGGGCACCGAACGTGACCCGCGGCTGCATAGTGCTGTACTCTTTCACGTCGCAAATATCGCTATCATCTCACCAAAGAAGTGTTTTTTCGTTATTTCGAATAGGTTCGCGTTTGACTACACACTGCCTGATGTTAAGCAGATGTGCGGTCTAGGGTGTAGCACGCTTACCTAGAAGATACCTATTTACTCGGGATTTGAAGACACCCACGTTGTACTTTAACGGGAAGACAGACCCAAACAAAGCGTTCCACATTCCGGCTGTTCGTATGAGGAATGAGGATTCGAAACGCTTGGTTCTAACGCGCGGAATGTCCACCATAAAAGGGTGGCGCTTTGGTCGCGTCTGTCTAGCGTACGATAGAAGAAAGGGGCGGGGGGGACCAGATTGTGCAACTCCTGGGCGCACTCTCTGAAGTGTATCCGGTAAAAGGCCGACAAACACGCTACCTTGCGACGATGCTCAAGACTTTGCAGCTGCGACTTAGTCAAGGTGCCGTTGTCAATCAGCCTCCTGGCTCGCCTCTCAATCGACTCCAGAGCCTCCAGTAGATATTTGGCAGAGCCATCCCAAAGGTGAGAGCAGTATTCCATGGAAGACCTGACTTGTGCTTTATAAAGACTAAGCAGTTGTGAAATACCGTCTCACCTTAGAGAGAACACCAAGTTTTTTGGAGACTAATTGGGCTTTAGACTCTATGTAAAGTGTAAGTGTATTGATATCTTACCAGCGTCTCTCCCTCGCATACTTGGTGCAGGTTTTCAGGCTTCACGAGCAGTAAGTTACAAAGCGCGTGTAGAGCGTCGAAAAGAGCGGGCGCTGGTGCGGGCGCCGAGCGGGACCCGCGGCCGCATAAGGCTGAACGGTACTCCTTCACGTCGCATATTGCTATCATCGCGCCTGGTGGAAAACGATTCGTATTAATATTATAACGAGTAATTCTCCGAAAAGTAAACATCGCATCTGTATAACTGAATCTTTTTAAGACTAGGGGTGAAGGAAGGGGTTCAGAGCAGCTTGTTCCGTAGCATCGTACGAGTAACTTTCTTCTTCTTATTCTTAGTTTTGGCGTCTCATTATTGAGCATTTGCCAGTGTCAAGTAATAAGTTTTATTATTTTTGATATTTTATCAAAATAGTCACTGTCGTAGTCTCGTCATAGTCCAATAAAGTCGCGGTCAAGTCCAATCATAGTCCAAGTCATACCTCAGTAAAGCAGTGGAGACTTAACTAGAGGCGTCTATGGAGTTATGGTAACAACATGGAACAACATGATACGTCACATTATATCACTTTCCTGCACTCATGCACGTAAATCAGCTCAAATACCAACCACCATTTTTCACTAATTATAACTGATAAAAACACAAGTTTAACAAAATAATACAATGAGGCGACATGATTTTTCCGCGTTCCCGCCAAACGAGTAACTTTACAAACACTATTAAGTTTGATTCGATCTTTACTATTACTAATGAAGACTTATACAATGTGTTTGTCATAGATGTCACCGCTTAAGGCTCCGACACCGATAGACAAACACATTGTATACACTTCTTAAAGCATTTACCAAAATGAAGTATCCCACAGACTGCTGCGGCTTGATGTACGACCAATAAGAAGCCGAAATGAAGTCAAGAAAGGTTAATCAAACAGAGGTTATATCAGGATCTGTTTTAATAATTCTAATAACTACATGCCAGTCTTCAGGTCGTCGTAGTTTTTGGGACGCTCAAGGCATCGCAAAGCTGCAATCTAGCAAGCAACCAAACGCATATCTCGATTTGACCATATTGGCTTCTGTGATTGGTCTAATACTAGGCAGGCAAACAGTAGCGTTCCTCACCTGCGGAGTTGAACTGGTAGTTCTGCAGGTGGTCGTAAATGACGCGGTGAAGTCGTATAGCCAGCTCGAGAGTGACCGCTTGCAAGTTGTCGCCTTCTAGCCCGTTGTGAATCCGCTCCATTATGCTGTTCAGATAGTTCACCACCGCCACGCACGCCTATGTGTAGAACAATTTTAAACACAGTTAATATTATTGTCTGTGTAATATATTTACTTTTACTGCCTCGGTGGCTCAGTGGTTAGTGACCCTAACTTCTGGATCAAGGAGGCGTGGGTTCGATTCCCACCCAGGGCAAATATTTATGTGATGAACATAAGTGTTTGCTCTGTGTCTGGGTGTTATTTAGTTACTATCTAAATAAGTATGTATTTAAAAATAAATATATGTAGTATATCAGTCTCTGGCAGCCATATCACAAGCTTTGTTTAGTTTGCGGTCAGAGGCCGTGTGTAAGATGTCCCAAAAATATGTTTTTTTTTTATCTTTTTTTATCACAATTAATTATTATACAATTATGACTACCTCGGTGGCCCAGTAGTTAATGTACCGTGCCAAGAGGCGTGGGTTTGATTCCCACCCAGGGCAAGCATTTTTGTGATTAGCATCAGTTTGTTCTTTGCTTGTATTTTTTAAGTATTAATAAATTTAATCTTTGCCATCGGACCGAAACGACTGAGAGATATTTAGTCTGGAAATCCGTAACTCGTTATTTTCACGTATAACCTAAAGATTTGGGTATATAAATGAATTTTTGATTTGTAATTTTGAGAGACGTAGCGTACAAGAGATGCCTATGTTCAGCAGTGGACGACTATAGTCTGTAGATTATGATAATAATACATACAATCTTACTCATGACTTTTTTAACGATAAATAAAGAAGCTGTCCAAAACTGCAAATCCGAATCAATAAAATGTATGAAAAACAAGTGAAAAGATTTTTTTCTCCAGTTCCGGTTTTGCCCCCGTAGTAAAATTTTATCGTAATAATGGTCTTAATCACCCTTTCAGCTTAGGATGCTCTATGCGAATAACCCTGTATAAAAGACAGCTTAACTGCTAAGTTTCAAATAGAAAGTAAATCAACTGCACAAACATGTATTGTGATACACCCCTGTTCAAAAACCCTAAACTTGTTTTATAATATAATCATAGAACAAAAATCTAACTCGCTTTTTCAATATAAAAGTTTGCCATTACTGCAGAATTACATTCTTAAGATACACTGTTTCAAATCGGAAATGCCATCAATAACATACCAACTCGTAAACAAGAATGCGTTGTTGTAAAGAAAACACGAAACATTCCCACCAATAAAGTACACAAAAGAAGGCAGGCGTTATGTTTTCATTATCATCATCAGTAATAATTGCCCTCATCGATGCTATGTTGTTTCTCTATCCGACTTTCTCTTTGTGACTAGGGTCCTTTACAAAAGTCGCCTAAGAAAGGACATGTCCACAAAATGTATGGAGGCTGGTATAATAATAATCAAAAATTCTAACCACAACACTTGTTACATTTCGAGAAAGTTCATATTTTTCTGAGTCTATTACAACAGTTAAAAACAAAGATGACCCCTCCGATTTTTTTAAAATTAATTTTGAATTTATTAGAAAAAATAAATTTCGTAGGTGTTTATCTCTAGCAGCCCTAATTAAGTAACCTCCAAATTGTTAAATAAAAGCATTTTTACCAATTAGACACACTTTTTAAGTGATTTTTCGTCACATTGTACCTACTAACTGGTCACACTGGTAGGTTATATTTTTTAACTATAGCAAATTAAGAGATGAATGTGGAAGAATCAGCTACGAATGCAAGTAAAATAACGGTAGAAGCACTTAATTATTGCTAAACTAGAAAATATAATAAGCTGTATTGTTATTTTTCATACAATTTATTTATCGCATTTAAAAAAAAATTGGAGGGGTGAAAAAATCTAAATTAACTATTTTTGGGAAGCCCATATAACAAGCTTTCAAATGATGTATATATCATCTTGGTTCAATTTTTCTCTGAATAATATACCACATGTGGACGTCACCTTTAGTGCGTTTGTTGGACATAAAGCCCCCTTATCGATTTTCAACAAGACTGGTTGGAAGCGTCTTGCTTGATCGGATCATGAGTCCACCTTGTTAGTTGACGTCATAAACTGTGCTTGCCAGTACATTTGTTTCTATTCGAGAAATTCGCCCCATCGCCTACCATTCTGCAAACTACGTCCGTTTCCTACTGCTACTTTACCTTACTAATCCACTTGGCTATGTCGCTAACGTTGGTTTAACTCATAATAATATAAATTCATAGCGCTTAGCTCACCGGTGAAGCGAGAGTATCAATGTCGCCTTCCGGCTTGAAGTCTGTCTCCTTCTGCTCAGTCTGCAGATGCAGCTTGACCCAGCTGACGATGGCGCGCTCGATTCCCGCGTCCATCTTGCTTTCAAGCTGCTCCAATATGTTGTTCGACCAGAGATGTGCAAGGATGCGTAGCGAGAGATCCATTGAATCGCCTAAACTAGCTCAGCGTGACTTCTATGGAAACGGCTTAGCGGAGCGATGCTGTTAATGAAACGATTTGAATGGTTATAAACACATCCCTCGCTACGCAACCTAGTACGTGTCTGATGGAGACGCAGCCATATTATGTTCTTCTTTTGGTCGTTCTGCTTTAGTGTAATGTTATTTCGAAACTTTTCTTACCGGTGAAGCGAGGGTATCTATATCGCCTTCTGGTTTGAAGTCGGTCTTCTTCTGCTCAGTCTGCAGATGCAGCTTGACCCAGCTGACGATGGCAACGATAGCACGCTCGAGCCCGGCGTCCAGCTTGCTTTCCAGCTGCTCTATCATAGTGTTCTTCTTTAGGACGCACTCGTTCTGCTTTGATGCTGAGCTAAAATTGACATAAATCTAAATGCGAAGATCTTTGAGCTTAAATTAGAAATCGTGTGCCCTCACTGATGAGGTAATCATCTTAGCCATAGCAGTACAGGCCGAATCATACAAGTCGGCGGATGTGAAATTAGCTACAAGCTGCGCAAAATCAATGCGCAGCTGTATGTGAGCTTCAGTCAGGATTGGATATTGCACAGCTTGTAGCTAACTTCACATACATTGTTCACGTAAATTGCACGTCATACTTTTATAAGTTATATATTTATTTATAAGTTATTTTAGATGTTATTTGCTTCTCGCCATCTAAGGTGCCTCGCTTGAAAAACTGTTTGTGTATCTTCGGTTCAGCGCCAATAAATCACTGTATACTGGAGAGGACAAATAAAAGGTCTGACTTTTATTTGTACCCGTGTACAAATTTGGTCCTTCGAGCCGGATTTGAACCAGCGACCTATGGATTAGTATGATTCGGCCTATAAATGTTGTGTCTGAGATGATTACTTCAACAAAGATAAAAGTTCATGTTTATTAAAAGTAAAGATTTAAAGTTTATGTTTTCATCTAGAAAATCTGTGGCAAGTCTCTAAATCCAGCACACTTAATTTTAGGTCTATCGAGATAATCATGTTTCCAAGACTCAATTTTTGTCAATTCAGGCTTAATGCTGCAAGATTTTTCAGCTAACAGGCCACTTTAACTTGTTAAAGCAACGAGCTGATAATTTTGATTCATACATGAAAAACACGAGCAAAATCCTTATTTCATCGTGCGGAAAAAAATGCTATATGTTACTAAGGATATACAGATACACAAGATTATTAATCTCCCAATAAATTCACAGTTTCACAAATCACGACTAACCTCTCAATTAGGGGTTTATTTTTAGAAAACTTCCTCATACTAAAACTCAATGTAATAAACACCAAAATATAACACGTCGCTGTTATACAAATTAGTAACTTTACGCATGCACTGACCTTATACAAGGCAAGACGGCTTCTTGAAAGTTCTCGCCGAATATTCTCACAATCTTGTTGGCTTGGTTCACGATGTCAAAGAAATAAATCTGAGGACATATATAGCACATTATAATAGTACATTATTCACCGAGAGGAGAAAGTGACCGATTACCGTCGAGGGTGTCGTTTGAAGCCCGAGCCGTAGGAGAGGGCTTTAAAACACCCGTGATCGGGAATCGCACTTTCTCTCGAGTGATACATAGTGCTTTATACTACACCTACGAGGAAAATCTTCATCATCACTATCACTACTTATCATTTTGATAGTTTTATTTTACTTTTCTACGAAAACTGAATCCTCAAACAACACACAAATTGAAAATGGCGCCAATGGCGTCTGCAATTTTCACATGTTCTTTTTTCAAATTGTTTGACACCATCCAACACACAGCTAGTGGCCAGTGTCATTTTGCGAACTTGGTGATAAAAACTCACTGTAAAAACTTTTTGGCTTTTGATATTTAGGTTACCAGCGCATAGTCTTACCCAAAATTAAAAAAGAAAAACCACGTAAGAAATGGATTTTCATACACTTTTCTCTCCCGCTCAGATGCGTTTTCTCGCCGCATATTTGTTTGATATGCAATGACGTACTTTCTACCGTAAATTTGATAAAGTATCAAGGTACTTTCCGAGCAGGTGTAGTATAAAATGCATTTATCACGCGTTATACGAGAATTTATTTTCGCACACGCCGGAACTGAAATGGCATAGCGTCTGGGGCAATATGTTGTTGTATACCAATATTACAAAAAGGTTATTTTTAATTTCCTTTAAGCCTCTTGAGGGTTGTTGCTGTAAATTATTATCCTATTAATTCATTCATCTCTTGTCAATGGCTAGACATTTTTTTTTATCCTATCAAAAACATTACATGTAAAAAGCGCCAAATCTCGAACTCAATTCATTTACTGTAAAAACTTGTGAGATCTAACGCTAACCCAACCTAGGTAATTTATTCAGTACCCATCAATAGGAGAAAGTTTTCTTTTACTTTATACAGGGTTATCCAGAACTGGTGTACTAAGCCGAAAGAGGGTGATTCAGACCGTCATTGTGAACATACATACTTATTAACAACGTTTTCTATGGGGCCAACCCGGAATTCTAGAAAAACATAAGCTAATTCTATAGAAAATGGTACCCCTCTGAATCGACGAAATATGAAACAACTTATTTTATACCACACTCACTCGGAAAGTGTCTTATTACTCGTTCATAAACGGTTTACAAAGTTCGTAATTTCTCCCTTAAAATGTGCGGCGGGAAAAGTTATATGGAATTTTATTACTGCCCTCCGAAGCAGGGCAGGAATGTTGTAGGAAAATCCATTACTGCCCGGCTAGCTTTCTTTTGTTTTTTAACAGCGAACATAAAAGAAATACAAACGTCAAACCTCAAAAAGGTTTTGTGTGAAATAATTAGAAAAAGAAGCGGGAAACATACAAACCTCAAATCGAAAAAAAAGCGCGGTAATTTATTTCGTTGCGTTAAATATTGTTTTTAACTAAATTGATAATTTATCCGTACCTAGCTTTTAATTTTCTAAATAATTTTCCAAAATGTCATCTGATAGTGAAAGTGACGATTTTGTAGTGATGATGGACGCCACCAGAAATAAAAATACAGCCCAAGAAGTCATAAATAACTTACTTCCTAAACTTTAATAAAAGAAATATTGTATTTTATTTTCCTCGTAGGTGTAGTATAAAGCACTATGTATCACTCGAGAGTAAGTTCTATTTCTGTTCTCGAGTTTCCTTTAAGCCCTCCGCTACACGTCGGGCCTAAACATACTCTCGAACAGAAATAGATCGTTTTCTCCCCTCGGTGTACAATGTACTATTTTTTCTCGAGTTCCGGGTTGACCCCATAGTAAAAGTTGTTCATAAGTATGTATGTATGTACCATGTATAACGGAAAATCAGTCACATATCGCGTATTTTACTAGTCATAGTGAAAGAGTTCGACAAAACGGTCGTGGGAGCTTCGCTCGCGCGTTTGATATTTGATACTGATAGCGATTGTTGACTATGACTAGTAAACCACTTGGGTGATGTTGTAAAAAAAATAATCTAATGTCTACCTGTGGCGGAGACTTGCTCTCAGCAATGGGTATGGATTGCAGACCCAGGTCCAGCGCGTAGTCCACGTGTTCGATCAACAGATGCTGTATGAGCGCGTCCAGCAGCGACACTGTGGTGCCCGTCACTTCGTTCGGAGAGCACAGCTGGAAATCAAAGCGAAAACTTTACTTTAAATACAACACTTTAGTTAAAAAAACGGACAAGTATGAGTCAGGCTCGCACACCGAGGATTCCGTACAAATCCAGAAAATTTCACAAAATTGAGAAGTAAGTTGTAAAACTCTCTATACTATAACCATCGACAAAAAAGTTTTTTTTCACTTTTCTTGTCATATATCGAAAATTACTGAAAATGTTAAAATAATTAAAAACCTGTTTTAGCATGTGCTAATAAAGTTCTTTTATATGATACCTTTTACCGATTTACTCACTTTGAATTTTGAACCTATATTTTGTGAATTTTGAGGCCCTATCTTTTTGTGATTTAAATAAAAATGTACAGTTTTCAGATTTATTCCTATAAATGTACTCTGAGACGATGCTTCTCGCCAAATTTCATAGTTCTATGTCAACGGGAAGTACCCTGTAGGTTTTGATTTTTGTGAGTGCGAAATATGCGGTTTTATACGACATAAACTTTTTTAAACGATAACTGAGAAGTTTTTCTTTTACACAACTGCAAGAGTTCATCGATATACGTATACAGTTTAAATTTCAACTCGATATCTATACGCGTTCCTGAGATAAAGAGTCTTGACATACACACAGACGGACAGACGGACACACGGACAGACGGACAATAAAGTGATCCTATAAGGGTTCCGTTTTTTCGTTTTGAGGTACGGAACCCTAAAAACGGCTAAAACTCACAAGCTAACTAACAGCCGAACCGCTGGGAACCGTCGGGTTCCCAGCGGTTATATTATTACTATTAAATTTTTACTCTCTTTCATTTTTATATGAATTCAAAGTATAGTTACAGTTTTGCAGCGAGTGAAGGAGGTACGAGCGTCGTTCAGCATCCTCTGCACGAGCGGTTCACTGAGGAACGTCTCGCCGCCGTAGTTTTCTATCTGCGCGATGTTGATGTTGGCGCGCGTGCCGATCACGGCTTGCAAGTCTCGCCGTAACTCTTGGAAACTGGAAAAGAGTAATTAATACAAATAAGAACTAGATACAATACAATACAACAACACTTTATTGACACCAACAAGAAAACATAACAAAAGAAACAAAGACAGAAAAGAGACATAAGGCGGTCTTACCGCTAAAAGCGATTTCTTCCAGACAACCTCTCTTGGATGCAAGGAAACGTAAAGACGACAAGGACGGTGTAAACGTAAAAACAAAAAAATAATAATAATGAAAGAAAGTTACTACAAATTCCCAATCAACAATAAAATAAACTACATAATAATAGCCATACATAAATACTTCTAATAATACATACTATAAAAATAAACATACTTATACGTAAATATAAGTATGTTTATTTAAATTAATAACGAGGAGTGATATGTGTATCAGTCAGAGAGAGCTTTGAGAGATAATGTTGCTGAACCTGCCGGCTTAGCATGCGACCCGAAGCAATTATTTCGTCCGAAATACCAATTCGTGTGAAGTAAATTCGTGTCATAGAATCGTGATCTATGGTCACGAAAAACTAGTGTCGCCCTGTGATTAAATAATTTGGATATTTAATTTTGCAATGAAGCAACACTGATATAGTTCATTCAAAACACTGGAGTGCGTTTACGCACTCCAGTTTATGATAAAAAAAAACAGGCTAAGTCTATGTCACCCGTTTAGGGCATCCGTCAGGTGGAGTGCGTAAATGCACCCCAGTGATTCCAAAGGGATAATATTGTGGTCTGTGGTCTATCGAGATAATCTAAAAGAGATCCATTGATTTAATTTTAATACAACATGAGTTAAAAAGATATATGAAAAATATGAACTCTTGTCAGATTTTCCATTGAAGAACGTTACATTTTATTAAAAAATTGACCACAGAAATACAACAGATAACAATAAAGAAGGAAAACCATTCCTCACAGAGATACCTCTGTGATTATCACAAAGGTACTTATACGATTATCAATGATTATCATAGTTTATATTATGACTGAAACCTTGAAATGAACTGCTACAAAACCACAAATTAATTTGTGTTTTATGCGTTGGAGTTCATACATCGGTATTTTTGCATCCTGTAAAATATTGTATCGTACTACAACTGCAAGCGAAGCATAATTAGGATACAACATATTCCATACTAGTTAAATAGGACTCAAGTGTGTGTCTACTGTCAATAATAACTGTGCAAAACTGAAAAACCTTATTTTACGAAAGTGAACCTAAAAATGTCCAAATAAATTGATGTGAATGATAAATAAACATGAAGAAGTATTTTTAGTTTTATTTATAAATTAACTTCTATATACTAGTATCTATATAAATAAATATATAGTAAAATAATATATAAACTTATTGAAGGATTGAATATTATGCATAGGTACAGGAATTAATAAATATTTATGGAGCCAAAAAAGTAATGTCGCCATTTTGGTAGCCATGTTTAAAAAAATAAATAAATGTCAAACTCTAAAATATCAGCCCGCTATTGGTTGTTCGAAGATTCCTGCCTGATACGTAGTACCTTTAGTAGTCTGTGAGAGTATCACTCAAGAGCTCGGTGCGCTGTTGTAAGTTTGATATTTACAGCGTTACCAATACCAATTTTCCTAATTACCGAAAACCCAAAGTAAAATTCTCTATACTGGGGAGAAAAAATATCCCGATTTCCAATGTGGCACGTACGACGCCCGGACGGCGCCCGTCCGAGCTTTTACACAAAATGTATGGAACATGCGTCGTACGGGCGTCGTACGGGCCCGTCCAGCCCGTCCCCGGCCCGTCCGGCACCCGCCCCGTCCTAATATAAATCATCCCCAAATCGATACAATAAAATATCTATCCCCACAACAATCTCCAATAGAGATAATACCCCGTAATTTGACAAATCCTTCACAATTCAGCAACGCTGGTTGTTTATTTAGTTAGTTTTGCCTATCTCGTAGTATTTCGTCCTCAAAAAGTTTGACGAATAGATATTCGCGGTGAAATGTCAAAATACGGCTAAATTCGCGTGCACATGTTAGAGTTTGTCGACGAAAGTGCCACAGGTACATAAATCATTCGCGAGAATTCTACACCACAGAGTAAAAACTGACGAAATAAGTGTGTTGTCATGTTAGGGGAGGTAGAAGTATCGGAATATTGCTATTTTACTCGAAATAAGATCGTTCTCGTGGGTCGCATCTTAGAGGGCCTGGGCCTTAAAAGATTCAACGCTCTGTGCACGTCTGATGGTCACAGGAAGGTCATTCCAGAGCGCTACTGCTCGAAAGAAAAATCATAAAAAACAGTAGAATGAGATGGAGTAGCAAGAAGGAGATTGCTAGAAGATCTAAGATTGACAGTGTCACAGATAGATACGCCAAAAGAAAACTTAGGATTGACATGACGATGTTTTGCAGGACAAGTTAGTGGTCAATCGCGAAATAAATCCCACAATCATGTATATTTTATGTCTGTTTCCAGGTTACGCTTAAACGCTCCAAAGTGCTCATTTAAAGGTCATGTCGATTGTTACGACACTTTCTTACTAACGATTGAAGTTTAAAATTATCATGCTATAGTAGAGTAGTCTGCGTCTCAACTGGTCTCAACAAAGTGTTCATTGAACAAAGAAGGATGCACGGAATGGACCTGTCAAATGTTTTTTTTTGTTAGTCAACAACAAAACATCTTTTCCAAAAATGATATGTGCTTCAAAAAATATAGTGTTTTTTTCCTGTTTTCATATCACTAATTAAAATTAATATTAGGCCACCAGAAGAAGCGGACTTTCAATGCAGCGTATCCCTCGCCAGCGCCCTTCATGGCTCCATTTCCTAACGCCTCTATACTGTACTACTATTTACAAAGATAGCTAACTTACCCGCCACCCTGAATCTGCTTCTTAACATGCTGCTTCTCAGTATAATATCCGTTGAGAGCGTTAGCCAGCACCGCCTTGAGCCGGCGGACTTCTAATGCAGCGTATCCTTCGTTGGCGCCCGCCATGGCTCCATTTACAAGCGCCTCGCGTCTCAAGTCCCCCGTAGTAGTGTTGCCTTCGGCTGATATTATACCGGCTACTACTAGCTCGTCGCATACTCGTTGGGTGCTAGAAAATATGAAGATCTTGTAAAAGTGTGGAATTTGGCAGCATGTAATAAGGTTCCTGCGTTCGCTTCAGGTTTTTGAAATGCTTATCACAAAGATAACTCTTTGCGATAAAATCTAGTGTGGAAAGCACTCAAAATAAAAATCATAACATTGAATTAGCAGTGCGTCATCTCTCGTCAATCTTTAGAAGTTCTAATAACTTCTAGTTGAGCGATAACCTGTCTAATACGGGTATCACAGGTGGCGCCACCAACACTATAAGTTGGTGTAAGGTATGCACTTCAAGAATTTGACGCTTGCGTAGGAGGCTGGCTCAGTTGGTTAAAGCGTCGGGCTAGTGATCCGAAGGGGCAAGTTCAAATCCTGCGTTCGCTTCAGATTTTTGAAATGCTTATCACAAAGATAACTCTTTGATGTAATAAGGTCATATAAATCAAAACTCGCGGCACATAAAGTCCCCATCTTTAATTTTAAGCACGAGTTTCACACTACAGGTTTTCAGTGCTGAACAACATCGTGAGTAATACTGCCTACATCTGTCCATAGAAAAAAAAACCGGACAAGTGCGAGTCAGGCTCGCAAATCAAGGGTTCCGTACAAATCCAGAAAATTTCAAAAAATTGGGAAGTAATTTGTTAAAATCTCTATACTGTAACAATCGACAAAAATTTTTTTTTCACTTTTCCGATACTTCGATAATTACACATTGTTAAAATAATTAAAAACCTGTTTCAGCATGAGCTAATGAAGTTCTTTTATATGATACCTTACATGATACGATTTACTCACTTTGAGATTTGAACTCATATTATGTGAATTTTGAGGCCCTTTTTTTTGGTGTTTTAAATAAAAAAGTACAGTTTTCAGATTCATTCCTATATGTGTACTCTGAGATAATACTTCTCGCCAAATTTCATAGTTATATGTCAACGGAAAGTGACCTATAGGTTTTGGTATTTGTGAGTGTCGAAATATGAGGTTATTTACGACATAAACGGCTCTAACTTTTTTAAACGATAACTAAGAAGTTTATCTTTTACAAAACTGCAAGAAATCATAGATATACGTATACAGTTTAAATTTCAACTCGATATCTTTACGCTTTCCCGAGATAAAGAGTCTTGACATACACACAGACGGAATAAGGATTCCGTTTTTTCCATTTGAGGTACGGAACCCTAAAAACGATTAACGTATGAATCGTGAATACGCACAATGTAATGTATAACAAACGACGTGACATTATGTGATAGAAAATCCCGACATTGTGAGCGAGTTAGATTTTGTGCACATATTTAGTAGTTTCTTTTTCTTACTACTGTACTGGCCTTTTAGTAGTCAAGATGAGACAGTTTAGTAAATACCCAGTATATGTATCAAAAAAAAATACTTAAAGTATTTCTCAACATCATTCTTATCAGCTTAGTTTTGATGTACTTCTGTAGCTTCAGATGAAAGATGTTGAGCACATACTTGCTCATCACTTGGGGTCTTATTGTGTAAGAGCTATGACGTTTGGCTTCGCTTTTCCTCCCGCTCGCTCTCGTGGCGTGAGTAACTGGCGCGAGCAGGAGAAAAAGCGAAGCCGAGCGTCAGACCGCTTACACGATAAGGCCCCTGGTCGAGGTATCATATATACATATAAGCCCAAATGACATAGATATTTTAACAGTACTTACCTAGTATACATATCGAACAAGTTCTTCAGATATTTCTCAACATCATTCTTGTCAGCGAGTTTAGTTTGGATGTACTTCTGTAGCTTGAGATGGAAGATGTTGAGCACAAACTTGCTCATCACCTGGTCGGGGTTGGGGAACACGGTGCTGATGATGCTGTAGTTCTTCTTGCAGAGGGGAAGGACCGCAGAGAATATGTCCTTGCCTAGTAAAGAGTTCTGAAACGGAATTAACATTCAATATTAATAAAAGTACTTCAACAAAAGTTCACTACACATTATAAAGCAAAGTCTTCCTTTTTGTGTGTCTGTCAGAGTATCTGCTTAAATATTCTGATATAGATTTTCTATATCTGTTGGAATATTTCTTCCGAAAGGATTATAGCTATAATTCTTTCCTAGTTAGGCGAAGCCTGTACGGGCAGCTATAGTCTTACCGTTTAATTGAGTCCACGCCTGCGCGGGTACAGGGGTGCGGGGGTAGACGACAAAGGGGACTGAGACAGGTGCGGGCGGCAGCTCAGTTAAGCGGCCAGACTATAGTTTGTAAAAAGAATCCTGAATTGATCATTTTAAGTTAGAAAGAAACCCCAATTAAAAGGATATTTTGCTGGATATGGTTTAAACCTTGGATGATACCAAAGTTTGTATATCACTTAATCAAGTTGAAAACATCTTGAAATTTATCTTGAAAGATTTTGACGAAAATAGGTACTCTAAAAAGTCGAAAAGCTCTCATGAAAATATCAGTTCCATTATATTTAACTGCCATTACATATGAATATGTTTTTAATAAATAATACCATTTCGGCCGCGTTTGTAACCCGTTACAAACGAAGAAAATTTTCTTCCTTATTAAATAAATTTTCGGCACCGAAGATTGAGCAACATCAAACTATCTTACTGTTACTTATTTTTACATATTTAAATAAAAATCAGGAGTCTTACCATTTGACTAGTTTCTATGAAGGCATCAACACACTGCGAGTAGCCCTTGAAGTTGGTCATGATGTTGGCTATATCCTTCATCTTTGCCATATTACTCTGGTTTTGAGCTTTCACAAACTCTTCGATGAGGTTCTTTTCTATGTCGTCATACTTCGCTTCGATTTTCTTCCTCGCCACTTCGAACTTGTCCGGGGGCAGTTCTTGAGCGATTGTGTACAGTTTTTGTATCACATCTGCTGCTTCATTCAACTGTAATAATAAGAGTGCATTTTTAGATAAATAAGAGTACAATTATGCGTCATAATGTTTAGTATTTGTTATGCTAAATATGTGCTCTGGTGGGTAATTCTTTATGAAAACAAGCGCATAGCGCGCTCTAACGTGCTCTTGGTTTTTAAGAAATTCGTGTTTAAGAAAAATATTTATTTTCTAAATAACATAACTTAAACTCGGTTTATGATTAATTTTAACGTAATTTTACATTTATCAAACATTTTTCCAAACGAAATTTACGGAAATAAAAAAATTACATACCGCGTTACGTTACGTTTTGTCGATAGAGAATCAGGCCCCTGTCTATTGCGAACTGACTAATCTCCTAGCCCCTAAGTGGGCTAGGCCAACAGATTGATTGATTGACAGATTGTCTCACAGAGACTCTGTGCAAAGCAATTTTTTTTATAGCTCTTTGGATACATTGAGATCACTTATAAGACATACCCGTAATGCAATAGCATACTTGCACACCATTTGATTTTAGAACCGCAATATGCGTCAAATAATTAATGCTACAAACCCTATTAGTATCGCTGAAGAGGTCAGCCATGACTGGCCCGGGGCTCAAGAAATGGGCTAGGTGTGACAGTAAGTCCCTGGCGGCGGCGGCGCGAGCTCGGGGCGCCCGAGCGGCCCCGAGTTTCTCTCCTACGTCCAATGCCCGGCCCCCACACCGAGACATGCGCTCGTCTAGTGAGCTGAACACATTGACACATTGCTGAAACATTAAAACAATGATATTAACAATCTGCGTTAATACTCTCTTGAGTTCAGAATTTTAAAAACAATACAACACAACCAGCTGTGTAGTGTATTAAATTAAATGTAAGTCCACTGTAGAAATGCCAGATTTTTTAGCAAAAACAAAATAGCTCTGCTCTACACAGGACTGTATACACAATACACCCCAAGCAGGATGTTAGTGCAGGTCACATCACCCCCATCTAGAATTAGAAACAGGATTGTATTTTGTTTGCTGCTAAGTAAATATCGGATGCAATGTCAGACAGATGTACACACTACACCTATCCAGCTCTGTTCTACTCCTTCAGACTAGATCAGTAAAAAAAAAAAAATATAAATCATCCTCATAAAATTGATGTATTATGATATAAGATATACTGCATCAAAATAATAATATGAACTTACAGTATGTTGTTCCATGATTTCTGCCAGCTTAGCACCATACAGTTTCTCTTCTTCTTGAACATCCTGTTGTAATCTCGCACATTTCTTCTCTTGACGCTCTTGTAGAACCTTCATGATAAAATACATGTTAGCATACATTAGATGGTTTTTGCTTTAGGCAACTAAATCTATATATATAAAAATGAAACCCGTTTTCCATTGTCACGACATAACATGAAAACGGCTTGACTGATTTGGCTTATTTTTTTTTGTAGTTTTCTAATACTCTGTACAAGGTTCTTACGGAAACAAATATTAAGAAAATCTCTCAGAAAGATTGAAAAATATACTAATAGACTCTCTCTTGGTCGGTTTTGTGACTATTGACGATGATTTGACATTCAACTTCTAGGCGAAACGAAGTTCGCCGGGTCCGCTAGTATCTGATAGATTTTTTACATCTGGTAGGTGCACAGGGGTACTTGCCAAGACAATATTTATTTCTCAATGTGACAATAGCAGAGTGTAGAGATTATACTTTCACGTGTTTTTGGGGGGGGGGGGGGGGGGCATATTTTGATATTGTTTTTTTTAAACTTCTCAATAAGGGGGCACAAGACAATAATTAAATTCCTAGTAAAATCACTAAGTAATGGTAGTATTGGCTTAAAAAGTACCCTAAGATCCTGTATCGCCTGTGTAAATATGTCATGAATCATTTCAGGGTCAAACTGGTCATCCTGTAGCCGGGACTCCTGCATGCTCCTCCTTACCATCCTCTCCACAAACTCATCAGGATCAAATGGATCCTGAAAGATTGAAGTTTTGCATTGAACGATGAAGAGGCTTATGAAATATAGTTTATTTCTATTTATTTAAATCGAAATCACGGTAATGATGAAGCCTTAGAAATTAAGAGTAACCAATAGGCAGTTTATGATAGGGTTTATGAACTTTAAAGAAACGAAGCCTTACCTGTTCCAGCTCTTTCATATATTGGTTTAACATCTTGTTATTATTTTAGGTCGTGAAATCAATGAACTCAACAATCGTTTTTAAGAATAGGTACCTACTGAGAGAAAATATTATTATCAAGTTAAAAGCATTAGCAATAAATGACTTGCTAGGAACTTGAAGTTCTTAGGTTCTTACGCCCATTTTCGGCTTTATTTTTCAACGTAAACAAAACTCTGCCACAAATTCCACAGTAAGAAAATTTGGAGTATTACAAAGTATTTGAATATTTACAGGTAATAAACTAAAACTTTAAACTGAGACCAACTGGAGTACAAAACAAAAATTATTTCAATTCATTTTTTTATTTCACTCACAACAAATCAAAACGAAAAGAAAATCTAAAATGACAAGGTAATGACAGTGAAGTTGAAGTCATAAAATTGAATGACAGTAAGTTTTCTTAAATAATTGATAGATCATTATTTTTTGTCTGAACCTTGTATATTAATGCATTTGCTAAATTAAAAAAAAAAAACGGACTTGAAAAATGAAGTCCAATATATCATAGGACGATCATGGTATCCTATAGTCATGTCACACACTAGCAAGGACAATATTAATCTTATTTTTAGATTATAGAAGGGAATATATGGTAGGTATGGTATGTACTAATGAAAACTTATGAACTTTTCTGGAGCATTATTACATTTAAATCACTTGCCTTGTAAGAAGATACTACCTAAATAGTCGACATTTTTTAACGTTATACCTACATATAGGTACAATATTATTTTTTCAACAGATCTTTCAACGATCAATGATAAAATTTTCAGATTTCCAGGTTTCAGAGCTGATACAAAGAAGAATACCACAGTAGGTACTATAATGTAGTTACCTAATTAGGTATATCTCAGAACAATAATTAATAGATAAAGTGAATACCTGAACTGAACCGATTTAAAATTATGGGTAAGAGACCTCAGAGCAAATAAAAATATCAAGAGGGAACGTCGTTGAACAGTCAAGTGAGGCCGGTTTTTTAAACATGTGTGAGTGCGTCGGTGTTGCGCTGCCATAGTTCGACTGACAAGCCAAGGCGTAGTTTCGTTGTACGTGGATGTCTGTACATGGCGATGCGTAGTTTTGGTTGGCTTCACTTGTTTGTTCACAACATTCTCTCTTGATTTTTGTATTTGCTCTGAGGTAAGAGACAATAAAAATACCTAGGTACTTATCAGTACTTATGTACAAAAAGTTTATTATGAAACTTGAATGCTAGCCTGAAATAATTTCATTTTAATTTTAGAAACAAAAGAAAACGTCATCAATGTAGGAGAAACGTCTTTTTGGAAGATTTCTTACTAGAGACAGCGTTTTTTATATCCAAATTCTTTGTGATGTTGTAATATTTATACAAAATTGTGTGCGTGCTTTTACGTTTTATTTATAACTATTAATTGCTACCTACTCTCTTATATGAGAGTGAGTTTATAACTTAGAACAGACAAGAAGATAAATATTTTGACAGGTGGGATACTGAAACCTTGCACATACGCGAGACGTGCGATGTCCAATGTATCCTAAACGGGTAAGGATAAAGTCGATAGAGCTCAATGGCTGAGCGCCTCAGCCCTCGAAGCTCCGAGGTCAATGCCTTGGAACAACGAGGCTATCTCATCGGCAAAAAAATCGGACAAGGATCGTATGCCACCGTTCACCTGGCCGAATACTGCGATGCGTCCAGCCCAAAACGTATGCACCTTGCGTGCAAAATATTCGACAAAGAGAAAGCACCCAGGGATTTCCTCGAAAAATTTTTCCCTCGCGAACTTGACATCCTGACAAAGATAGAAAATCCTCACATCATTCAAGTTCACAGTATTTTGCAGCGAGGTCCAAGGGTGTTTATTTTCATGCGATATGCTGATAACGGAGATTTATTAGATTTTATAAAACGCAATGGGGTAGTGCCCGAAAACCAAGCGAAACTGTGGTTCAGGCAAATGGCAAGCGGCTTACAATATCTTCATAGCAAGAATATCGCGCATAGAGATTTGAAATGCGAAAACATACTGCTATCCAGGCGCTTCAACGTGAAGCTAGCAGATTTTGGGTTCGCTAGATTTTGTACAGATGGTGAGAATAGGCGGGTGCTCAGCCAAACATACTGTGGATCGGCAGCGTATGCGGCCCCAGAGGTTGTGAGCGGCACGCCCTACAACCCGAAGCTGGCAGATGTGTGGTCGCTGGGGATCATCTTGTTCATAATGCTGAATGCGTCCATGCCATTCGACGACTCAAACCTCCGCAAGCTGCTCAAGGACCAGATGTCACGCAACTGGGTTTTTAGGTCTAGGATCCGAGACACAGTGTCGGCAGCAGCAAAGTCGATCGTGCGTCACATTCTGGAACCTGATATAACACTGCGATTGACGCTGGATCGAGTTTTATCTCATGAATGGACGAGGCTGCGTAAGGATAAGAGCGCTAGCTTGATGGGGCGTCTAGTGCAATCAGCGCCATCTAGGCCGCATTCTCCGGGGAAGCGAGAGCACGACGAGGCCGGCACGTCAGCCGGCGCGCGCGTTTCCGGCGACCACCGCGAGACCGAACGGGAGCGCCACGATGATATCAACATGCGCTCTCGCGACTGACCATCCATATGTAACTACCAACACCGAACTAACATAGCCCGTTTCAGTAATAGGTACGCAAAAGTGCATAATTCTATAATTTTTAGATCTTCAAATATTGGAAATTTTCTATACTATTTTTATTTTATTTTTTTACAATTGACGACATAACTATTGTTAGTCGACAATAGTGAAAATAAAGTATTTTTTTAAATAATCTTTATTACTTTGTTTGAAGGTACCTAGGTAACTACAGTAGGTACCTACTGTTAGACTATTGTAATCAAGTTTCTCTATTACATTAGGCTTATATATCTGGCCGACTATGACTGGACCGTCGCTGGAGCATGCTGGATGCAAGCCGCTTCCAAGACTTGCAACCGGTCGTAGGTGACGTAGGCATAAGGTAGCACTTGTACGCACTATGCGAATGCGCTTGCGGTCCCGCTGCCGCAACTCTGCTGGACCGCAACCGCACCTGCATAGTTCGTACGAAGCCTTATTGGAAATTAATAAGGAAAGCTTATGCTCAGCAGTGGACAACCTATGGGTGATAATGATGACGAGGCTTACCAATCTACCTACGTTTGGCTATGAACTTACAAACTAGAAGGAGAGGGTGAAATTTACCACCGAGCGCACTTGAAATCTAAAATAGATAGGTACAGGTAATACATCAACCAGTATGACCACGAGGATATACATGTACCTACTCGTGGTCTAATACTCTCGTTTTTGCACACCCTGTGAGAAAGCCCAACTAATGAAATTTTTTGCATAAACTTAGATATTAAATACTTAGTTTAAAAATGGAAATAATTCAGTTGGGTTCTTTCTTCCAAATGGTCAACTTGATAGTCTAACGAACACCCAGGTGGACAAAGGTGAGCCAATGTAAAAAATAAACTTTCCACGGCTCTCCCAGGTGGTCTTAGGAGGTGGACGGTAGGTAAGAACTGGATTCCAACAGGAAATAAGTCCGCGTGGTCAAATTGCTGCTCATTAACGTGCTTACCGGTTAAAATGTAATTTTATTTTTCGTGTTCGTCTTTTTACTGTTTTTGTATAGCATGAGGTAATGAATATCCCCATATTCCGATTGGTGTTTCAATAAAAGGAAATTTTGAACTAAAACACAGCTCCGATGTCAGTGGATTAAATTCAACGTTTACGGTGGATAGGCGATTGAAGTACGCTACTTTCACGAAAGTAAACGTGGGGTCCAGCAATGTTTCAAATTCTTGAAAGGGCTGCAAAGAAAAAAGGAATCATAATTTATACAATATTTATCCTCGTGGTCATACAGGTATGACAATCTAGTACGGCCATGAGGAAACACCCGTATGTGGGACCTATGTACTTAGTAGAAATGTATATGTAAACTGCAGCACCTTATCGGCTAGCGTAATAGCGTTGGATGTTATACCTACTTACCTTAAATGGTACCTACCTATCTATCTTAGATATCGACTCGCGTTAAATTAACGAATGAGAAAAACTAGTGATGTCAAGGAGTAGGTAATGATCACAGAACAGCAGAACCCTCTCTTCTGTGGTAATGATCTCCTCCAGTAAATTAGCCTCCAGCAATTATTGAATTGACTTATTGGATTTTAGAGGAAAAAGAAGTTTCTATGCATTCACCGTTGATTCAAAAAGAGAAAATGGTTCACACAGATCCAAAGAGCTTAGCAGTGGATCCAAGTGGTGGTGGATAAAAAAGTGGAGGAGAAGGTAGGTTTGTAAGCTTGGCGAAAATTCATCTATAAGGGGATTTCTTCCTCAGAACCTGAATTATGGAGTTGGGTATTTTGGGAAGGCTTCGGAGATATTGTGATTGTCATCTGGCATCAGGGAGTAAGGATTAACCACGAAGACGATCGCCACCGCGACTGGCCGATAAGAGTTTGTCCTTGGCAGAACCATAAGAGCCATGGCTATGTGTTACAGTTACAGGTGCGAGTATTGTAGGTAGATACAGGGCCTTTCGATACTTACTTACTTTAATCGTCATGCAGTAATATGGTGTGAAAACAGGAAGACTTCCGTGATAATAGTAAGAGACTTGTGCGCCTTCAGTATAGTTACCTTTAAACATAGTAAGTTTTTATACTTTCGCGATTTGAACACATTATTATTATGTACTTACTACGGGACTAATCGCGCACTAAAATTACGAGATAAATAAATACCTCACCATCCCGACGTTTCAACCGAGTTGCATCGATCGTGGTCACGGGTAGTAGTCCATTAATAAAATGTTACAATTTAAGTATCTAATATAGCATTTTTTAGCGGACGCAATTTTATTTTTGAGACATGCTTAACCCCAAGTTTTCCAAGATCTTTTCAAGATGGCGGCTGGGAGACAAGGGCGGCAACCCCACAAAATTGGGGTTAAGCTTCTATCGACCCCCCAAAGCACGTCTCAAAAATAAAATGTAATCCTCTAAAGAAATGTACCTAAAGTTCATGTAACTTTTACATGGACTATAGTTTTACTGTGCGTTTCGTCCCGTAGTACATAATAATAACACACTTTTTGCAACTAGTGCACGCCATATGGAAGAGCTGCTTCTTAAGATGGAACAAGTGAGCCTTGAATTCGGGTTAAAGATTAATCGCTGCAAAACCAAGATGATGATTGTGAATTGTGTGAACCGAACGAATGACAACTTGCCGGAAGTCACTCAGATGGCAAATTGTGAAGTAGTCCAATCATACACATATCTTGGAGCTTTGATCCCCTGTCAGGGTGGATGTATCGATAAAATTAAGTGGCGTATGGCGATCACTAGAACCGCCATGGACAAAATGAAGAAAATATGGAGGAACAGGAACATCACCAAAACCACGAAGAACAGGCTCGTGCGAACGCTAATTTTACCCATATTTTTGTACGCCTCTAAGACATGGACGCTGCGAGATATTGAAAAGAAAAAGGTACTCGTAGATGCTCTAGAGATGTGGTGCTGGATAAGAAAGCTTGGGGTATCGTGGACTGAATTTCGTACCAACGTCTCGATACTACAAGAACTCGGCATCAAGCAGCGTCTATCAGCCATAGCAAAGAAGATATAATAATACTACGTAGCCATAGTACAAACTCGCATGCCCGCTTACTTCGGTCACATCTCAAGGCGAGGTAGTCAGTCTTTAGAGCGTCTTGTCGTCCAGGGAAAAGTTGAAGGCACGCGGAAAGTCGCCCATGAGATGGACCGATCAGATCAAGTCTGCTGTGGGTGGGTCCGTGCATGAGTGTACCTGGTTGACGTCCCATAGAGAGAGATGGCGAGACATCGTGAGGCGCATTACATCTGCCCCTACAAATTAGGGTTGTTGAGGAAGCGATAGCGGGAGAGGATTATTTTTTTTCGTTTATTACGATGCGGTAACGGTTCAGGAACCCGAAATATTGCGGAACTTCCGCATTATGAGGAAGCGGAAGAGGAATCCTCAGCAACCCTACTACAAATAATAATACTGCTTGATGACTACGACCGCTCTGTCACAAGCGCAACGATCAAGAAGAAGACATAATAAGCGTAATATAACATAGTAAGTTACTGTTATTCCCCTATATTTTATAAACTTCCCCCAGGCCTTAAATTAATCAGGCCTTTTAGGTTCCGTATATACCCTTATAATTTTTAACCGACCGAACGATAAAAAGAAGGATTTTCTCAATTGTTCTATATGATTTTTTTAGTTCCGTTTCGATGTTACTATTCTTACTAACTAGGTATAAATGTATACCTACCTACTACCTACTTATCTCATACTTTCGTCGTAAGTGGTTAATGTGCTAATTTTATCCCGAATTATTTAGCAAAGTACATCCATGATAAGTGATAAAACAACTACCTTGAAAAGTCTTACCATATGTATAAAAAGACATCATAATTTTAGTGGCCCCGACATGTTGGTAATTTATTATCACGAAAATTAACAAATAACAGTTTTCCATGTTGCATTTAGGTAGGTACCTACCTACTCATTAAGCACATTTAATTATGTGCCTCTAATGACATATTAGAAATGCCAATTTACTTCATTACCATATTTCGATAAGATAAAGCGACCTCGATTCTGGGGGGGCTAATACGAGTTTATACGTAAACCGAAACTACAGTAGTTTCCGTGTGGCTCCATACAATTTTGTACAGCAAGCTAAGAAACTTGGAAGAACTAACAAAATAACACGAACCAAGAACTAATACTTATTTGTATTACATATACTATCAAAAGAATTAAAAAAAACAATGGGTTGCACTCCGGGAGTGCCAGCGGGAGTGAAAACCCGTCTTACGAATTATCTATCATTTTACATTTTTCACCCATCCCAAAAAGTGCACAACGCCGCTAAAGAAGCATTCACTTCAAAAATAAATCCATATAGGTAAATCCGAAAGTGTGTTTGTTTGTTTATTGGTTTGTTATAGATATTATTATACCTACCTAGCTCAAAAGTCGAAGAGTGTTATAGGTTACTTTTTCGTCAGGAAAAAATTGAGGATCCTGTGGGAAGCCAAAGCTAGTCATCGTCGTCGTTTCAGCCATCGGACGTCCGCTGGACATAGACCTCCCCTATAGATCTCCAATAAGACCTGTTGGAAGCGGCTCGCATCCAGCGTGATCCTGCGGTATTGGTGAGATCATCCGTCCACCTTGTGAGTGGACGTCCTACACTGCGCTTGCCAGTAGGTACGTGAACTCCACTCGAGAACTTTGCGACTCCATCGGTCATCAATCTTCCATGCTATGTGCCCTGATAATTGCTATTTAAATATGCCAATCTGCTGGGCTAGCTCGGTCACTTAGTAGTAATTAGTAGTGGTTGGGTAAATTAAAGAATAATGCCTCAGAGAGTGATAGTTTTATTCTTTTATTTTATCCAAAGCAACCTTACAACTAAGTTTTCTTTATCTTCGCTCCTTTTACGAGAATATTGTAGCGGGACGCAGTCACTTGGGTCCAGAAGTATTTGATGAAGACCTGCTTCGTTGCGAAATCGTAGTCCACCTTCGGAGGAGCGAGCGCGTTCACTGTCACTTTGATATACGTGATCACCATGAGGTCTGGAACCTGTTTTAAATTGCATTGTTTTTTTTAACCCTCGACGCAAAAACTACGACGTGTTATATATCTAAGTTTGACGTTTCTGTGTGTGTGTCTGTGCCATGGCAAAGATGATATGTCCCCGTAGCTCACAAACCATTGAGGAAGGAATCAGAAGGAGATGGTGTAATGACATTTAGATACTTTGACATGTAATAGTTTAAAAACCGAAATAATAATAATATAGGCGTCTCTTTCAAATGTACGTAATAAGAATAGACCAACATTATACAGCACAGTTTCGCTATAGTGTCTATATTTTTCGTGACGTGTCGCGCGTGCCTGGTCCGCCATATTGAGTCGAAAAACAATAGCGATGTTCTTATTATATAAAAAAAAACTATCGATATTTTGGTTAGTTTTTATTTGTGTTATTAATTAGCTGAAATTTTGAATTTTTATTTCATTTCACTTTTCATGTCAAATTTGACAACTGTCATTCCAGAATTAATACAAGTAAAATGGCATGACAGGTGTGAAAGTAACAGCTGCCAAACTAAGAAGTATTATTATCTCCGTAACTATCGAAGCTAGACCATTACTGTCTTAATAGCAGTAATAACACTCAATGAGATCTATTAGATTGTTCTAATGACTGCTGTCAAAGCTTAAAAGTGAATTATCTTCGTAACTATCGAAGTTAGACTACTGCTGACTTCACAAAAGTGACAGAGCGCAATTAGATCTATATTTTAAATGACACCTGTCAAACATAAAAGTGGATTATCTCCGTAACCATCAAAGTTCGACTATTGCTGTCTTCACAAAAGTGATAGAACTCAACGAGATCTAAATTTCGGATGACAGCTGTCAAACTAAAAAGTGGAATACCTTCGTAACTATTAAAGCTAGACTATTGCTGTCTTCACAAAAGTGATAGAGCTCAACGAGACCTACATTTCGGATGACAGCTGTCAAACTTAAAAGTGGAATATCTCCATAACTATAAAAGCTAGACTATTGCTGTCTTGATACAAGTGATAGAGCTCAACGAGACCTACATTACGGATGACAGCTGTCAAACTTAAAAGTGGAATATCTCCGTAACTAATAAAGCTAGACTATTGCTGTCTTCACAAAAGTGATAGAGCTCAACGAGACCTACATTTCGGATGACAGCTGTCAAACTTAAAAGTGGAATATCTCCGTAACTAATAAAGCTAGACTATTGCTGACGTGACACAAGTAATAGAACTCAACGAGGCCTACATTTCAGATGACAGCTTTAAAGTAAAAAATCTGTGTAACTATTGACCCTAGTACCCTATTGCTGTGTTTACAAAAGTGATAGAGCTTAAAAAGATCTACATTTGATGTGACAGCTCAAACTTAAAAGTTGATTAATTCCGTAATATTGATAGCTGTCATCTGAAAGATCTCTCTTTGAGCTTTATCACTTTTGTGAAGACAGCAATGGTCTAGCATCGAGAGTGACGGAGATAATCCACTTTTAAGTTTGACAGCTGTCATCCGAAATGTAGATCTCATATCAGTTTAGTGAAGAAAGCAATGGTCTATAATAGATAGTTATGGAGATATTCCACATTTAAGTTTGACAGCTGTCATCCGATATGTAGTTCTTATTAAGTCCTATCACTTTAATTCTAAGTCATACCTCAGTAAAGCAGTGGAGACTTTTCTAGAGGTGTCTATGGAGTTTTGGTAACAACACGGAACGACATGATACGTTACATTATATCACTTGCCCACACTCATGCACGTAATTCAGCTCATAATCAATGAAATACCACAATTTTTCTCTAATTATCACCGATAAAAACACAACTTTAACAAAATAATACAATGAGGCGACATGTCTTTTCCGCGTTCCCGCCAAAAAACTCGTCCTACCATTCTAGTGTGGATTCTTGAATATGACAGCTGCAACCTTGACATCTGTAATTTTTAGGGTTCTGTACCTCAAAAGGAAAAAACGGAACCCTTATAGGATAACTTTGTTGTCCGTCTGTGTGTCTGTCAAGACTCCTTATCTAGAGAACGCGTAAAGATATCGAGTTGAAATTTAAACTATATACGTATATTAGTGAACTCTTGCTGTTGTGTAAAAGAAAAACTTCTCAGTTGTCGTTTTAAAAAGTTAGAGTCGTTTATATCGTAAAAAACAGCATATTTCGACACTCACAAAAATCAAAACCTACTGGGTACTTTCCGTTGACATAGAACTATGAAATCTGGCGAAAAGCATTGTCTCAAAATACACATATAGGATTAAATCTGAAAACTGCACATTTTTATTTACATCACAAAAAATAGGGCCTCAAAATTCACAAAATATGGGCTTAAAATTCGAAGTGAGTAAATCGTATCATGAAAGGTGTCATATAAAAGAACTTCATTAGCACATGCTAAAACAGGTTTTTAATTACTTTAACAATGTGTTTGTACGGAACCCTCGATGTGCGAGTCTGACTCGCACTTGTCCGGTTTTTTAATTAAAAGTTTGCCATTATGTTTGATTCGGCTAAAATTAATTTGTGTCGATAGTTTTATCGATAAGTACGGGGAAATCGATAAGTGTAGTGTGGTAGTAACAACACTAATCCGCCATATTATGTGCGGTGGGTATGCAGGTTTTTCTCGTCGTTAGGGCAACTCCATTCTGATTCCTTCCTCAATGTCACAAACGGATTAACCGATTTTGATTTTTTATTGTTTGAAAGGTGAATTAGTCAGGAGTACCTATTCTTTGATATTTCATCAAAATCAGTTAAAGTTATATCAGCTCTTTTGTTCGCTGTCTTGAACGAGACACCTGTGAACGAGAAAGCCGACACCACCTTGGGACCGTTGGTCACCTTCCCGGTAGTACAGTAGGTTTCCGGATTTCAGGGTTATCGTGTCCTCGCCCTCTCTACGGACTTCAGATAACCCCATAATATCCCATCGCAACCTACCCAACTCTTCTTCCAGTTCCGCAATCTTCTCATCAGTCCTCATAGTGCGCACGTTATAATTATGTTGCCAGGGCCAGTCGTCGTCGGTTGGGGTGGCAGCCGGATCTCTGCCGGGGATTCTTAGCACCCCTTGCTCCGCCGTTACCGTGGTTGCTGTTCGTGGGTGCGCGTGGTGTTAGTATAAACTATCGATATTTTAAATAAAACTCTATCTAAAACTCTGTGGTTACGATTCGTCGCCCATCACTAATCGGCATGCCAATAAAGTATGACATTGACAGGTACTGTCTGTACTATTAAGAAATTCAGGACTTCATATGCGTGATTTTTCTGACAGCTGTCGCAGAGATCAAGCTATATTTTATAGAGTATAATAGGCTAAACGCGTTCTATCTAAGAACAGGTTTAGCTGTACCTAGCATAATATGTGGCTTTGGGCATTATTAGTATTGCCTATGTCATTAATTCGCTCAAAGAATGCTATAAGTATAGGTAGTTTAGCACAAGCTGATCTGTGAGCACAAGCCACGATGAAATCTGACGCGTGCTTCATCTTTGACCATTATTGTTCCATAGTAAGAAAATGTTTAGTGGTCAAATGTATAGATATATAAGTACAATCTATGTATGCTACATATATTATCATCTATTTATTGGAATATGTAATTGCACTTACTGGAATTTTAACTATTGTTTCGTATTTCAATAAAGGTATGATCCCATCTTTGGAATAAATCATGTCACCCTCGTCGAAACCTTGGGATAAAAATGTCATTTAGTCGGTAGATAGGATATTTAGGACATAATACTGAAATAAGTATCAAGGTGGAATGAAATAGTAAATATTATATTACTTATATTCAAGGTTATTTCTAATCATTTAGCATCCTTTTTGGGGCTTATTCGGTACATTAAAACTAACAACTTTTGTTCTGCGACTTTTGTCAAAACTAAAAAAAAACATTTGGTCGCGCTCGCGGCTGAATGATATTTTTCTTT
Organism: Hypomecis punctinalis; assembly: GCA_949316475.1. Taxonomy (NCBI): domain Eukaryota; kingdom Metazoa; phylum Arthropoda; class Insecta; order Lepidoptera; family Geometridae; genus Hypomecis; species Hypomecis punctinalis. The sequence goes on along the minus strand of OX438815.1, from coordinate 13,763,633 downwards.
GGAACACCAATTTTTTTTTTTACCACTAATATTTTAGTTGTTAGTTTTGTTGTATTTAAAATTGATTAAAAATAACCCTGTATAAAAAAATCCGCGTGATGTCACGCCTAGCTATGTTTTACATTGCAAGCCCTCACTCCCATGGGCGCCAGAATTATTTTCAGAGGGGCGCATCTTAGGAGGAGATACCTCGCCGTCCTCCGAACTGGCAATCCCAGTTTCCCAGTTCACAGCGGCGAATATACATATTTTTCTATATATTATTTCTTTCCTGACAGGGACAATAGAGAGAAAGAAACCTAGATCTTCAATTCTGTGTTCAAGACGAACCCAGAGGGGTGCAAGACGCAAGTGCACCCCCATGCCCCCTTCCTAACTTTTTCACGCTTTATGTACTTATGTTATTTTTGATCGACGAACCGGACCGGCGGAGGTACTCGTACTACTCGTACATTTTTTTTTATGTGTAACCACCCATAATTTTTTACATGGGGGTCCGATTTCGATAATTCTTTTTTTATTGGAAAGTGTATACTTCAAAGTTGGTACCATTTAAATGTTATCGAAATCGGCTGAGCCATTTTTGATAAATCAACAATAATGTGAAAAATGCTACATCGATCTGTGCGAAATATTCACGAATTCTGAATACGGCATGGGTGAAGTCGGTCATGCTGTTTTTTACGAAAAATAATTTGATAGTCAAAAGAAAAAACACTAACTGTCTTACCACAAAAGTTTTACACACGGTCTCAGAGCAAATAAAAAAATCAAGAGAGAATGTTCTGAACAAACAAGTGAAGCCAACCAAAACTACGCCTCGCCGTGTACAGACAATTACACACACATCCAGGTAACTATGAAACTAGGTAGGCTGGTCAGTCAAACGATGGCGGCGCAACAGCGACGCACTCACACATGTATAAAAAACCGTCTTCACTTGACTGTTCAACGACGTTCCCTCTGGATTTTTTTATTTGCTCTGAGCGCACGGTTTACACAGTGTTTAGCAGTACCAATTGCACGATTAAACAATGTTTAAAGCGTGTGGTCTTTTGTGGTAAGGCGGTAAGTGTTTTATATTTTTTTATAATATAGGCCAAATCAAATCTTAATGGCGTCTGTGAAAATAAGACGAGTCATTGCGCAGTAGCAATTTCATATACCAGCCTCTGTGTAGAGTGGGGATTTACGCCGCTTGTTTAACTTCACAAACGCCATTTGGGATCACTCTCTATAGATCCAGTCGATAGATCCACGGTAGATCCAGTGAGACATTATTTTCTCATCGGATCTATTTTTTATATTGGCATTTAGAAATGGATCTAGAGGGAACGATTTATCTCATTAGATCTATCGTGTATTTGACTGTATTAAAAGTAGATCTACAGGGAATTTATTATCCTATTAGATCGATCTTGCCAAACAAATATTTTATGGATCTACGGAGAACCTAAATTATTTTAATAAATTCTTATATTTTCGCGACTAGGTAAGAGTGACATGCCCAATAGATAATTGTCATTCATGATATGACATATTAATTTTGTCTCCAGTGGTAAATTATGAATTCGAACTACAGAATGGATAATTTTAATTGGGATAATGCTTTTGATATTAATACAGGTAAATACATGTACCTACATAACTACAACTTGTACTTGAACTGCACATAATGTCATGTCATCTGGATAATTTTGTTCTCGATACGAAATTGGATCTGAACTATTATTGTAATTAGATCAAGTAAGAAAAAATATTCCTGATGGATACATCACTCCAAAAATGGATCTTGTGAGATTGGTTTTTCTTACAAGATCCGTTTATTATTCTAAATGGATCTACTGGTAAAAAAATGTAGCTTTAGATACATCGCCCCGAAATTGGATCTAATGAGAAAAAAATGTCTCACTAGATCTACCGTGGATCTATCGACTGGATCTATAGAGAGTGATCCGCCATTTGACCTAACTGACTAGAATTATTTTTTATCCAGTCTTCATTCAAACACTTCAAAGTAAAATCAATAGTGTGTAAATATTTTGATAGGTTCAATACATATCAAATTGTAGGTACATACCAAATTCATAAACCATTTTAGCCGCATGTGTAAATTTTACTAAAACCAGAAATGCTGATAACGACAATAATATAAATGAATTCATTTCTGAAACCTAGAACTTTAATTTAATTTTAAAGTGTTATAGTAAGCACTTATAAGTAGGAACTAAGGTATATTCCATTTTCATTACCTCGACGTTTTACCTATAGGTATAATACTGCGTTTCGAATTCATTAAATCTAAACAAAACTACACTTGTTCCACATTCCTACTCATTAAGTATTTCATTCCTATTATTATTTTTTCGTTATGTATCATTCATCATCATCATAATCATCTCGTCGATTCAAGGGAGATGCTGACCTGCGCTTGATGTCAAGGTTCAAATAGACAATCGTTGTGAGGTTACGGTAAACTAACAATACAATTTTAATACCGAGGTACCGAATATACTTGGTAGACTCCAGTACTGATAAAAACCGAATTGGTGTCTACCAAGTATCAAACACTTTTACTTGTAGGTACTAGCAAAGACAAAGCAGTGTTATCAACGTAAAATTATTTTTTGCAAAAAATAGCATGACCGACTTCACCCGAGTACATAATCATTACATAGTATAAAACAAAGTCGCTTCCCGCTGTCTGTCCAGTTTTAGATATATGAGCATACATTGCTTATATATTTAAAACTACGCAACGGATTTTGATGCAGTTTGTTTTAATAGATAGAGTAATTCAAGAGAAATGTTTATATGTATAATACACCTGTGCGAAGCCGGGGCGCATCGCTAGAACGCAAATATTATACACGGATCGATGTAACATTTTTCACATTATTGTTGATTTATCAAAAATGGCTCAGACAATTTCGATAAAATTTAAATGGGACCAATTTCGAAGTATACTCTTTCCAATAAAAAAAATATTATTGAAATCGGACTACTACGAAAGAAGTAATGCGTGGTTATACATAAAAATATATATATTATATACTTACGCGTCGAATTGTATACCTCTTCCGGTGGTTCGTCGGTCAAAAATAGTAAAATGGCACACCGGCGACCTCACCTACAACGCTTCACTTTTTGCACATACTCTACCTGCTACGAGGTGTACCTACTTTACGGCCTTATGCTATCGGGTCTGAATTGAAATGTTTTCGTTGTCCAAGGGAAACTAACTACAGCATCACCGAAATCAAAAAAAAATATTTTTCTTCACAAACTTATATGCAACTGTTTTTCTTGTCGAGAAAAAGTTAAGCTCGAATCGCACATAAAATTTCGAATTTGGAATGTTTTGCCGAAAGAGTTTGCCAAATAAATAAAGAAGTTCGTAATAGGTACAGCCGTCGTGCACATTTCTCCCGCCGTGCAGTGTCTCTCGCAGAGTACAGTTGACGGTGCGTCGCTGTCGCAGGTCGTGTCGGCAGCCGTGACCGCCGGTGTCGCTAGGGCGGCGGGCTGTGTTGGGCGCTTCGCAATGTGAGAGGAGGGCGGCGGTGTGCCCTGCGTCACTATCACCATGCCTGATTCGGTGGCTTCAAGCTCTCCCGTATGTGGCGCGGGTGGTTCAGCGTGGGAGGAGGGCGGCGGCGGTGCACCCTGCGTCACTCCCGAGGTGCTCTCCCAAAGATTGTCGTCGACGTCGGTGCGACGTGCATCTTTTGCCTTCACGGAACGAGTCAACACCATCTCTAATCCGGCTCGAAGGACCAAAATGTTCCCCCACGAGCGCGTCTGCTCGAGGGAACCTTGAAATTGAATCACACGCTTATGTATTATGCCTACATAATCATTATCTACCTACAGTATACTCAGACCAAATAAAAAAATACCGGGCAAGTGCGAGTCAGGCTCGCACATCGAGGGTTCCGTACAAATCCAGAAAATTTACAAATTTGTTAAGAATCTCTATACCTTACATGATACGATTTACTCACTTTTGAATTTTGAACCCATATTTTGTGATATTTGATGCCTTATTTTTTTGTGATTAATAGAAAATAAAAATGTACAATTTTCAGATTTATTCCAATATGTGTACTCTGAGACAACGCTTCCCGTCAAATTTTATAGTTCTACTAGTTTTTACCCGCGGCTTCGCCCGCATGATATTTTGATTTTTGACGCAATATCATTATAATTTATAGCCTATGTGTTATTCTGATATATAAGCTATATTATTGCAAAGTTTCATCTCAATCCGTTCAGTAGTTTTTGCGTGAAAGAGTAACAAACATCCATACATTCATCCATCCATCCATCCATCCATCCATCCATCCATCCTCACAAACTTTCGCGTTTATAATATTAGTAGGATGTCAACGGGAAGTACCTACCCTGTAGGTTTTGATTTTTGTGAGTGTCGAAATATGCGGTTTTTTACGACATAAACAGCTCTAACACAACTGCAAAAGACCATAGATATACGTATACCTACAGTTTAAATTTCAACTCGATATCTTTACACGTTCCCGAGATAAACTGCTGGACTAGATTTGCTAGGGGAGCTGGGGGAAATTGGAGCCTACCTACAGTACCTACTGTACTGTACCAGCCTTTTTAATAGTCCACTGCAGGACGTAGGCCTACCCACGAAGGGTGATTGGGCCATATCCACCACGCTGGCCCAGTGCGGGCTGGTGGATTCACATACGGCATCGAATTTATTCCACGGACTTATGCAGGTTGCCTCACGAAATTTTCCTTCACTGAAAAGCCAGTGGTGTGAAATTCCGTACCTTACGTAATAGTTCTAAAGAAACTCATTAGTCCCGTACCAATGAGTTTCTTTGGACCGGGATTTGAACCTACGACCTCAAGAATGACAGGCTAGTGTTACAACCACTAGACCACCACGGCTTTACTACAATACCTATACCTACGGGAAAGTTCTTGAACTACCTACTCATATCCAAATATCTAATAATGTAAGTACAAATATGTAGGGTGAAAAGGCCAGTTTGCCGACCACCACCGGTTCACGACCACTTTTTCATAAAACCACTATAAATAGTTAAATAAAAGCGCGCCAACGTTTGTTTTGGTTTTTGAACGATACTTTAGTCTATCGCTTTCCCTCCGCGACACTGTGATTTATCTTCTGATACGTGATGCACTTCAATGAGCCTGTGAACCAGACCCATAGTGGACGTGTCGGAATTGGTTGCACATATTTACGATAAAAATAGCGAGAGGACACTTTTTCAACCGCAAGTTAAACAAGTTTTTGTCGAGATTCACGCATCCAAATGTAGCTTGGAATGTTTAGAAAAACACGTTTTTACCCCTAAAGGATCACTTTAATGTAAAATATGCGCTTTTAATTAAAATAATAGGTGTTCGGCAAACTAACCTACTAAAATTTTGTAGGCATCATTTCACGACCACATGGTCGGCAAATGACTATTTCCCATCGATCTTCTTCATAAATGTTCTAACTGATACTTCATGGTACGGCATTTTAATCTTTGTCAGTTTGATCTTTAGGACGTGGTTTATGTACACTTCAGAATGCGACCGGCAAAATGTGTTGATAACCATTAAAATATAAAGCATTATTTCGGTGGTCGACAATCGGTCAGCTAACGACCACGTGTCTTATGCCGTACAAAAATTACTAAATAAGTAAATAATACTATTATTAAAATTAATAAACAAGTGTGAATATATGAAAAATAAATATCATTAAAATAATTGAATGAATAATATTAGATAAATAAAATTAAATGGCATTTAAACATGATTATTTGATGCTGTTATTATTTACGACCCTAAGAACATGCTCTAAGGCTCTTTTTTCAATGGCTTTTGAGTGGACGTCAACTAACGAAAATGTCGGACGTTAACTGACCACATGTGGTCGGGAATTAAAAAATAGCACATTTTGATAAATTTATTTTATACTTACTAACATAAAATACAAAAAACCTTATGTTTTTTCAATTATTTAAAGTTTTTTCTAAACTTCTGAGTATTATTTGAATCAGAACATTATCATTATAGTGAATAATGTCACTTCAAAGATTACTAGTCCACTAAGTGGTCGTGAACTGGCTGGTTCACCCTACCTCCAAATTTTCACACGTATCAAAACAACTGTTAATAACAATGTTCCTATCTACCTAGTCATGTCGACAGCCACTGGTCATGGGATATTTGTCTCGCCGTAGGTATCTCAAGCCCATGTCTAGACACCCACGCAATATGGCGTGATTATGAGACCACCGGATGCTGACACAGCGACTCCCGGCCACCCAGCGCGTAGACTAAGCTCTAGATTTAATTAACATTTTATTTTGTTATTCTGCTCTTGGTCACTGCGTGACACACTTGTCTTGTATAATTAATTAATATTCAATTAAAATTAGTTTTTAAAAACAAAAAGGACGTTTCCCTAAACAAGTCTGGCGCAGCCTTGTGGATTTTCCAGAATTTTCGCGAGTTTCAGTGTTGTAGTGCCCCTAAATTGGTACGCGATACGGTGATTTCGCGAAGAAGGAGAACTACGAACCAAATAAATACGACTCCCTGGGAAACGCGTGGACCTAGTGACCGGCGCAGAATCAGGAGGCCATGGGATCGAGCAGCCTAATGTGAGTAAACCTTTTCACATCCTGTTCTTATTTTCCCGTGACTTTTCCAAATTTTCCTCTCGATTCACATTATTGAGTGGAATAGCTGTAAGATTATCTGATTTTGTTTTACACGCAAATTGGTAAATAGTCAGATTAGTTTTAGGCAAATTCCCTTAATTACAATTATTAAGCGAATTTAAGCATTAATTAGGTAAACTTCCCGCAATTAAAAATAACTGATTCGTTTTACACTTGTATCGGTGAAAACTCAGTGTAATTTAAGTAAGTAGAGTAGAATAACTTATAAAAATGGAATATAGAGTAATTCCCAAAGAGATTTTAAGTATAATCCCGAAGTATGACGGTGATGAACAGCAATTAAATTTATACCTTTCAAAATGTGATTATGTGGTGAACGGAAGTAGAATTCCGGGAAACTTAGCCCAAGAGCTATATATTTTTCATTCAATTACCAGTCGATTAACTGGTAGAGCCGCAACTCTACTTAGCGATCACCCAAACATAACCAACTATGACGCTCTTAAAGAGTTACTTACTCAACATTTGGGCGACCCGCGATCAGAAGAATGCATTGCTATCGAATTAGAGACCCTTAAATTAAAAACTGGGGAAACGTACATACAATTTTGCCATCGCATACAAAATGTTAAAAGCTCGCTATTTGCCAAAGTCAACAGGCTCACCGACGAAGGCATTAAAGCTGCAAAAATGATTGTATATAATAATACAGCTTTAAATGTATTCTTATATAACCTCCCAGAAGATATGATTCGCATTGTCAGGTTAAAAGGAGCCCCTTCATTGGAAGCTGCACTGAGTATTGTAACTGAGGAAGTTAACTTTAAGTTCCAATATGACGCCAAAAATAAATTACTTAAACAAGCCTCAGTACAACTACCTACGATGAGCTCACAGCCTACACCAAAACCGTTTAGCGCACCTCCAGTTTTTAGGCAAAATATCAATCCGGCGCCAATGCCGACATTTAAGTTTGGCATTCCCCAGAACCAAGGTTTTAGACCAAATTTACCACAACAACCACGTTTCACGCCACCCATGCAAAATCTTCATAAATTTGGACAACCACAAGGTTTACCTCAACGTAATTTTGGTCAAGCGCCCCCACAGCGCGCACCGTTCCAGTACGGTGGCTATAGATTTGGTATTCCCCAACAACAAAACTTTAGATTCGGTATCCCGAATCAGCAGCACCCGAATGCTAACCAGTTTAAGTTCGGCATACCCAACCAGCAGGTACAACCACCTAGACTTCAGGAATCAGACGTCACCATGCGTACAGCACCTGTCAGGCAAAACCTTATGGTTAACGAACTGTTCTACGACGAGCCCAGCCAAGAACAAGCTGAGTACGGTTACGGTTACGAAGAGGACGTAGGATACGCTATGAACGATTGCAACTATACTGAAAACGTTAACGATTTTGACTATTCGAACCCTGTAATTGAAAACGGTTGTAACGATACCGACACAGCCGCCAACGCGGAAAATTTTCAGGCAACAGCCTCACCGAATGTGGTGAAATAATTAATTTAAATTACTGCGATAGTATCCTTAAATTACCACACGTGGTAATACCCGAAATTAACTCAAAATTTTTAATTGATACCGGAAGCAGCCGATCTTTTATCAGCCCCGCTAAAGCTCAAGAGTTTTTCAATGATTTCAGGTACTATGAACCGTTTAAAGTGATTAGTACACACGCGCAAAGCACACACGACGAAATAATATATATACCCTTATTGAAAACCTTTAAGAGCACACTCCGTCAAAAATTTTACGTTTATGACGTAGATAAACGTTACGATGGTTTGATAGGATCTGACCTTCTGTCAAGATTAGGAGCGAACATTGATATGCGTAACCAAATTTTGGTAACGCACAACGCGAAAATTCCAATAATATACAACCCACCTTACGAGATTGAGATTCCACCGCGATCTGAAATGAAAGTAAAAATTCCCACGGATTTACAACACGGCGAAGCAATTTTAGATTTCCTGCAATTTCAGGAAGGCGTCCGCATGCCTACTGCACTCGTCAAGTGCGAGAACTATTTTGCGGAAACGGTTATACAAAATGCAACCGAGACCAAGACTGTTATCACTTTCAAAGAGCCTTTCCATGTAACGGTTTTTGAGAACGAGGAATGTGAGGTAAACGTTGTGAAAGATGACTGTGTGATTGACGATGTACTGAAAGAAAATTTAGGAAAATTACGCCTAGATCACACAAACAAACAGGAACGCGATGCCATTACTAAGCTATGCTATGAGTACCGCGATATATTCTATTGTGACCAATTACCACTGACTTTTACAAACCAAGTAAAGCACCAAATTAGAACAACTAACGAAGATCCAATATATATCAGACCTTATAGACACCCACCTGTTATAAATCAAGAAATTCAAAAACAAGTAGATAAGCTTTTGGCAGACAACGTAATAGAAGAATCCCACTCACCCTGGAGTGCACCTGTGCATTTAGTGCCAAAAAAAATAGATGCATCAGGTGAAAAGAAGTATAGGATGGTCATAGATTACCGACGCCTTAATGAAATAACAGTAGATGATAAATACCCTTTACCTAACATAACGGATCTTTTCGATAAAATAGGTAAATCGCAATACTTTACAACAATAGATCTTGCCAGTGGCTACCATCAAATTGAAGTAAATGAACGGGATAGGGCTAAGACCGCGTTTACGACACAAGCAGGACATTTTGAGTTCAAAAGAATGCCATTTGGCCTTAAAACGGCACCGGCAACCTTCCAAAGGGCCATGGACAATGTATTACGAGGCCTACAGGGTATGCATTGCCTGGTATATCTCGACGACATAATAGTGTTCTCTAACAGCCTAGAAGAGCATGTCGAGAAACTCCGGAAAGTGTTTGATAGGCTTAGGAAGACTAACCTAAAAGTAACTCTAGATAAATGCGAATTTCTACGAAAAGAGGTCCTTTACCTTGGACACACGATCACCAAGGACGGTCTCATGCCTAATAACGATAAAATAAAGGCAGTGTTAAATTTCCCACTCCCGCGAACTGCTACGGAAATTAAGAGCTTTCTCGGCTTAGTAGGATACTATAGGAAATTTATCAAAGATTTCGCCAAGCTCACTCAACCCATGACCGCGTGTCTGAAAAAGAGAAATAAAATAGACTGTACAAAACAGGAATATATAGACGCGTTCGAAAAATGCAAAGAGCTTTTAACAAACGCACCGCTCTTGCAATTCCCGGATTTTTCCAAACAATTCGTCCTTACAACCGATGCGTCAAATTTCGCTATAGGTGCAGTCCTTTCTCAAGGACCTATAGGAAGCGACAAGCCCGTAGCTTACGCGAGTCGCACGCTAAACGATGCAGAAACGCGATACAGTACAATAGAAAAAGAATTACTTGCCATAGTATGGGCAACCAAGCATTTCAGGCCATACTTATACGGAAAGAAATTTACTATTTATACAGATCACAGGCCGCTAGTTTGGGCAAAATCCATAAATGAACCCAATAGTAAATTAACAAGATGGAAATTGCGTTTAGCGGAATTCGATTACGATATAATACATAAACAGGGAAAACAAAACTGTAACGCCGACGCTTTATCCCGAATTAAGGTAAACGCATTAGAAGAAGGCGATAACGTTTCGATGGAAGTCAATGTAGATAAAAAAAAGAAAAAAATTAAACGACAGCAACTTAGAGGCGAACCTGAACCTGTTCCGTCTACGTCACGTGAACAACCTCCATCCCCAATAGAACTGTCAACTGATTCCGAAGGGACAATATCCATATGTAGCTCAGGTAGAAGATCACCCTACTCGATACCATCCGAGGGTAGCGTCACTGCAACCGCCTCTGAAGGCCAAGACGAAACAAATACTATAGGTACAATTCATTCAGCCGATAATTTAGACACTGACGGTATCCTTATATTACAGGAGGCTATAGATACCAAGCCTAACCAGATACTCATTCACGCATGGAACAGGAACGAATTGTCAGTCAAAGATTTGTCTAGAGATAAACAAAAGGTATTAGAAGTCCATCTCCCTTTAAATAACACAGAGCTGATTAAGCGATTCTTGAAAAATTACATCAGGCCCAAAATTAAATATTTCTTCTATTTTGAAGACCCAATACATCGCAGTCAGTTTTCGGAAACTAGTAGATCTCTTTTCCAAAAAGGAACAGTAAAGTTTTACGAGTGTACCAGTCGCGTAGTTTATGTAGAGGATGAGGAAGAGCAGCGCCAAATTGTACTTAAATATCATGAAGGAAAGAATAGCCATAGAGGAATTAGGGAAACACTGGTACACCTCAGACGCACATATTATTGGAACAATATGACCGAAACAGTGTCATGCATCATAAATGCATGTGAATTATGCAAAAAAATGAAATATGACCGAAAGCCACTAAAACCAGAATTACAATTAACGCAAACGCAAATCAGACCATTCCAAGAACTATTTATTGATACTTTCACAATCGACGGAAAAACATATCTGACAATAGTAGATGCTTTCAGCAAGCTAGGCCAAGCCTTTGAAATTAGCGCAAAAACTACCCCTGAAGTAGTTAGAGCCCTTATAAAGTATTTCTCTTTGTACGGAACACCGAATAGGATCAGCGCGGACCCAGGAACCGAATTTAATAATGCATTAATGAAAGAAATGTTATCGTTCTATAAAATAGATCTACATATCGGTACACCTCATAATCCTAACTCTATGGGGGTTGTAGAGCGATTTCATTCAACACTTATAGAGATATATCGAATTGCTAAGTACGAACAAAAGGTAACGGACGCCGCGTCTGTTATGAGTTATGCAATTATGTCATACAACCACACAATTCACTCTACCACAGGCCTCACCCCGTTTGAGGTAGTTTTTGGACACACTGAGGCAAACACGGCATTTCATGTAGACTTTAACAAACAATTTACGCAACAATTAGTAAAAGAACATGTGAGGCGAACAAAACATCTGTACGAATACTTAACCGACAAAATTATTGATACAAAAAAAGCCGAAATTAAGAAACGTGGGGGAGATACAGATTTTGACTTAGATGTAGGCGATACGGTTTTTATCAAAGGAGTAAACGTTAGGCGAGGTAAAGACAAACCGCGATACCAAAAAGCTCAAATTACTGGAGCTATACGTAGGAACGTCGTACCAGTTACTACTCAGAACCGAGCTACTAAAGTTCCTATTAAAGACATCAAGCGTCCTCCACAGGTTAATCCTCCTGGTGGCTCAAGCGGGAGCCCTCCAGCTGCAACGGATTGACAAGAACCCTGGACTGTTACCCATAAAAGAAGGTCAAGCAGTCGTAAGTCATGACACTTGGACTGTCATTAAGATCCTAGACTTAAATTCTTTATGTGAGGAACTAGAGTCTAATATTAACAATTACATAAGTTTGAAAAAACAGGTAAAAAAATATTTTCAGGGTAAAACTGTTGAAATAGACTTTACCGAGATAGAACAGCAAACCGATTATACTATGAATATAACTATAGAAAAGTATAAAGAACTGATTCCGTCAATAAGATATAAGCGTGGCTTAATCAACCCCCTCGGTTCATTGATTAAGGCTATTACTGGTAACCTCGACAATGACGATGCTATAGAATACGAAAAATTGATTCAGGAAGTAAAATCAAAACAAAACCATCTTGAGACCAAAATGACGATAGTTGCCGAAATGTTGGGTACATTCACGAAAATGGCTAACTCTACCAAAAGCAATTTTGACCTCATTGAGGAAAGCATTCGAGATATCAATCGTAATCTCAATGACTCTAAATTAATACAAGCTAATAACAGAGTCGTTCACATCTATAATGCATATACACATAACTTTCAAACCCTCTACTTAAAACTAAATGAGATTGAAACAGCCATTGCTTTTGCTAAAGTTAAACTATTACACCAATCAGTTGTAGACACAGACGAACTAATAGCATTGTTACAGAAAATTGAGAAAACTGAGAAACTTGTATTTACTGTAAACATGGAAAACATTGTTAAAATAGAGCAGTGTATAGAGATGAAAGCGTACATAAAACAAAATCAGATAAAATTTATTATGCATATTCCTTTAATACAAAATGAGGTTTTTAACTATATAAAATTGATTCCTTTACCTGTTCGTAATCCAGACACCGGCCTTACCTCCCTAATTATCCCTAAACACCCCTATATCCTTGTGAAAGGGTTGAAAGCCAAGCCGCTCTCCCAGCCATGCCGCGAGGTCGACGAAGCCCGTTTCCTGTGCTTCGAAAATGACGCATCACCACTAATTGAAGACAATTGCGTCACCGATCTAATGAAATTTTCCACAAATATTTCAAGTTGCCATCCAGTTCCCGTAATCATTAAGGATGTAAGAGCCGATTTGATACAACCTAATCGCTGGATCATTTATGCAAACTCCGCCACACTCCTTACTAGATATTGCGAAGAGGAAACTACCCAAGACACCATAGCCGGAACATACCTATTAACCATGGATGACGACTGTGAAGTAAAGATAAAAGAATTAAAGCTGAAAAAACACCAAGATCAGGGAAAGAACGTTGTTGATAGCAAGCTCATTCAATTACCTGCGACACTGCGGAACGAGTCAGATTGTACGCATGGGATGAGACCTGTCAACCTTAACGGAGTCGATCTTTCGGATACGCAGTTCCTGAATTACTTATTGCAGAAAAGTGGAAGTGAATTTAGTGATAGTGAAAGCCATTATAGTGCATTAGATCATAGGAGTGTTAGCATAGGAAACCTTATATTTTGTGTAATCCTTGTAATCGGCCTTGTATTAGTAGCATTTAAGCGTAAAATTAAGTTTTTAAGTAAAACTATTCGGGATCATCCCCACCCTGTGGATAATCCCGAACTTGAGGAGGGAGGAGTCATGTCGACAGCCACTGGTCATGGGATATTTGTCTCGCCGTAGGTATCTCAAGCCCATGTCTAGACACCCACGCAATATGGCGTGATTATGAGACCACCGGATGCTGACACAGCGACTCCCGGCCACCCAGCGCGTAGACTAAGCTCTAGATTTAATTAACATTTTATTTTGTTATTCTGCTCTTGGTCACTGCGTGACACACTTGTCTTGTATAATTAATTAATATTCAATTAAAATTAGTTTTTAAAAACAAAAAGGACGTTTCCCTAAACAAGTCTACCTAACCAATAAAAAACTTTACTGTGATTCATAGTTTTATCTTTAAACAGACCAACGTTACGATATTATTGTTATCGAGTTATCGTGTTTGTTAAATATGAACTCAGTTTATCCTGGTTCGCTCCCCGCTAACGACATGGCTAAATTCAGCATCGTGCTGTTCTTTTCTTTATTGGTTTATTCTCAATGTTCTTTGAAAAAGTTACGTTCTCCACCGCATTGCACGCAAGTGACAAAGGGTAAGTTAATAGAATAAAATTAGGAGCTTTAATATCGTAATCATATTATCATATCACATTATTAATAATAATGTGTTCAAATCGCGAAAGTTTAAAAACAACAATCATCATATCACTTAGTTATATACCTAGTCAGCTTGGAACATGAAGCGAGTCGCTGCGCAGTATACTAAGCGCCACACAAATCGACGGATGACACGTTAAATTGTAGGTCCCGGTTGTTTTAATCGTTTAGCCATGTCAGAGGCCTTCAGGCGGCCTAAAAACTCTGACACAGGTCTAGCCACTCGGCTCATACGAACTCACACATACATGGTGGTCGAAGTTCTGGCAGCGAATAGCTCATGTCAGAGTCGCCATAAAGTTTGACACGATGAATAAGACGTCTGGTAACTCTGGTACTGGATATCTAATATCCATATTCCAGCTTCCTCTTTTGATTCCAAAGAAGACAAGTCAAAAGTGTAAAAATCTTTGCTATCGCATCTACAATTACTATAGATACGGATGGTTGTATGCTAATATAGGTACGTAACGTACGTACAAATAGCCAATAGAGCATGTAGGTATATTATCTTCACTACAGTCTCTGGCAGAGACAGTAGACTGTGTAGCATACAACCATCCGTATCTATAGTAATTGTAGATGCGATAGCAAAGACTCTCTGGCAGTTGAATAAGTAGGTACCTAACTAGCAAAAGTTTGGCACTTCTCCACTGCAGACTGCAAAAGAACGTGACTAGGTATACACTGTTATAAATAAATCTACAATAATAAAATTACGTTTTTAGAAGAGACATTTATAACAGTACACACTACCTAATTACATGATTGTAATTTGTATCTACTACCATTTTATACTTATGACATTTGTTTTTTAAATTATTGTTATGTGTATCATCCTATTATACGTCGATTTTTAACGTATACTGTTGTATGAATAAAATAAACGAATATGAATATTTAACTAAACATAACCATGGTAATGATATAAGGGATGATTTATATTAGGACGGGCCGGGCGCGGGACGGGCCGGACGGGGCCCGTACATTTCTGTCGTGGTCCGTACGACGCCCGGACGGGGCCCGTCCTGGCTTTTACACAAAATGTATGGAACGTGGGTCATACGTGCGTCGTACGGGCGTCGCTCGTACTGTCCACGTCCGAACCTTCCCGAGCCCGTCTCGCGCCCGCCCCGTCCTAACGGAATCATTCCTAACGGACTGGATGCAGACCGTCTCCAACGTATTGAATCCACGGGGAGGCCTATAGTAGGTAATATGTCCAGCAGTGGAAGTCCTACGGAATATAATAAATATGACTACCAATTTTGTTAGTAGGTACCTACCTAATTAAACTAAATGTACTTATGTAATCATAATCATTTTCAGATACGGATTATGTCTCTCGATTTAAATTCAACTACCCTCCGGCATATCTTATACCAGGACAACGTGAAGCTCATCAGAAAGTGAGTACTTATCAGATTCTTCAAGAAACTTTCTTGTACCGTCTACACCTACTCTATAACATCAATGTGAAAAAATAAATCAAGTCGATGGTCTTTAACTAAGTAGGTACCATATATACCTATAGTAGGACAGAATATACCATTTTGTGCCGTTTGGGGTTGAGACTTTAGGTCCGTGGGGGCCGGACGCTCACCTTTTACAAATAATATATAATAATACTACCCTTTTATACAAGGATCTGGCCAGGCGACTGGTAGAGGTGACACGTGACCAGAATGCTGCATCTACTTTGGTCAAAAAATAAGTATATCAATTCAACGAGGCAACGCCGCCAGCATTCTGGCCACGTTACTCTCTGCCCCGGGTTTTAATTAAGTTTAGTTTTAAGGATTAGTTTTATTTTAGTAATATAAGTTTTAGTTTTTAGTATTAGTTTTTATTTTAAGTAGTAGGTTAATTTTAAGAGTTATAGTTTATGAAATGTTTTTTAAGTTTGGTCAAAATAAAGTCAGTAGGTACCTATGTGGCATCTACTCTACACACATTTTATACTATATATAACGGGAATGAACTCACGTGTGGGGATAGTCGTAACGACTATAGTTTCGGTCGCATTCGGCGACCTTTCTCAAGTTGGCGAGTGCTAGCACGCGGAGCCGTCTCGCAATGCACTGCGGGCTGCGGCGCGTAGCGCTCGCGATGACAGCGGTTGCGGTGGTGGGGCGGGGGCGGGTAGAGAGGATTGTTGTGTCGGCGCGCACTGAATATCCTCTTCGTCGGTATCCTGGTATACGTCGGGGATACTCCAGCACACTGAACTAACTATGTCTCCACCAGTTCCACGGTTAAGTCCTTTGGATCCCTGAAGACACGGTTTCCACGTCGGTGGCAGTATCCATCCCCCGTCTCTATTGAAGTTAGGGCGTATGCTAATCTCAATAGCCTCCCTAACTTTACGGGGCACGAAAAACTTCTCTCGCGCTAGCACCTTCGCTCTATCAAATCTGATGAAGTGCTGTGCATCGGAATCGAGAGTGTGTTCTACCACCGCGGAACCATTCCTATCCAAGTTTTTCATTGAACGTATATGCTCCGTGAGCCTGGTAGAAACATTTCTTCTTGTCTCTCCGACGTAACACTTCCCGCAATCGCACGGGATCATGTAGACACCGGGGACACCCAAAGGGTCCCTATCTTTAGGAGAACGTAGCAACTGTCTTAGTTGTCCCGGAGGACGGAAGATGGTCTTAATGCTATACCTTCGGCGTAATAAATTACCAATTCTGTCCGTCACTCCTTTAATATATGGCAAATACGTTACTACTCTCTCAACCGATGCCGGACGTGTCCTTGGAGATGCGTTTGCCAGCCGCCAGCTCTGTTTCCACTTGTAACCATTACTGCTCAGCACACTTTTAATATGTTCGAGCTCAGTATCCAGGTATTCAAAATTACACAATTTTAGTGCTCTATTTATCAGTGTCCGTGGTACCGAGGTCAAGTGCGCTGGATGGTGGTGCGAATCTGCGCACAGGTATCTATCCGTGTGTGTTGGTTTACGGTATACCGTGTGGGAAAGTCGGCTGTTAGAGTCTCGTTTCACCAACACATCTAAAAATGGTAGAGCTCCGTTGCGTTCGCGTTCTACCGTTACAGTAATGTTCGCATGTACACTGTTTAAATGCGACAGTAGAGGATCTATTCCATCTTTCTGTACTATGGCAAACACATCGTCCACATAACGCCACCAGTGTCTCGGTTTATATGAAGTGGTTAACAAGGCAGCTTCTTCAAACCACTCCATAAAGATGAGAGACCGACGTGGAAACCGTGTCTTCAGGGATCCAAAGGACTTAACCGTGGAACTGGTGGAGACATAGTTAGTTCAGTGTGCTGGAGTATCCCCGACGTATACCAGGATACCGACGAAGAGGATATTCAGTGCGCGCCGACACAACAATCCTCTCTACCCGCCCCCGCCCCACCACCGCAACCGCTGTCATCGCGAGCGCTACGCGCCGCAGCCCGCAGTGCATTGCGAGACGGCTCCGCGTGCTAGCACTCGCCAACTTGAGAAAGGTCGCCGAATGCGACCGAAACTATAGTCGTTACGACTATCCCCACACGTGAGTTCATTCCCGTTATATATAGTATAAAATGTGTGAAAACCACGTTAATTTCCATAGTAAAATACTCTACACACGTCACATTTTTAGAGTTCCGTACCGTAAAGTAAAACGTTACCTTTACCTTTACGGAACTAAAGGGCAAAAACGGAACCCTATTACTAAGACTCCGTTGTTGTCCGTCTGTCTATCTGTCTGTCTGTCAACCAGGCTGTATTTCAAGAAACGTGATAGCTATTCAGTTGTTTACAAAAATATGAAAAAACAAACGAAATAGATAGATTAACTAAGAGTACTAAGGACACTAAGGTCAATACAAATGTGGTATTTTACAGTGGGCCTTATGAATAAGCTCAAGATTGCCCAAAGCGCTATGGATAGGGCTATGCTCGGAGTCTCGCTGCGAGATCGAATCAGGAATGAGGAACCAAAGTCACCGACATAGCTCAACGGATTAGTAAGTTGAAATGCAATGGGCAGAGCACATAGTTCGGAGAACTGATGGCCGATGGGACAGCAAAGTTCTCGAATGGAGACCACGCACCTGCAAGCGCAGCGTAGGACGTCCACCGAACAGGTGGACCGACGGTATTATAAAGATCGCAGGAACGCGCTGGATGCAGGACGCTTTCAAACGGGCTTATTATAAATCCCATAGGGGAGGCTTATGTCCAGCAGTGGACCTCCTACGGCTGATAATGATGATGAACACAAATTAATATGTTACATTTGTTGTATTTTAGCTTTTCTGCGTGAATCCTGCTGCCGTGAACAAGGCGGTGGCGGTCGTGTGCGACTGGGCAGCACCACCGCAAGTCTCCATCACCCTGGACGACGGATACGTAAGCGTCATACGACAGGATCCCTCGGGATGGTTCCAAGGAAACGCCGTCATTACCACCTATCAGCTGTGCGGTCATAATAACATGTCCAAATTTGATGAGGTCGAGGTCACTCAAGTTTAGACTCGACAAGTAAAATAAGCGTTTTATTTCTTGAAATAAATTCAGTTACAGTTCAATACCGTGGATTTGTTTACTTTACCTGCTTTTTATTTTTACATGATTTAAACACGTACTTTAAAATAGGTAGGTATTTGTTAGGTTTAAGAGTATGTTTTTTAAGCTTAGAACAATTTTTACTTACTATTGACTTATATTATTTATCACTATCACCACATAGTATAAAACAAAGTCGCTTACCTGTCTGTCTGTCCCTATGTATGCCTAAGTAGATCTTTAAAACTACGCAATTGATTTTGATGCGGTTTTTTTAATAGATAAGGTCAACTTGGGGGTCTTCCCCAATAATTGCCTAATTAGTAACAGAAACTTTCTTGCGATTGCTATCCAAATAAAATAATTTAATTCAGCAAATTAGAATTACTGTCTTTAAATTACTTTAAAAATAAATAAATATAACACGTTTTTAAATCACTCATAAATAAATAGGCTTTTTTTATAGCTTTTTTATTATATATTACCCGTGTGAAAAAAAAATGTTCGATAGCCCTGGACACAAAGATATAAAGATACTTGCCCCAATTATTTTTTAACTAAATACAGACTAGCACACTATCGGACATAAGTCGCGGACATCACCTTCGACGACCTTGAGCGTTCGGACGTCCGAGAGCGATCTGGCACACCGGATGTTGTAAGACTGAGCACATTGCTAAGTCGCGACCGTCAGTCGCGTCCGGCAGCCGCGTCCGATAGTGTGTTTCCAGCTTTAGCCGCGTCCGATAGTATGTTTCCGGCTTTAAGAGGAAGGTTTAAGTGCGAAGCCGGAGCGGGTCGCTACCTAGTTATAATATACTAGTTTTTACCCGCGGCTTCGCCCGCATACGCAACATATCATTATAATTTATAAGCTATATTATTGCAAAGTTTCATCTCAATCCTTTCAGTAGTTTTTGCGTGAAAGAGTAACAAACATTTATACATCCATCCATCCATCCATCCATCCTCACAAACTTTCGCGTTTATAATATTAGCAGGAAGTAGGAAGTAAATTATATTATAGCTGTATGTACCAGCCTTTTAAATAGTCCACTGCAAGACGTAGACATTATTATATCTTCTTTGACGTAGATCTAACAGAAACTAAAACTAAAAAGTACCTACGTGTAAATTCTTTTGATATCAGTATTTATTGATCACCACTATGTTTGTCTATGTCACCACATAACAATTTATAATGATATACCTAACTACCTAGAAAATTTTATTTCAAATCTTCAGTGGATTTTCGTCTTTGGCTGCGGAAAGTTCTTTTATAATTTCTGCTTTTTGAAATAGCTTAGCGTGGAAAAGTGCCGCAGTTTCCACCTCCATTTCAACAGCAGCCTCTGCAAAAAAAATGTTCAATACCTAGGTAAGTATGATTTTAAGTTATGATTTATTATTGTATATCCTTCAAAATGGAGGGCAGATTGCGGTCTCGCTATTTATCAGCCGACAATAAGTTGATTTTTTTTGCTATAGATAAGTTTTTCTTACCATTCATTTGTATCATTAGATTACCCCACGTATTCAGGGCAACAAGGTCGGAGTCTATCATTTCTTCAGCTCTGATGTAAAAATTATCGTAATTAATGTCAATATTCATAGTATTGGAATCTTCAATTTCTTCTAACGGCTCCATCGTTGGACGAGCTGACTGATCACAATCGTCGTATTTAAAATACGGATACAACGGATATGAGCACGCAACACTAGTTATCTGTGGCACTTGTTGTGGCCTTAGATTATAGAGGGAATGGGAGTATGCTTGTGGAACGCAATAGCACAGAGATCGCAATAGATCTGTGCGCAATAGCTAATTAATTAGTTATTATAGCTCTGTGCGCAATGCAATAGCTAATTAGTTATTATTTTTAAATTAGCACAGACTAAAAATATTAATTATTTGAAATTAGTAGGCAAGGATTTTGTATACTAACTGGATTGAGCACAGACTACAAAGTTAGCTTAGGATTTCACCAAAGATTTTGTATACTATCTGGATTGCGCACAGACGAAATTTGGCTCAAAGTTAGCTTAGGAAAATTCAACCTTAATGCGATGTAACAAAATATATATTCCTTTCAAATGGCATAAGAGAGACGCTGTGAGACTACCCAAAGTGATGAGGGTGTTCCGCTCGCACTATTGCCATTTCGAAACGACACTCATCCGACTCGATATTCTGGACTACCTTCTACTAAGTAAAAAATATACACACACTTAACAAAATTATCGAATTGGTAGTGCATTTTTGGGTTCAGTTATTCATTGTATTAGCTGCCTGCTTATTTTTATTTTATTATGATTGAAATCTCGCAAGAATAATGTATACATATTCTGGAATAATTTTGATATAATCTTTATAAACATATATTTAACACTTTTATGTATAATACCTACCTATTAATCTATAAGGTTGTACAAATTAAATTAATATAAATTATAATGCCACCGGAGACAGGAATCTAAGCAGCTGTAACACAGGGTTTCCTAGTACAGCTGCTTACGAGACGCTGTAACCTACCGCTTTTGTAATAATTATAATTATTTAAAATTAAGATAGAAATGTTTATGTAGGTTGATGTAATTTAATTTTTGTGAAATAAATGATTGAATTGATTGAAAAAAAACCTCATATGAGTGTCGTTTCGAAATGGCAATAGTATATGTTAGAATTATTACCAGTAAAGCCACGACTGTCTTAACCATTTCTTAGTTTTTATAACAATGTAGTTTGATAAGATTTTAGTTAAAATTGCGAAAAGATGCTAATAAAACAGAGTTTGATATTTATTTTGTATGAATATACATACGTGTTTATGATTAATGGTTATTTTTTATTCTTGACTAGAGTATCACCGTCGATTGCAAATGGCGTACGATGGTGTCATGATTTATCATATAAACAGGATTGAGTGCTGGCAAAGAAAAACGTGCCGAGAATGATACCTCATCAGATGATTATGTCTCTTTTCCAAGTAGGATGACCAAAACATCTCGATCATCTCGGGATATAATATTTCTTTGGAATGTTACTGCACGCAGGAATCACAGTTATCTTACCCCTAACTCGTCATCTTTCGTTTCGGCAATAGGACGCCTACTACTGGGCATAGGCCTTCCCTAAAGATCTCTATAAAACCAATCCCTCTAGAATTAATATATACGGAGATAATTCAGCTGTTATCGGAAATGTAGATCTCGAAGAGTTCTTACACCTTTGTTAAGACAGTAATGGTCTGGAACAGTGCCGGATTAAGCTAGCGCGGGGCCTGTAGTAAATTCTGTCATGGGGCCCTTGGTTTACTTTAGATTCTCAAATGTAAGGTTAAGTTTAGGGTAAAATTGTTACAAATCTGAGGACACGGTGGTGTGGCAAACAGGTCCGGACCGTTAGTTTAGGGGGCCCTGGGCTAGTACTACTTAGGGGCCCACCTAATTACTCTAATTATAGAATAGCAAGAAAGAAATAGACGAAATAGAAGAAAGAAAAACACTCAAAAACAAAATACATACATTGAAACAAAATCTAAGAACAAAACTCGTAGGCATACAAAATTATTAAAAGCAAACTACATATATTAGTGACATGTCGATAAGAGCAAAGGAGAGCACTCTACTGCTATGAATGCGTGTGTAAACAGAGCGCAAAAATACAGTTTAAACAATAATTTCAAAAGAAGTATGAGAATAGCAGTTCACTGTAGTGTTATAAAGCGTTTGTACTAGTTGGTCGTGCATGCCGAGATGATGATGATAGGATAACATCTCGTAAAGGAGTACTCCACCGGGCGAGGTGCTGTGCCCGGGGATAGCTATCCGACCGTGTAACATTTTATTATTATATACTACGGGACTAATCGCGCACTAAAATTACGAGATAATTAATTATTTATCTCGTAATTTTAGTGTGCGATTAGTCCCGTAGTATATAATAATAATGTGTTCAAATCGCGAAAGTTTAAAAACAACACGACGTGTGACTTTTGGTCTTAATATGGTTCGGCCGCCGCTGAGAATTTCGTTTGTGCAATGCAGTCCTCGGCTTGTGATTGGCTGACGCTGGTTTCCTCGAGGCGCGCGTGTGTAGACGCCACATGTAGTGAAGTTAGTCGCTACAAGCGCAAGTTCAATGAGTAGGAAAAATATTCGGTTTGTTTTTTCAGTAACTTGAAAATGGAGAAAGAGCAAAGGTGAGCACTCTACTGTTATAATGCGTGTATGTACAGAGCGCGAAAACTTGTCAATTTTTACAATAATTTTAAAAGAAATATTCGAAGCAGCAAATATTATACGATTTTCAGTAACTTTAAAATAGTCATAAGAATAAAAGAGCAGTTTACTTCTATTAGAGGCTAACGACGCGAACTCCAAATTTTTTTAAATGCGAGATTAGCAGGCTAGAAAATTCTCATGTACCTATGAAGTTGATCAGCCATAAAACCATCGCCAGGCAAAAGACTCTTATGGTCTTATGACCCCCCATTAGAAACGCGCATTTTGAGCGCTAAGGTTGTGTGTTTGAAATATTTTTAGGGTTCCGTACCTCATAAGGAAAAAACGGAACCCTTATAGGATCACTTTGTTGTCCGTCTGTCTGTCTGTCCGTCTGTCCGTCTGTCCGTCTGTCCGTCTGTCCGTCTGTCCGTCTGTCCGTCTGTCCGTCTGTCCGTCTGTCCGTCTGTCCGTCTGTCCATCTGTGTGTATGTCAAGACTCTTTATCTCGAGAACGCGTAAAGGTATCGAGTTGAAATTTAAATTATATACGTATATCTATGATCTCTTGCAGTTGTGTAAAAGAAAAACTTCTCCGTTACCTAATAAAAAATTTAGAGCCGTTTATGTCGTAAAAAAAACCACATATATTGACATTCACAAAAATTAAAACCTACAGCGTACTTCCCGTTGACATAGAACTATGAAATTTGGCGAAAAGCATTGTCTCAGAGTACACATATAGGAATAAATCTGAAAATGTACATTTTTATTTAAATCAAAAAAAAAATAGGGCCTAGGTACATTAGTAGATTCACAAAATATGGGTTCAAAATTCAAAGAGAGTAAATCGTATCATGTAAGATGATATCATATAAAAGAGTTTCATTAGCACTTGCTAAGACTAATTTTTAATTATTTTAACAATGCGTAATTTTTAATGTATGACGAGAAAAGTGAAAAAAAAATACATTTTTGTTGATGATATAGTATAGAGATTTTAACAACTTACTTCCCAATTTTGTGAAAATAAATTAAAGCCAAAACAGCCAAGGTGCAAAATATATATATTTGCACCTTGGCTGTTTTGCTAACTTCACGTGGGCGTAAGGTAAAGATTTATTCACTGCTCATTATATCTCTGTTACCTATACAAATAGTTCTTGTAGTAACGAAATAACCAAGCCACATATTATATTGACTAAGGTGTAATTTGTGGAGTAAGAGATTGCAGAGTTAAGCCGTTTAGAATTAAAAGATTGGCTCTACGCCGTTGGAGCACGGGGCCCCCTAAGGCGCGGGGCCTGTAGCATTTGCTACTCTTGCTACATGGCTAATCCAGCACTGGTCTGGATTCCATATGTACGGTATTAAACAACGTTTAAGTTTCATAGATGTAATCTTGACACATATCACGCAACCCGTGTCAGTACCTAACCACGAAAAACTTTTTCACGAACGACTTTTTCACGAAAAACTCTGTCACAAATAGACTTTATCACGAAAAGACCTTATCGCGAAAAATCTTAATCACGAAAATTTTTCCACTAATAGACTTTGTCACGAAAAATCTTAATAGACATTATTACGAAAACTCACAATCATTTTTAAACTTCCGTAGTAAAGAAGGCATCCATTTTGAAATAAAAAATGGCGGACTCGCTTTTTTGAAAAAGTCGTCATGCATGTAGTTTTCGAGGTTTTTGGGGATGTATATAACGGGACGGGTATTTAACGAGTTCTTTCACTCTTACATGTCGTTACGTACATCCGTTACTGTCTCACAATTAGTTCATGCTTATTGTGCGTTCCAACATTCATACTAAACATTTTTAAAATCATTGCTGGATAACATTACGCGGTGTTATTATGTAACCAAGGTTTTATTACGTAAATGCGATCTTCATATACGTGCTCACATATGATAGGCTTTGTCAACATTCGGCCAGTCAACTTTCAGTTTCCGCAAGGAGGTCGCAGTACCATGCAAGAAGTTTATTGTTGATACAACAACAAACTTTTTGGTACAATGCTGCCACAGATTTTACTTTCGGAGGTAGGTCAAGGAAATATTTTATGTGATTCTTAAAGTCTCATACCAGATGGACTTGAGTTAAAGAGACAGTGGCCTGATTCTCGCATTTACTGGGTGGTGGGTAAGTGCGGTTTGGAGGACACTGTTGTCCAGTCTTGGGTGTGCGATTTGGTGGTTTTGGCGAATAATATTCCTAAAGAGCTGTTTTTCGAACCCTATGCTAATGTAAAGAAACCTTGTCTAGTCATCTCTTACTTACCTTCATAGCTAGTTATCATTTCGAACACGTCTAAAAGTAAACGAACATTCTGCGAACGAGCGGTAAACGAACATTCTGTATCACCCTATTCAATTATCCAATGTTGTACGTACGCCTGCCCGCGAGGGGTGATTGGTTCATGTTCGCCACGCTAACCCGATGCTGGTTGGTGGATAAACAAACATTCACATTGCTCTTTTGTTACAGATACTGATGATAATCGCCCGTGGACGTGCGAATGTCAAGATGGCCGTTACGGGACCATAGCTTTAAGTTTATTTTTATTTAGTGCCACTTAGTATAATTTCGAAGGACTAGGAATGGTAGTGGCAACATTCCTGGGGTAACGCTGGTAACAAATGCTGCTGATTGTTTCCAAGGAGGTTTCGAGCGATATCGCATGATCGGCCGATGGGCGGTGCGAGACGAGTTGTCACTTGTCAGTGGTAAAGAGAGCTGGTTCGGAGAGGTTATGTTGGTGAAATGTGTTTAGAACGGCTCGTGTTGTGATTCTTGATAAAATTGTGGCAGCGTGCGTTACGCTGCGGAACGCCATGTCCTTCGCCTATAGTTTTCTCTATAATTGTAGTCATACGTAATCTTCTGTGAAATAAACTGATTGTTCGTGACGTCGCAATTTATCTCCTCGCCCGCTTAACCCACGCCACGTCACACTGAATAGTCGCCGTTCTACTACAAATTATACGGCGTTTCGTGAACAAAAGATTTCCTTTGGCAGGTTTAATCTGTAGGTCTAAAGGATGAATTGAAAAAGGGGAGCCATCTGGATTTTTGATGCAGGTGAGAGAGGGGGAGGGGAGATGGTTGCACCCGCCGCGCTTCGAATAAAATATTATAGCCGATCCAGTTATGGATACAATGGCTTGTTTGGTATCGTTTTCGCATAAAAAGAGTACGGAAAATCTGTTTTCAAGGTTATTTAGAGACACTTTCATACAAAATGTCCATAATTTCGTTAAAAAAAGTAAATTTGAAAGTAAGTTTTTTTTCCAACTGTATTTAACTTCAAAAATAGATAGATTTTGTGGTAAAAAAAAATACTGCTATTGAGATCATACTGTTTAGTTTTTAGAAATATATACTTTACATATACTTGTCTAACAGTATGTACCCAAAAAAAATGCCTCGTAAATCGAGTGACGAAATTAAAAAACTTCACTTGATTCACATGGCATATTTAACCCTTAAATGCATATCGTTTCGAAAACGATACATTGCATTCAGAGACAATCCTTGGTCCTTTATTTTTTATTTATGGTCTCGAGTGAATGATGTACATCTAAGATGATGTAACATACCTTTGACATTTACTGAACCAAAAAAGTGACATTTGACACATGACAGTTCTGACATCTTGAATTGATTTCACTTTCATTGCTGGCGGTCGACAAAGTTTGCACGTTGTGAAAATTCAGATTTTCAATCCCTTTGAATCCCAAGAAAACACCGATTATTTGTATTGCAAAAATTACAATATGGAAGGTAAGTCTAAAAGCATGTCGCAGACGTTTGAATTTCTGATAATTTTTACTTTTTTTTTGTTGTAAACTAACTTTTTTTCCATGTATCGATTTCAATACATTATGCACTAACGTTCCTTTTGATAACCTCATACTAGCTTGTTATCTGGTTGGTTTTGGGGTGGTTTTATTATTATTTGCGCTTGGTTGATGCGTCAGCAGCAATGTGTGGTGATTTTCAGATAGGGAGATAGAAGATCTCCTTCGCCGCTTGGATAATGGAGAGATTTCTGATGATGGCATGGAATCTGATGGGGATGACTTACCGTACTATGCATCTCGTGAGGAGTTGGTGAGAGAACTTGAAAATCAGCATGGAGAGGATGTTTTTGATGAGGTTATGACTGCAGACGAGAGCGAGGACCCTCCCTTGATTCAAAATGATGCAGAATCTGACGAACAACCACCGTTACCAGGTACAAATTCTCAACTTCCGGCTTTTAGCATGAACAGCACAAGGAATTTAGTTTGGAAGAAGCAATCACTTGAATATGATGAGGATAAAATCAAATTTGGAGGCAGCGAAGAACTTTCTGCAGCTGTAATGGAACTGCAAAGTCCTTATCAATTTTTTAGCTACTTCTTCACAAATGATCTGATGGAAAAAATTGTAGATGAAACTGCTCGATATGCTGTACAGACAAAACTCGATAGACCTGAATCGCTAACAATAACAGATCTACGTCAATATATAGGAATTCTAATATTTATGTCTGTATACCACTACCCCAGCACACGATCCTACTGGTCCACCAAGTTTGGCTTCAACTCTATCAAAGACGCAATGCCGGTCAACAAATTTGAAAAGATCCGAAGAATACTTCATTTTAACAACAATGATAATCACTTACCAGTTAGTCACCCCCAGCATGACAAGTTGCACAAATTGAGACCAGTAATAGACCACCTCAACCAAAAATTTTTCAGTGTAACAATAGATCAGCGACTGTCGATAGACGAACAAATGTGCTCAACCAAAATAGGCCACTTTCTCAAACAGTACCTACCCAACAAACCCCACAAATGGGGGTTCAAGCTATTTGTGCTCTGCAATTTGATGGGATTCGCTTACAGATTTATTATTTATGCTGGAAAAGAGCCTGACGATAGATTACCAAACGAACCTGATGTTGGAGTCGTGGGACAAGCTGTACTGAGGCTCCTGAGAGTGGTTCCAAGACAACAAAACCATATAGTGTATTTTGATAACTACTACACATCCTTGCCTTTGATGTATGTATTAGCAAAGGAAGGATTGCATACCTTGGGAACTATTCAAAGAAACCGTTTGGGCAAATCATGTAAGCTGCCGACAAAACAAGATGTTATGAAAAATGCTGTGCCTCGAGGGTCATATGAAGAATATGTCACAAATTTTGAAGGTGTGGATATGACCACCGTCAGCTGGAAGGATAATAAACAAGTAGTCTTAGCGTCTACATATGTCGGCGCACAGCCTGTGGAAAATATAGAAAGGTTTGATACAAAAGAGAAGAGGAGAATAGCCATAGCATGTCCCAAATTGATCAAGGAGTATAATGCTCACATGGGTGGCGTAGATTTGATGGACTCCTTTTTAGGGCGATATAAAATACGAATAAAAAGCAGAAAATGGTATATGCGAATCTTTTATCATCTGCTTGATCTGTCTGTAATCAACTCCTGGATCTTATACAAAAAAGTTTCTGCTAAAAATGGTGTTCCAACGAAAAACATCCAGAACCTCGCCAACTTTAGGTCTGAACTGGCTGATACGCTATGCAAGTATGCTCCAACTACCACCAGATGCCGCCCAAGCACTAGCAGCCCATCCAGCACATCACAAGGACCACCACCAAAAATTCTGAAGGGTAAACAATGTCAAACATTGCCTCCACATGAAGTCAGACTGGATAAAACAGATCATGGCCAGATAAGGACAGAAACTCGAAGCAGATGTATGTTGCCCTCTTGCCATTTACTCAGCATTATAAAATGTGCTAAATGTAACGTACATCTGTGCTCTAAAAAGTCCAAAGACTGCTTCACCGTATTTCACAACTCTGCCAATATTTAGTTAGATATAGTACAATAATGCATACTGTATCGAAAACGATACTTGTAGTTTTTTTTTTGAAAAAAAAAAAGGTTTTAAGATTTTTTTGGATTTTTTTTATTATTTTTCCCATTATTTAGACCATTTTTCCTAACACATATATTTTTTCCGAGCGAAAATACGTTGTTATGCACTTAAGGGTTAAGAAGTAAATTAGTTTTTCTGTACTCTATCAAGGAAACCATAAAAGACAAATATAATTTGACGTCACTTAGGCAGCATATTAAAATTTAACACTTGAACTTAAATTACTTAAGTGTTCGGAAAAAAGGTACACTTCTTTCCACACAAATTTTCACGCGAAATTATACTTAAAGGAATAAAATAATAATAAAGAAATAGATTTTGCATTTTATAAAGAAAAAATTGCTAAAAATCTTTTTCTGGTCTTCAAATTTCTCCGGAAGGCCTCGCGGACTATGAAACTGTAAGAAGATAGATAATATACTATTAGAATGTACAATCTTAATGGTACCAAGTTCAGCAGATATAAAGTTATCTAACAATATAAATATACCTGCAATTATCGGAGTATCTATCAGCTTTTAAACAATCAATGAGGGCCTCGCGGTCTATTAAATTGTAACAAAATGGACATAATATTAAAATTTACAATCTCAACGACTTGGTGTCGTTGAGATTGTAATTCAGAGACAAACTTATCTGACCACATAAAAGTACCTGGCATTATCACACTCTCCATAGCAGCTCTTACACAGCAGTGTGCATGGTAACCCCTTTCGTCTGCAAGAATATCGCCCCTGCAGCTGTTCTTGCATCCGCACTTTACAAGTTCTCGCGCCGCCTCCCAGATACTGGGCTGGTTCGTCCATAAGGGCTGCCATTCTCCTTTAGTTTGAGTCCATCCCCAGTCAGCTGGGGAGGTGATAACTCCTAAGGGATCAAGAGCTACTCCCTACACGTAGCCTGCTTGATAGGCTGCCCTTAATGTGTGCATCCTTAGAGCATCTCTCGTAGGGGGGATATTTTGCAAGCACTTATTTTCTGCAAATAAAATCTTGCGAGCTTCATTAACCGAAAGAGTTTCAGTGTATAACATGATGATGTACTTTTCTAATCTTGTCATTAAATCATCTGTCACTTCTTTCAGTGGATTAGAAAGTGCTTAAAAAGTAGATGTGGTCTCAAGACATTGCTGCCACGCCTTCCAGGTTGTTTTGCCTTTTGAATAGAGAGCAGAAACGGTGTCACAGCCTGTGAAAGCATGGTATCCTCTCATAGCTTCTGCTCTGTCTACACCCAGATCCTGTGCCAGGTCATGTGCAGGTATATAGGTGTGGTCAGATGGTATAAAATAATTACCACATTGAATCACCATAACTGATGCGGATCCTTTTATGGATTCGACATATATTTCAAAACTGCAATCCATTGATTTTTCTCTCAGTAGTGTCAAGTGTCCAATTCATATTTGACAATTTTGACAGCCATGGGCAAGATTTTCCATATAATCTAAGAGATTTTCCCATGAAGTTATAAAAATAATTTCATGGATTTTCCATACATTTTTGTGGCCTCAAGCGACAACAGCGCTATCTCTCTAGTTGTACTTACTATATAGCTCTGTGTTTGTCATAAAACCGAAGTGGGGAATTTGTGGGGAATCGGAATAATTTTATTCCCCGATTTGGGGAGCTTCTGGGAAACTGAGGGTTTTTGGGGAATTAGGTACATGAGCATTGGCAACGTTGCTGAGTGTCACGCGGATTTCATCTTGTTTTGCGAATTTCTGATCGTGTTATTAAATTTCTAAGTATTTTCCTATATTATCTCATAAAATTCACTAATGATTGTGTGCTATAGTCCAACAGGTTACTGAAAAACTATCAAGATGATGAGTGACGACGATCGCGACATTGATATCGAGAGTGATGTGGGTGTTTTCCCTTGTTGACAGCTTACTCGCATTAGTTTATTTTGATAATGATGTCTGGTGTTGAAAATTTCAGGTTGAGAATGATTCTGATTCGCGGATGCACGCTCGAAACAGCTTGGGAAGTGGATATTACTCACAGGTTTGTGTATGAGTCGTTGTGAAATTGGGTAACCTTTTGATTTTTACTGTATTAAAACACCTGGCATTGTTTTGTAAGTGGTGTGAACGTTGTCAGGGTTGTATTTGTGACATGTTGCTAGGCCGAGAAACGAGCTCACCATAACGCGCTGGAGCGGAAAAGAAGAGACCACATAAAGGACAGTTTCACATCATTGAGAGAGTCTGTCCCGGCATTGCAGAACGAAAAAGTGGTATGTAGTGTTAGTATACTTTGATGTTATTATGAATTTTCTGTAGTTATGTAGAAATGTAATATTTTTCATTGTACTTGATCATTGGTTTTAACTATAATATAATCTGAATGTTTCTTTCTGTTTGTGGGTACTTGTTAAACCTAAAGAGTAAATATTCGCCTTATAAGTATAGATGCAAATAGTTTCAATAAGCTTGATTCTATCTTCCTATTTCAAGCAGCAACGGATCTCTTAAAGCCTATTTGTAATCAGAAGTAACATTTGTTTTCTTGCTGAAAAAAGAGCAGAAGTCATACGTCCAAATGTCCTGGTCATAGATGAGAAATTGGCCACTATCATAGATCATTCTATTCTTGCCATAAAGTCCTGAGCTTAGAGATATCAATCTAGAGAACTTGACTATGGGTTTTATATGATGTATTTATGATTTCCAGGCAAGCAGAGCTCAAATATTGAAGAAGGCAGCAGAATATATCCAGTTTATGCGGAGGAAAAACAATTCTCACATGCAAGACATAGAAGACCTAAAACGACAGAACAGCCTCCTCGAAACACAAAGTAAGCAATTTTTACAGCTGTAAGCCCAGAAATTCTCAAATGGAGATGATGTACTGGCAAGGAGCTGTACAGCGTGAGACACCCACCCACAAGGTGGGTAGATGACTTGAATCTTGCTAAATGCAAGCCACTAACCGGTCTTATTGGAGGTTTATAGGAGAGACTTATTTCCTGCAGTGGATTAATTATGGTTAAAACTGAACAATGACAACAATGAGGTTCATAGCAGATCTAGATTTAATGATAAGGTCTAGTATATTATAGTATACATTACATTTTCAGGTTAGATATCTGAATCTCAACATATAATTTGTAAAATCTGAATTCTCCTTACATGCAAAAGGGTAAATAAAATGCTCACATTCTTATTCTTCTATTCAGATAAAGTAAGAGTGTAGGAACATTCAAGTGTCCAAATCTGAATTTCAAATCGGCTAACTCTATGTGTGCATCGAGCCTTATTTAGTATCAACAAACTGCCCTAGGTGGGTTAAGTTCCTTGAAGCAAAATCCTGGATATATCACTGCATAGATCTTTAAAATCATCACCTAAATCAGTTATTTTGAAAGTTTGTGTGTTCTGTTAGAGTTCTTCCAGAGTGCCTACAATTATGTACCCCATATAGCCAGGAATAGCAAGAACCAAAAACCCTTAGACCAAATAAAAAAATCAAGACATCATGTGAACAAAACAAGGCCGGCAAAACTATGCCTCGCCGTGTACAGACACAACACACAC
This sequence comes from Hypomecis punctinalis, assembly GCA_949316475.1. Lineage (NCBI taxonomy): Eukaryota > Metazoa > Arthropoda > Insecta > Lepidoptera > Geometridae > Hypomecis > Hypomecis punctinalis. Next base: position 13,731,176 of record OX438815.1, on the reverse strand, counting down.
ATGTACACGTACGAACACTCACAGATGTATAAAAAACCGGCCTTACTTGTCTGTTCACAACGTTCCATCTTAATTTTTTTATTTGGTTTGAGCCAAAACCTTTGAAAATATTTAGGTACTAGCTTTTGCCTGCGGCTCCGATGCGTGGATTTTGACTTTTGTGCTATCCCACAGGAACCTTTTATTTTTTCGGGATAAAAAGTAGTCTGTCATTACCTGGCCCTTAAACTATATTTATGCCAAAAATCAAGTCAATCCGTTGCTCCATTGCTGCATAAAAGAGGAACAAACCAACACACTTTTCGGGTTTATAATACTAGTATGATTTCTGCACTTCAGAAATTATTAAATACCCACAGATTTTCGATAAAATAATAAAGTATCTACAATGTTACCAGTAATTGGCAGAATCATACCAAGTTGGTGGATACATGGATATGAAGTTAGCTACAAGCTGTGCAATATCCAATTTAATTAGCTTGTATGTGAGCTTCAGTCAGGAATGGATATGGCACAACTTGTAGCTAATTTCATTTGTATGATTCGCCCATAGTTCATATCACCAGACTAAGTTTTCTAAACCCTATTTAGGAGGCATGATAATTTTAAATTGAAATACTTATTGTACAAGCAAAGGACAACACATTGTATATATATGGTAGCAATATGTTATTTTGCCATTTAGGTAATTTGATTATGTATAGGCAAGTAATTTAGACTGAAGTGCTTATATCAAGCAGTGTCAGAAAATTTGCATTTATTTTTCAAGGCAATATTTTTCCAGTTTTTTTTTACCGACTTCCAAAAGGAGGAGGTACTATTTTTTGTCTATGTTCATCGATATCTTCGCCAGTTGTGAACCAATTTTAATTTTTTGAAAGGGTATACGTCCGAGGTTATTTTATCGAAATCGGCTGAGTCGATTTTGATAAATCAACTATAATGTACGTAGATGTCACAGTATTTTATATACTAAGCGCCACACAAATCGGCGGATGGGAAGTTATGCGCAGAGCGCTGCGCAAAAGCCGAAATATAGGTATACGCGGGAGCCAGAGAGATGAGACGCCGGGGCACTCCCGCCCGCCAACCTCATGCCTCTCGCGCGCTCCCTATGCCCGGCGCCTGTTACATCACTACGCCACGCGGTGTCGGTGTTGTGCACACATGCGCAATAATTAGCGAATCACGGCGAAGTGTCGTCTGCGGCTAACTTCTCATCCGCCGATTTGTGTGCCGGTTAGTATACAAATTGTTCAACTTCTGTACTAGGTGGCAGGAATTGCGATTTTTTTGCAAAAAATAAAATATTAGATGTATGTCTACAAAACATCTTGTCAAGATCGTTGCTTGCAGAGCAGCAGTTGCTGTAAGAAATGTTTTTCTTTACAGTTCGAGCTCTTGAAAAAGCCCGGCAAACTGGTAACTATGTAGACGCTCACGAGCTTGGCCTCGGCATCAAGTCGGAAGGCAGCTCACACGACACAGACAGCTCAGATGGAGAAGGTACCACGCGACGGGTCAAAAAGCTCAAGATCAATAGTGTTAATGTTTAACTAATGACAAATTGTTTGGTGATCAAGTAGGCTAAGCATGACAGTGTCCAATCAAAGGTAAGGCAATAGTGTACTACAGAATGAAATTTTCAATTTTGAAACTCCACACTATTTCATGGTAACCATTAAGAATAAACATGATATTTTAATTCTATCTTTTTCTATGTTATAGAGAAAGATTGAATGTGTTTATTCTTATGGGAGTGATTTTTTTTACTAGTTTGTATCGGGGTTCCTTTCTTGCATTTACAGCTGGATTGTAAAAGCATTAACTATTAACATCATCATAATACTGCTTATCCATTAACCTAAGTTGAAATTGTGTTACTAAAAATGCATCTGATATCCACCAATAGTGTATTCTCATGGTGTAAAAAAGTATTAGAAATGGATATGCTAAAATTACTGTTCTCTGAAAATAAATGGGTCATGATTGATATATCCCAATAATGCATCTTTAGCTAGACACACATCTTAGTTAAATAGTAAAACACTATGTTACAGTACGAAAATATTAGGTGGAACATACACTGATGGCTAGCCAGTATGGCTAAATCTATCCAACTGGTTGGATCGCTTTCTTAATACCAGTAAGTGTTTAGTAGGTAAAGTGATAAGATTTAGGTGATGATTGTTTAGTGCAACTGCCACTCAGAATTTTAACGGCCTATTAAGTGCGCCATAGCTATCTTATTCACACATTTGGAAGTTTATTACACAAATTGAATTTTCAATAATCGTAATGTTTTTTTGCTCCAGAATACCATGTAAAATGTATTAAAATTTCAACAATGTGTGGCGTAGCCATCAGTTTGTTTTCTAAGAAAACAAACTGATGGCTACGCCACAAAAACTTTTCTTCCTTATTGTCTAGCCAGATTGCCTTCCATAACCTTGAATTAATCGCGGCAACTTTCGTACGTGAGGTACGAACGATGAAGTTCCGTAGTCCGCCGTAAGATGGCGCTGTAAACTAGTTGAGTTTGTGAAGTGATAATTATTAAGTACAAGATAACTGCGCGGGACCGAAATTGAGAAATTATACATTTGTTGCCAGATCATTTATGTCAAAATTCTCGCTATTGGTGTAAGATGAAACTTATTACGTTTTATTGGCAACATCTACTACTTCGCCTCACCACCTGCCAAAACCACAGGTGTTTACGCAGTATGTTCAGTTATTTTACTTCTGACATTTGTTATCTCTGTCTAGTCATTTAAACACCATAACATGTTAGACAGGGATAGCGAATGTCAGAGGTAAAATACTGAATGGACTGAAGAGTTATCTTGTACACACTTAATGACAAGTTTTTTAAAGTTAATTATTTCATAATGCCATCTGTACACTTGACTATTTTTGTACATAAATAGACCTAAGTGATATTGATAACGAAATAACGATTTTGTTAACAATAGATGTATGTAATTTTTTTGTATCATCTGATTGCTGATTTTAATTCATATTAATTAATTTTTATTCAGAGTATAATGATAATTTTAAATCGATGTTAAAGTAATGTCAAAGTACATTTTCAAGTGTAATATTTTTGTAGGGATACATTTTCATATTGACGTGTCAACATTTCTACAACAATATTAGATTTCAGGTGCATTCACACCAAAACTGCAATTTGTGGAGCAACATTAAATTTATTAATATATTTGCAGAAAACGATTAATAAAAAAACTTGTCAAATAATGTCCCGTCCAAAGTTTTGCAAGTTAGTGGGCCTCAGAACAAAAGCTAGTAGAAACGCGTGAAAAGTTTCTTCGAAATTACTGTTCTCACCACAAAAACGTATTTAACGATATTCAAGCAAAATTGTCTAAAGCGTAATTAAATTTGACGTTTCTAGCATAAAAATCTGACATCACCCATCGGTACTAAACGTGAGAAACTCCGCGTCTCTTTCTAACTCGTGCAGTAGCAAATCATCATCATCATCGCATCTCTTTCAGGATTTTTTTTATGGATCGGCCGCGTCATGCTTCTGATTACTCTGTGACTTGGACTGCAGAAGATATAGAAAAAATAATACTATTTTTTCTACTTCCTCTGTTAAATTAAAATATAGATAAGTTTTTTACTACATTAACTGTTGCATAAGGATAATGGATATTTAATTTTAATCATTTTATAGTGATTAAGCGTGATGAAATTCGCAAAATACGTATTATCTAGGTGATAACGTACAAAATTTTGTCGTTCTATGCTGTAACATGAATTGACATCTACTTAGTTGAGTTCTGTTGCTAGTAGGTTTTGATAGTACGATTTATAATATGCGTTCTTGTGTTTTTTGTTCTATCATGTACAATGGTTACAGTACATCGTATTGTAATCATCTCTAGACAACAAACATAGGATATATCATTGCATTCATTATTATGACCAACTTTTACTATGAGATTGGCTTTGAAATACCTTTGAGGAGGTTTATGGAATAGCGGTTTTTTTCGTAATTTCAGAGTTGGTCTGTAGAAAAAGTTGGTCACATTCAATGTTATTCCAGAATGTCTGTCGTCCGTCGCGTTGTCTAGATACAATTTATTACTCTATATGTGTTATTGGTGGTGGGACTGAGATGATTTTAAAATAAAATAAGCAAAAATAGCGGTTGCAGATGTCATAATATGAAATATTAACGTAATAGGTACTTGGTGTTACCATGTTCCATAAAATTTCACGTACAAAGGTACTTGATTTTGCCATGTTGCTTCATAGAATTTCACATACCATTGGTGTGGATGCATCTTAACGTATTAGCTTTACTGATTAGTCTTCTTGAACAGATTTACAATTAAAACTTATGTATGTGATGTATAATTATATACAAAGCATGTATTTTTCTTTATAGAATCTCGAATTTTTCAAATGTTAACTTTTTTCCTTTACACCTATTAAGATTGTTCCTTTTACTTGCAATTAAATTTTTAAGTTCTTAAATGAAAATTTTAATGTAGGTACTTTCTAAAAAAGTAAGTACATTAAAAATTTCACAAGTATTTCATCTATGAAGTACTCGTGAAATTAAATATAGGTATTTTTATATTGTTAACGGCGTCGACCCAGTTGTAAGGTTGGTTATTTAATTTAATAAATAAAATATTTTGTTCTTGTTATATTATGAATTACGACACAGATAGCAACACAATTATTTTAATATTAATATACATATTGCGAAGATAATTGAATGCCCACTTCTGGGTAGTATGTCCTACGCTACGTATAAATTTGAGGCGAATTAATTTAAACTTATAACGAGCGAGACAGCACGATAGTTACACTTACGTTCATTTACATTGATTATTGTCATAGGAATTTCGATTTTATTTCAAGGAGCGTATGTTAGATATTTAATTAAAAGAAGTAATTATTTTTTCGTTTCCCCATTACATGAAGTGTTTATTAAAAGTTACGCAACTGGGTCGATGCCATTCTTGATAGAATTTTATTTACATACATGTAACATTCCGATAAAAGAACTAAGGTACACAACAAAACTACTTATGGGTTCTTATAAAATCTAAAATTTAATTCTTTTTGTGTTGTGCAATATTGTTTACCTGTACCAAGTAATTATTTGCGTTTTAATTTTAAGAATTGTTCTTTGTTCTAGAAGGCTAATGTAACGAATAATTATAAAATACTCTGTTAAATTGAAGATTTTTTTATTGGTTTTATTGAAGTTTGTCATTTCCTGCCGAGTAAATAGATATACAAGGTTTTGCTTTGCCATGTAGAATATGTAGGTAGGTACAGTGCTTTTAGAAGCAGTATAAGCCCAATTATGAAGGAGCCATCGTAATTATAATAGCAAATGTTGTTTATGAACAAATTTTGCTATGTATGGGACTCACTCAGAGTGGCGCAGTGCTATGCCGTGTAGGGTTACTGGTGCTTTTATAATATAGTTCAAAAGTTGTGTTGGTGCCTCAGAATAAAAATACTGCGTTGACGCTGTGACCCCAAAGTGGGTCTTGACCTCCGACACAAAGGCGCCAGTGGCGACTGGACTGGCAGAGCGCCCGCGTCGTGACGACTGGCGCCTCAGAATAAAGACTTTCCAGTCCTTATTCTGAGGGTGGTGGTGCATGACAGGTCTGCGTCATGAGCATAGGTAGGTACATAACGCTCCATATTGGTTGAACGAACAGCTTTTCTCGAGAGATAATTATTAAAAAATAAAACGAAATAGGTATAGACCGAATTAAACTTCTTGGTGGCTTTAATGTTAGCTACATATAATCTGCGCGATACCCAAGCCGGACTGAAGCTCACTCAATTAAATTATGCGCGAGGAATGGAGCCACTCCTTCAGTCGCCAAAAAGTTTTATTAACCTAACCTAACCTATACCACCAATTTGTTAGCTCCCGATAATCTAGTACCAGTCGTATTGCAGCTGTACCTATTTACATATTTACTGAAATTACTGTAGATCAATGCTGGATATCCAATAAATTTTACCACATTGCTGTAATGCTTTAAACCGATGCTATCGATTGTTGGCGATTGCCCTGAATAGCGATATCGAAGCATTTCTTTGTTTGCGCTCATTCCGCTCGTTCTGCTTGTTTTGCTCATTGGCGTTGTTTGAACGCTAGTTTTCACTGAACAGCAATAGCTTTATTTTCCTGATGCAATAAAAAATGTAGGTCAGTTTCTCAGACCAAATTAAAAAATAAGACAATTTTGTGAACAAACAAGTGTGGCCGACCAAAACTACGTCTCGCCGTGTAGGATTTATAATTACAACGCACATCAACGTACAAGGAAATTACGCCTTGGTTTGTCAGTCGAACTATGGCGGCGCAACAGCGACGCTGTATAAAAAACCGGCTTTACTTGACTGTTCAACGACGTTCTCTTGATTTTTTTATTTGCAAGTACCTACCGCAATAATATTTATGTAGGTACATCCCTACTTAAGATGTAAGATGAAATAACTAAAACAAATATTTATTTAGTCACTTCCAAAACTGTATTTTATAAAATGATATAACACAACAATACTTAGGTATTTTAGGATGATGTATCTAACTACGATTTCTTTTGACGTTGGACGCTTTCTTTTTTTGCTCAAATTTCACCGAAATTCTTCCACAATCTGAAAAGAGAAAAGTATAATTTAATTAATATTATAACATAACTACATATATCGATACCACGAAGAAAGGTCGTTAAAGCCACTTTTGACGAAAATGACTTATTAATGAATGCAGTCTTGTTTGAAATTATGCGCTCTATCTATCTGTAGGTACTTATAAGTACCTATTAAAAGTTTCAAAATAAAAAAAATAATTTATACAGGGTTTTTACGCCTAAACAAGTTTTAAAATAAAATAATGACGTTATTCCTATTTTAATCATAGGTCGTAACGTGGGCGTACCACAATCGTAATCAAAATAGTTAGGATGTATAACAGTGAACCAATTGGCTATTAAGCCGTTTTGATTTCGAAAAAATACAATAATTCCTTATAAATCCTAGATTTTCTAAACAATTAACTTACTAGCGTGCGGAAGTGCGAGTTGCATCTTACTCGGTTGAGTAACTATTCGTGATAAATCAAAAAGCTATGATGCTATGAAAAGTACAGAAATACACATAATAAATACATAGCAATAACACAAATTATCACATAGCATCATCATCATGATCATTTCAGCCATAGGACCTCCACTGCTGGACATGACCTCTAAAGATTTCTTTAATTAAGGATAAGTATAATCAGAGGCGGACTAGCAGTCTGAGCCGCTCTAGGCCAGCTTATCTGGTACTCTCTGGTATTTTGTAAATTTCCGCACTTTATCTTTATAAGTAAGTGGATTCACAAATTTTTTTGAGTGTCTTCGCTGAAGGATACTGATGGCGCATCGTTGGACTTAATAACACGTGAAAGTACTTGGTTTAGATCGGTTGTGCAGTTCTCAGAATTAGTGGAAGTTTTTCTAAAAAAATGAAATTTTGCTGGTTTTCTAATAACATCTTTTTGTTTATCATTCTTTTCCTTAGCCTGTTTAAAATACTCAGTTCCACTTAGTCTTATTTTTCCATCAATTGACAAAGACATGTTCAAAAAATATCCACTTCGGTGTTATCGCACTTAGAAAAATTGGCATTATGCATTTTATTGATTAAAATTAAAATTACAATCAGAGGCACATGAAATCTGTACCTCATACTCGGTTCAAAACTGACTGAGATACCTACAAAATGGAGCGTCGTTGACCATGCAGTAAAAACCCTCTTGGTGGATTTTTTTAGAAAACTTTCAAAAGTACGTTTTATTTGAAAGACAATCCTTTCCAGAAATATTTTATTTTCAGCTTTATTTCTAGAATCCTAATGCTTAATTTATGATAACGCGTTTAGGTAAAGCAAATGTTAGACACGTGCTGAAGAACAAGTGCGAGTTATACTGCCCTCTCAAAAAATACAAAATGTTGTAAAACCCTCATAAAATTCACAAAGTGAAAGATTAAGGCAATTGTTAGCAACTTTTGTTTTAGCAACAATTGTTATATTATGGCTCTCCAATCCTAAATTGTGATAAAACAATTACGTATTGCCAATATCTTTCGGTATTGTGCAACGAAGCACCCCAAAAATTATAAAGCTTCGTTTCTTGTGTCAATACATACAGAAAAGTATTTCCGCACACGTGTGTTCCCAACTACAGCAATGAGCATCGAGCTAGAATGTGAACTCTGTAAACCTTGCCTTAAAGAACATTTTTGCATTTGAATATGTTGAGTTAACAATCATCACTGACCGCCCGCTGATAGGGCAACTAAATCAACTCCACTGTTTTTGTGGAATATTTTTCAAAGGATGGGATAGATGAAACAATTAATATATTTTGCAGTAATGTGACAGTTTTGTTAGTGTTCTTTTTATAATTCTATTATGGTACACACACATGTTTTTGGCCGCCCCTAAAATCCGGCCGCTCTAGGCCCGGGCCTTGTCGGTCTTTAGGCAAATCCGGCACTGAGTATAATTATAGCTAATATAACTAGGTATCAGTATTGGTGGATATCAAAGAAAATAAATATACATATATACACATATATATAATTTATTTTATCATACGGCTAGATGGACGCGAACAAAACGCCACCCTTTTATGGTGGACATTCCACGCGTTAGAACTATTTTCTAGAGCGTTTCGAATCCTCATTCCTCTTACGAACAGCCTGAATGTGGAACGCTTTGCCCTGAGTCTGTCTTCCTGCTTAAGTACAACGTGGGTGTTTTAAAATCCCGAGTAAATAGGTATCTTCTAGGTAAGCGTGCTACACCCTAGACCGCATATCTGCTCAACACCAGGCAGTATGTAGTCAAACGCAAACCTATACGGAAAAGAAATACATACTAATCAATTAGCATCCTTTAGCAGCATTAGTTTGGGGTCAGAGGCCGTGTGTAAGATGTCCCCAAATATTTATTTATTTATCCTTTTAAGGGTGAATCTTAATTTGAGTTTTGACGAAAGTCGCAGAACAATAAGCCCCTAAAATGCTAATTGATTTGGAATAACCCTGTATACTTAATGGAAAATTACAAGAGAGATGAATTCCTTTTTTCAGTCCTACCTTAAGCCCCAACGGCTTTAACTGTCGACGGCTAGAAGTTAGTCTAACACAGCCATTATCAAAGTGTGTTCTGCGGACCCCTAGGGTTCCGCAAAGCCTCTGTAGGGGTTCCACGAAAATACTGAATTAATGAGAAAAAGTAAAAACAAAAATAAATTTCAGCGACTCAGAAAGGTTTCAAGATGACATTTGAAGAATTTGGCCAAAATTACTGGGCTGCACTTAATGGGGGCTTCTTTTGAGACATTGTACCGAATAAACGAGTACAAAATTTTTTTTTGGTAATTTTAGGTCTCCGTCGATCATTTTGCTTTTCAAAAGGGTTCCGTCACAAAAAAGTTTGAGAACCGCTGGTCTAACATATATGAAGATAACAAGTGTTGAAATATCACTAAAAACTTCAAATAATAAACACAAAATACTTACAAAAACAAGATCTAGGGAGAGCGGTACCTTATAGCTGAAAGTGTTACATCCTAGACTGCCTCAGAACTTATCATCAGGTGGATAAGATCATTAAGTATAAATAACTCTAGGACTCCGATAAGCTGATTTATCTAACATCAAGCCAGTGATTTTTCTCTTAACATTCAATCGCGTAATAAACACTTAATTTTAATTTTAAATCGAAAAAAAAGACAATACCTTTTAGGGTTAATTTTCGTTACGGAATCGAAGAAATTGCAAGACCGCTTTTCATATCAAACAAAATCGGTAAAATCTTGCTACCACCTTATAATATATCCATTCTGAAAAGAAAACGATTCTTAGACAGTAGTGTACTAAATTAAAAAAAAATACTCGGTTGCGTGAAGAGAGGAAACTAATTAAGGCAATCGTGAGGCGCCAACTATCTGATATGAGTGATTTTTTTATGCAATCAGCACTTCTATCACTAGTTTTATATGTCTTAGTTTATACAGTTTTTTATATGACCTTAAAGTTATAAAAAAAGCCTCTAAAAAGATTTTTTCACTTTTTTTACTCAAGCGATTGACACCAAAAATATACATTTTGTCACTATTTAAGGGTAAAAAAAGTTTTACCCCAGAATGTAAATTTTATCAAACATGTACAGATTTTCATATTTATTTATAGCCACTAAGTGTTACATTTGAGGTCTTAATTAAGATATTAAGTGCTTACAACTTAGTCGCCCTTGTCGGGCATTGCAAAATTACCTATAACTTGCTAGGGCGCTCTCTAAATATATTTATCAAAATTACATTTAATTTTTATGATCTAAGTTTAAGAATAGTTACATAGATGTTAAGTAGCAAGCAATTATAGAACTATTAAGAGATCGTCATACAAATAATCTAATAATATAAATACCTATTTGGCAATAAGCTTATTTATTACTTTTGTCTTTTTAAGCTTATTTATTACTTTTTTTCTGGATGTTCTACAGTAAACGAAAAACTGGTCGATCCACGACCGCGCTGGTTGCAACATATTCTATTAAAAAACTTAGAGGCCCATGTCTATTGGTGGACGTACTGCGGTTAAAATGATGATGCCCGTTGAATATCTATAATTCCAATAAAAGTAAAAAAGAAAATCTGATACGTACCTATAATAGAAAGCAGTCGACGCAAAGTTAAACTTCTTCATCACCGTCGTCATGTAAACATACAAGGCGTTCGCCCCGCCCAAGAAAATTCTACGAATTCCCTGTCAGAGTCCCCTGTTGAAAGTATACCAAAATATATTCATAACCGTTCAGCTCGTTGGCTGTAATCGATGTTTTATTTTACAAACTTGAGGCTTACTCTCTAAAGCAACACTGGGCGCCACGGTGTCGCCGCGACGACGCTCAGCACCGCCGCTGCACCGCGGCGGTGCAGCGGCGGTGACGCCGCGGTGCAATGTCGCGGCGACACCGCCCGTCTGGCATCTCTCTTAGGGGACTTACCTACTCTCTCTCGTAACTCAATATGTTTGCCGTACTCAATTCATGCAAATATGTCTAATATTTTTTATAAGTAATAATAAAAACATTCATACTTCAAAATTCCTCCTTATGCCTACGTCATAAAAGAAATATGTAGCTACCTACGTGTGCGAAATTTTAAGTTTCTAGCTCTTATCTAGTTGGCCTGTGCGTTGATACCTGAGTCAGTTACCTTAGCTTTTTGTACATAATATACTTATAATAGAAGATATGACAGTAGACACAAATTTCAATTCCTAATAAGTTAAGTGTATGAGCATTGAAATACCAAATTGGTTAGTTTCAATAGGTACTTATTTTACTTACGTTGTTATTGATAAAAACGATACTTACATCATGCGAAAATAGTGAAGATATTTGAAAAATATATGTATATAATTAATACGTATTTTGTAATTCCGAAAGTGTATTATTTTTTTTACTCTTCGTTGCGCTGTTTCTTACTTTTAATTTACTTTTTGTTTCTGATCTCTTGAATGTCTGTCCCCATTAGTTCTGTCTCTCTCTAAAACAAAATTTCTGTCAGAAATGGGAATATGAACACAATACAACAAAAATATCAGAGATGTTATACTCGTATTACAACAAAAGAAAGTATATTATAAATCGATTTAGATTCTTATACGAAAAGGTTTAGGCTTAGGCTATTTTATTAGGCCATTAGTAAGAAAATTGATACTTTATGCGTAGGTATTATATTGGCGGACTTCAAAAGAAATTCAATGTACCTACTTATATAGGGTCATAGGTATTAAACGCAAAACCTTTTAAGGGCGGAACTAGTATATCTAGACAAACAACTTTTGTTCTAGGACTTATGGAAAATCGCGAAAAAAAATCTTTATACAAAAAGTTCGTCAACGCGCGGCAAAATGTAATGTTTTTTGCGAATTTTTAAAAGTCGTAGTACAATAGTTGTTTGTTTAGATGTACTTGACCCGTCCTTTGCTATTATTATATAATAATATAATAATAATAAATTCATTTATTTCAGATTTTACATCCAGATTTATAAATACATTTTTATCATCATCAAATCAAATTAAAATTGAAATCAAAATTGAGCAAAAACATTTATAAACAAAACTTTAAAATTGAAATTAATATAAGTGTAATACCAAAATTAAAAAGTCAAATTACAAAAAATATAAAATGTCAAAAATATAAATTACATGTCACAGAACTAGGTACACTTATATCAAGGTTATCTTAGTCTATATCTGCGAGTGGAACCAGAGTGCTCAACGTGCAGCTTGGTCCAATGCTGCATCATTGGGCAGTCTAGGCCCATCCGCCAGGCGAACAGCTGCAAGTACTAGTATTATATATGGTTATTATATAGGCATTTAATAATTGTAAAAAATGTGTTATAAATTTATTAGGTGTAGGTACTTAAATAGATGTAGAGAACTTTGATGTTATGTCAAAAGAAATGTTCTCATCGTGATTGAGAGTAAATATATTTTATTTCTTGTTTGAAGATACTTAATAATGTAGATATAGTCTATCCAAGTGTTATGTAGGTAGTAAATATTAGCTGCTGTTTTAGAGAGAACAGTACGTACCTACCTATTACAAATTAAAAAATACCTATTGTATATCCGTTGAGACAAACTGTTGTGTCTGTAATTTATTATAATATAACACCTTTATGTACACAGTTTTAAACAATAAACGTCATCTTATTTTAAAGTATTGCGCTTAATACCTATGACCCTGTATATATTTGTTGGAAACTTACATGAGAGAGCAGCCAGCAGGACGCTCGCGTTTTCTTTCGTCTTTATTCATGGACGGCGTCGAGTTAGCCTAACCAACCCTGGATTTGCGATAAAAAAATCAGTCAAAATCAAAAATAAAAAGTCAATAATTAAAACCTGCCTGTCGCTTGATGTCTTGCAGTGAAAAGTGCTATTACACAACTATAATTGGATATGATATCATACAAATCACATCTAGACATTTTTTACGTTTCATCAAAATCGGCATTTTTTGAGAACTAGCCATATGTCAATGAGATCGATAAACAATAAATACCTAAGGTACATGCGCCTTGTAAGGTCCACTTTTTTCTTCTGCCGTTTCGATTCTTCACTCTCTCAATCATACTCAGCATTAGAAGCTTTACGTTCCTCCCAACAAAAACATAGTAGATAAGTACCTACTAAGGAAATAGAGTTGAATTAAAAACTTTTTTCGTGTTTGATATCGATTAGGTAAAAAATATGAAATTTATAATCATAATCCATGCTTAAAACATAATCCATTGCAAAGCTCATGCTTCTTCATGTGAAAAGGTTTAGTATAGCCTTAAGCCATATACAAAAGAAGATATTGATCATGTATGCGTATCACAATGGCGGACTTCAAAAGAAAATAAATATAAATACTTATTGGAAGCTTACAAGAGTCAGAGCGGAATTCTATTCTGGCCGGCAGGACGCCCTCGTCTTCTTTCGCCTTTATACATGGACGGCTTCAAGTTAATCTGATGCAAATGAAAACAATTATTATAGTAGGCAGGTATTACGATAAATAATATTAATTTATAACATATTTGCTCGTAAAGTGGCTGTAATTACACAATTTCAATATCGTAATGTATTTCATTACGCGCTTTTGCGTTATTGTAATGTAAAACGCACGAGTTTTTTTTTTAATAAAGTAACATGCACGGTTTTTTAAAATACTCCGTCTAAAAATGAACGATACTTTTTAAAATCTTAGCAAAGAGTTTTTATGTCAGAAAAGTGGTCAATATTTTATGATTCAAATTAACTTTGGGAGATAAAAAATATTTCACGCGCTTTTTCTTTTCGCTGTATTGTTTTTATTTGAAAATGTCGTCAAGTAGTGATGAATTTACTTTCACTCAAGAGAGTGAGAGAGACTGGGGAAATTGTTACTAATAATAATAACTTGACAACATTAAAAATGCCAATTGGCAACGTAACAATCACTTTTAAAAATTGTTCAAATTTCTATAACTGCTTTAATAAGTAATTAAAGATTTATTCGTTTAAGAAAGTCAGAGTTTTATTAATTTCCTTGCAAATATGTTATAAAACGTCGTATGACATACGTGCGCTTTGAAATTTACAGCCTCTGCTTCCTTATAGCCGTCGCCTACGGCTCGGGCTAGCAATATCGCCTCGGCTGTAATTTTCAACTTACCGCACTTAAGTATATCATAATTTACTATTACCTAGGGGTCACAACATGTGCCATTTCGATTCTTCACTTTTTTTCATACTAAGCATTAAGAGCTTTACGTTCCTCCTAGCAAAAACATAGTAATTAAGTACTAAGGAAATACAGACGAACTGAAAACTTTTTTCGTGTATGATATCGATTAAAAATAATGAAATTTAGAATCGTAATCCATGGTTAAAATATAATCCATTGCAGAGCTCATGCTTCTTCATACGAAGAGGTTTAGCATAGGCTAAGAAAATATACCTACAAATGCATAGGCTAAAGCCATAGAAAAAAACGCGTATCACATTGGCGGACTTCAAAAAAAAAAACTATAAATACTTATTGGAAACTTACAAGAGAGAGCGGAATTCTATTCTGGCCGGTAGGACGCCCTCGTTTTCTTTCGCCTTTATTCATGGATGGCGTCTAGTTGACCTGATTCAAAAGAAAACAAGTGTTGTAGTATCTAGGTATTATGAAAAACTTGTGACATTGAGATGTGGCTTCTGCCGTTTCGTTTCTTCACTCTCTTTCATATTAACATTAAGAGCTTTACGTTCCTCCTAGCAAAAACCTCCTAAAAAAAAAATTCGTAAGTATTAAGGAAATACATACGAATTAAAAACTTTTTCTTGTTTGAAATCGATTATAAATAATGATATTTTAATCTTAACTAATGATTAAATAAATATGTAAAATATAATCCATTGCAGAGCCTATGATTTTTCATAAGAAAAAGTTTAGTATATGCTAAAGCTATAGATAAAAAGTTGATCATTTATGCGTAGCAAATTGGCGGACTTCAAAAAAAAATGTATACTTATTGGAAACTTACAAGAGAGAGAGAGAGAGAGCGGAATTCTATTGTGGCCGGCAAGACGCCCTCGTTTTCTTCCACCTTTATTCATGGGCGGCGTCCAGTTAACCTGATGCAAATAAAACAAGTGTTACAAAATAATCATATGAATCTAACCTTAAAAATAATAAAGTTATAAGAGAATAATTGACCGATCTTGATTACTACAATTTACTGAAGAATGAGAGTGACATGGGGGAAAAATTTAAAGCAAAGATTTCAACTTCATTCCTAATAAATATTAATTAATAGAACCTATACTTAAATTCAATGTAAATTACAATTAACATTTTGAAAAAAATACAACAACAAAAAAATTACCTAAGTATACAATATTATCTTCTTGCCAAAATCACTACTAAACCATAATATCGTGATTAAGACCCATATTATAAGCAATTTTTTTTACTATGGGCAAACCCGAAATTCAACTCGGAAGCGATAAAATGGTACTTCGCTCGTCGGTGTTTTGAAACCTCATAACTTGATTTGGAGTACCTACACCAAATGAACGAAATCCTGAAAATATGACGTGTATACTAATCCTAATAAACAAAGAAAGTTTCAATTGTGTAGCTTTTAAACTTTAGATTTTACTGATATCTAAATTTCGACATTTCCTGAAGCCTAGAGAGTGGAAATTTGATTCATATGCTAATTTTGGTGCACAAGCAACAAAACTATTCTAAAATCTGGAACGTTCACCACCCAACCCTATAAATTAGGGGGTGGTGATTGGTATGAAACTTCCTCAAATTTTCATGCTAGAAGTTGTGAAATTGATGTAGGCTAGTAGTAACTTTTCATTTCAAATAATAAAATACGTTTTTCAGGATGTTATGTAAATCATCCTCCAATCCCTAAAACTGGGAAATCAAAGTTTGACTGAGACAGTTCTCCATACACAGTGTCTCCTTGTTAAAAATTATAAAACACTTCAGGGTTTTGAGTATATAATCTGATGCAAATGAAAACAATAAAATTAGTGTTGTGATTTCCTTTTCTCATTCTAAAAGCACAAAAAGGTTTAGTTAACAGGTATTTTGCTCCATAGCTGTAAGAAAAAAGTCTGATCATATTTTATTCTGTCCATAATGTTCAATGATATCAACAATAAAAAGATTGATGACTAAAAATCAGAACTACTTAGGTATGCAATTGACGGTATAAGGTGGTGTACGTACTAAAAGTTTGGAGTAAAAATATTAATAAAAAGCACGCCTTACCTTTTTACAAGACGCCAACATTAATTAACATTAAGACGTCTGTTTGGAGGGTTGGTTTAACCTTTACGGGAAGACGTCTTAACTTCTTCGCATCTGCTTATAAAAATCCAGGATGACGAACTATCGCAGAATGAATCTCCATTGTTCTCTCGCAAGTATGCCTAAGTAAATTACAGTAGAAAAATGTGGGTAGTTTATACATTAAAACCTACTTATATTTTTATACTAGGTTATCTGTTTACTCCATACTAAAAACTCTATCTGTCGTGTACAAGGATTTTGTATAACAACTGGATTGAGACGCAGACGAAATTTGGCTAAAAGTTAGCTTTGGAAAATTTAACCTAGCATTGCAATAAAACATAAATTCCTTTGGAATGACATAAGAGAGACACCGTGCCCAAAGAAAATATTTACTCCTCTCCATGCCGAGTGAGAGCTATCAGAGAGAGGTGGGTGTCCCGCTTGCACTATTGCCATTACAAAACAATATTTCTAAATTTTAGAATAATTACCTATAAGGCCGCGACTGTTTTAATCATTTCTTAGTTTTTGTAACAATGTAGTTTGAGAAGATTTTAGTTAAAATTGCGAATACTATTGTACATAACAGAGCTTTGATTAATTTTTTTTTGTATAAATATTCGTCTTTATGATTGATGGTTATTCTTTTTTATTTTTGACTATTAGTGTCACCGTCGATTGCTAATGGCGTAGGTATATTTTTCCGATTCCAAGTTACAGCTTTGTATGGATCAGTTGATATTTTTTTTTCCCGAATCTCGGGTTGACTCCATAGTAAAATATTTTCAAATTGATTATTTTAATCACCCCCTTGTGACCATAATTATTAAGTGACTCGATGTTAAAAAGAGTGACACCTTTTATATTCTAGAATTCATATTAGAGTTGCGTGAGATGTGTCAAGATGACAACTATCAAGCTTCTTCTTCTTCTTTTTCGTGTCGATTATCCAAATAATATTTGAGTGACAATTTATAAGGTCTTTTCCCAGTGCCTTGCCACTGCCACTTCGCGAGGAGAGGCATCGTAAATATCTAGACTATCAAGCTTAAACTTGGTTTATCTCCGTTACTATAGATTCCAGACCAATACTGTCTTTACAAGACTGAGAAGACTCATCGAAATGTAAGTTTTTTTTTTATTTTTTTTATTTCGAATAGGTTTGCATTTGACTACATTTACAAGTACAAGTACATTTCGGATGACAACTGTCGAGCTTGAAAGTGCTTTATCTCCGTAACTATAAATTTCAGACCATTGTTGTCTTAACAAAAGTGAAATAACACACCGAGGGTTACATTTCAGATGACAGCTGTCAAATTTAAAAGTGGTTTATCTCCGTAATTATCAATTCTAGGCCAATGCTGTTTTAGCAAAAGCAAAACAACGCATTGAGATCTACATTTCCGATGACAGCTGTCAAACTTGAAAGTGAATTATTTATCTCCGTAAATATCAATTCTTGACCATTGCTTTTGTGGAGTTTGGTTTTTTGGAGATCTTTAAGGAAGGCCTATCTCCAGCAGTGGACGTCCTATGGCTAAAACAACGACGACGGCGACGACAGACGACGAGTTAGAGGTCAGATAACTGCGATTCCTGCGTGCAATAACATTCCGAAGATATATTATATCCCGATATGATCGAGATGTTTTGGCTATCCTACTTAGAAAAAAAAATAACTACATATAAAAATATATTACTGCATACTATATAAAAATGTATTACTGCATGTAGTTTGAAATAAAGGCTTTTTTACTTTTACTTTTACTTTACTTTTACTTAGAAAAGACACAATCCTTTGACATGGCACGTGGTTCTTTCCCAGTGCTCAAACCTGTTTAGTAATACATCCGTGGTCGTGTAATTTAAAAACGGAACGATGTTTTATCTGAAACATGGCAACCAAAGAGGTAACTATTCCAACTTTAAAGATTTTATTTTTATTTCGAACTGAATTGCATCTACGCTGTTAACTAAAAAAAAAAATACAATTTGCGTGTGAAAAATGATTATTCTTCGTTGTTCATCTGGATTTTCAAAATTATTTGAGTAAAGTAATTTCCGCGCATTATTTGAGAACAGTATGTATACTAAGCGCCACACAAATCGGCGGATGAGAATTTCTGCAGAGTGTCATCTGCGGATAGCTTTCATCTGCAGATTTGTGTGGCGCTTACTATACAAGCCATGTCCTTAACTAGGCATTGATGGTCTTGATACATGGCAACCAAGGATTTTGACATGTATCCAATTGTTTTTGTAGTAGTAGTTTATGAAGGTTTAGTTTATTATATAAGGAGTTAATTACTAATCAAAAGCTATAATATATTTAAACGAGCTTACTTGCACATAGAAAGCTGTTCACCTATTGAACAAAAAACAATTGGACACTTTGACGCGTGAATCGAAAAATTGACTGTTGTTCGATGTTTATCATTGTTTTTGAAAAGTATTGTTCTGAGTAATTTCCGCAAATTATTTGAGAAAAGTACTTACTGTACTTACATGCTTTGGCCACAACTACGAGTAGGTATTGATAGACTTACGTAGGTAGGTACGTATGTATATTTTCAAATATTTCTTGTACTACCTATTAGAGAAACGCTGAATTGGCTTAAAAAACAGAACTAGGTAATTCCTCGACTCTCGATAAAACATAACGATACTATTGATCAACAGATTATCTCGATTTCGGGGTTGGCCCCAATCTAAATTTTAGTCCCTGCAGACTGCAAAGCAACATCTGGTATTAGGTAGGCTCAGAGCAAATAAAAAAAATATATAGTCTGAGTAGGTAGGTAGTTGGATGGTAGATCGCTTTGCTACTTTGTGCTTCAAACAAAATCTAGATCTAGAGGAGAAGATAAAATTCTGTAAAGAGGAGAGCTACTATCTAACCTTTAACTATAGCATAAAATGTAATGTAAAAAATATGTATTTACTTTAAAACTGTATTTGATGAAATATGACAAATTAATATCCACGGTAACATTCAATATAACAAAAAGTATTTTACTAACATATAGCTAAATTAGGCCCAATTATGGCGACATCGTAATAGCGATTTAGAATAGTCCTGTTTCTTTTTCACTACATGGATAATATTTTTGAAATTGATAATAGAGAGAGCACTCTTTACGTTGCTATTAAATTTACGATGGCGCTTTTATAATTGGGCCTATTATAATTGTGCGATTTATCCTAGCGGTCGGTAAATCGGCCGCAGATATCTCACTCGCATTTAAATAGTTTAGTTCAAAGCTTTTGGATTTCGAAAAAAACAAACGTCAAATATCACATCGCGTCATTTTCTGACTTTATGTACCGGAAGGGACTTATCTACATGCAATACAATAATTATTTTTTGACATTATTGGAGGGGTTGCAACTGAGGGTTGCATTACGGTTTCTTTTCACATCAATTGTCACCAAAATCTGAAAATCATTCTTAATAGAAAATGTAAGTAATTATGTGAATAAATTGAAAAGCTATTTTTAGACTGGTCATGAAATAAAATATAGATTTTTGAAAGCCAATCATTGCCTAGAAATACTTGTAATGTCAAGAACAACTTGCAAGAACAACTTGACTTGACTTTGACTTGAATTATATTGTTTATACATTTAGAATTTATAACAAATTAGTTCCCTACTAATTTGTTTAATTTTATTTATTATGTGTTGTTTAACTTAAAAACATCAAAACTTAAATCAAAATTAAATTACTTATAAGGTATAGGTATTAAACTAATAACTAACTGCTATTATAACTAATTACTTATTTACGAAATCTGGGGAAGCCACGACATGATCGGCGACGTTTTGTGTCATGATTTGACTCACTTCAGGTACCGTCATAGGAGTCCGAACGTTCAAGGTCAGCCCAGGGTGACGTCCGCGACTGATTTCCGATAGTGTGCACGGCAGTCGCGGCTGTCAGTCGCGTCCGTAAGCCGCGTCCGATAGTATGTTTCTAGCTTTACTCTCGTGGTGATCCCATCTAAATGTTATCGAAAATCAACAGGAGTAGATCTATAACAATAATGTACATGGATGTCAGATCGGTTTTTGCAAACTATTCGAATTCTGTACACGGTGAAATATTTGGTTTTGTTTGCCAGTTTTTTTGCGAAATATAATTAATATTTATTTATTCGTTGAAATGGCTAAATCATTTCAACGAATAAATAAATATTAATTATATTTCGCAAACAAACTGGCAAACAAACAACAACATAGCAGTACATACAAGTAGCAAATATAAATTGATAATTTCTGTTGATGGATCATAAAGGAAGAAAAAGCCGCCATGATTGCCATATCAAGCATACATTGAAATGCAATAAATGTTAGTCAGAGAGAGCTGTAGTTGGCTTTGACATCTAGTGTAACATTTATATGTATGAATAAATACAGTGAAATGGATAATATTGGAAACTTACAAAAGGCAGCTATTCTTCTATTTTCCCCCCAGCAGGATGCTTGCGATTTATTTTGTTCTTACCCATGGAAGGCTTCTAGAAAATTGTTTTTTTTTATTTTTTTTTTGTCCCAGGGAAAATCCTTTATGGATACCACTCCGCCCCGGGGGAGGCAAAGTGGTTATGTGGGAGTCCCGCCGACTGGTATACCCACTAAAAACCCTGGGGTGTTTCAGACTTGTCCGCAGCCCTAGTAGCGGAGTCCGTCTTCGGACAGGCTAGCTATCCGTCAAGAGGCGCGCGGAAACACTGCGCGCGCCATCTTGGGGGCTGCACTTGTCGAGCGGCGGACTCCCCCGAGTCCGTCACTCAAGGCCCCGTTATGGGTTGAAAGAGGGCGTGAAGGTTTCCAGTTAGCCTGGTGACAAAGAAAACAAGTAATGTAATATAATGTATATATATTTTAATGTTTTATATCACGGGATTGTACTCAATTCACTTGACTTGAGAAAGATCGCCGAATGCGATCGAAACTATAGTCGTACTATGTAATGACTATTAAAAAAACGTGAATACAATCCTGTGATATAAAACATTAAAATGTGTGAAAACCACGTTAGTTTCCATAACAAAATGTATAGATGTTATATTATTAATGGTGCTAATATGTTTAACATCCAGCCTGCAACTTTGCTTTAAACACAACTAATCGCGTAAAAAACCTAGTCTAATTTAATTTTGATTTGAAAATAATATATACCTTATTGCGTAACTTTCTTGATTGAATGGAAGAGCTGCAAGATCGCTTATTTTCATAAAAAATAATCTGTAAAATCTCGCCACCACCTTATAAAATATCCTTCCTGAAAATAAGAAAATGATTTTATTAGACAGCCATGTAATAAAATATAGATTTTTGATTCGGTTGTGGGTTGTGGAGAGTGGAAATAGCAATTAAGCGACCTGATTAGAACAGCAGAGGCGCGCTGGTTGCAACTGGTTCGATTGATGATGACCGTTTTGTAATTATCCTAATAAGTCCGATTACAGAGGCGCCATCGTAATTATAGAAGCTAAATAGCATAGATCTGTTTCTTTTTTACTTTATGCACTGGATAGAGAGAAAGATTTTTTCATTGCTATTAAATATACGCTGGCGTCTCTATAATCGGGCCTTCTATCCTACTTCCTACTAATGTGTTTGTGAGTTTGTGAGCATGGATGTTTGTTACTCTTTCACGCAAAAACTACAGAACGGATTGAGATGAAACTTTGCAATAAATATAGCTAATAATATAGCTTATATAACAAAATAACACATAGGCTATAAATTATAATGATGTTGCGTAAACGATAAGTGTGAAGTAAGTAGGAAACATTCTGCTATCTGCGAGCTATTCTAGAGTGCGCTTTAAAAAATGACAAAAAAACAACTCTCGAATCGAACAAACATCAAATCGTTTTTTTTTATTTTTTGATTTTCCACTTCCTTCATTAAGGGTGGTAAGATAGGGCCTTGGGTTTGAAAGACGGAAAGTGACATAGTCTACTTTTAATCCCGGATAAATAAAGGGTTCCCATGGGATAGCACAAAAATCAATATATCATGCGGGCGAAGCCGCAGGTAAAAACTAGTAAATCCAATAAAAGTAATAATGAAAAAGAGATAACAAGTCAGTTGGCGGAGAGTTAAAATAAAAACTTACATCGCCGGCGTCATAAATACAGGTGAGGCATTCGCCCCTTACGGGGTTAAAGTGACTTCCTTGGAGTTCACAGCAAGGGTCACCTGTTGAAAGAGGAAAATGTTGAACGCATCTATAAACAAATATCTTTGTACATCCTGTTCGATATAGAGATACGGTCAGAGATAAGCATGATTGCCTAGAAATACCTTTAAAGTTGTAATTTGAATGCGCGGGATGAGTAAAACAGTTTGATATACAGAGTGTCAAGTGGGAGTTTTGCAAATCAAATCGAATTACTTTTACGTCGCGTTGACCGAACGCGCCATGCACCCACGCGAGCATATTGATACACACGCTTGAATTAGCCAATCACAGACGTCGTCGCGCTCGTGTGCGATCGGTTTGGCGCTCGTTACATTACCGTATAAAAATACTAACACTTAGCTATTCAGTTTTCTGTACGTAACACAAGATGACGCTGTGCCATTTCCTTAGAAATCACATCAAACATTAACGCGATCGAGCTCAAGCTAAAATCTCTCACTTAGCCCTCTGAGCTAACAAGTTTGTAAGTCTTTTAACGATACGTGAATTTGTAATTGGCGACTTACTCTGAAGGTCTGGCGAAGTATTCACGCCGTTTTGCGACGTCCCGACGTGACGCACTTCCGGTTCTGTTGGCGTCATTTCGGGATCGCTTGCAATACGGCCCTCCAGAGTAGCGACTGAAAAATATGGTTCAATAAAATAAGTTATAATCGTGATAGACTTTACGAATGTAATTTAGGATAATACGCAGACAATAATTTTAAATACAAATACCTAATTATGAACACAGAAACACCAAATTTGTTAGTTTTAGTGTGGCGGTACTTAGGTAATTGTTTGAATGGGAACTACGTATCGAAACGTATTATGCAAAACATAATGAAATATAAAAATAAATATTAGTAAAAATACGTACTTTGCATTTCCAACATTTTGTTGATTTTTTTCATTTTTTTCGTGCTCGTTTTCTGTGTGCCCTCCTTAATTTTTTCTAGCACAGTCCCTAGCAGTTCTGTCTCCGAAATCTAAAACAAAGTTTTTGTTAAAAATTGAATTCTCATATAATATCTAAAAAAAACATTTTCATTTCAAATGGAGCCAAGACGAGACTACAATCTGCTCAATCAAAAAGTTATCAGATCTCACGTAGAGCCAAGTTTCAACTTTAAAAAACTTAACTTTATTTTTATTTATTCAAAAACTTAAAACATTAGTGATTACACTAAATATTGTCTAAAAACCAAGATTTGGTTTGTCTTGACAATAGAACTCTATCACGAAACTAGTAGTTTTCCGAGCAGTAGATCTCGCGACATGTATCTTCAACTGAATCTTCATTAGCTCTCATACTCGCAAATCTTGTTAGAATTAAAATATTTTTAAAATTTATAAGTATCTATACTTATAAATTTTGCAAATATTTTTGATATTGGCTAATATATATTATTTATAACGTAACATGTTTCAACGTATCTCGACAAAACTTCGTACACAGATTTTGTATATAGACAGATTTTTGTTGTCAGTGATTTTTGTGAAATACACCCCGTATTTCCCTCAAAAGGGGAGGAAATGTGGTGAAAGCGTATTTCACAAAAATCACTAACAACAAAAATCTGTTTATATACAAAATCTGTGTACGAAGTTTTGTCGAGATACGTTGAAAAATGCGATCTGTGCACAAAAACCAAGATCTTAACAGACGAAAGCAAATTGCCGTGTCTAAAACGTCGATCTTCGCAGACGCTCGATCAATAATAATATCAGTAAGAGTCAATAAGATGAATAAACAATAATCACTAACTTGAGGGTCACACATCGCGGCTTCTGCCAGGTCGGATAACGCGGCTTTCGCTTCCACTCTCCTCTCTTTTTCATAGAGCGCATTGCGCGCTCTCTTTTCAGCCTGGGTTAAAAAATTGTAAATATGAATATATAATACAGACAAACTGAGAACATTTTTATTTTTTAAGTCCGGTAGAATCAATGAAATAATTATGATCAGCCTTGTTTAAATATGAGACGCGCTGTTTATACAGGGTTATTTCTAATCAATTAGCATTTTTTTAGGGCCTTTTTCTGTACATCAAAACAACTTTTGTTCTGCTACATTTGTCAATAGTGAAAAAATATTGGTGCTCCGTAAAAAAATATCGTTCCCCCGCGACCAAATGTATGGACAGCTGATTTTTTGAGTTTTAACGAATGTCGAAGAACAAAAGTTGTTAGTTTTGATGTACAGAATAAACCCCTAAAAGGATGCTATTTGATTAGAAATAACCCTGTGTACTTGCTGTTTTTATAGTGTAATTTTTCGTGATTGTAATAATTGATAGTATCATAGCATAGTAGTTATAGCACACTACGCGGATTGGACTATTCACATTCACGCCTTTGTGCCACCCTGCACCTAAAGACGATCTTGCAAAGAGGGATCAGACTGTGTATGGAATTTCATATTTTGTAATTAGAATTTTGTTCAGGGCCGCCATCACGCCGCCATATTTTACAAGCAATTTCAAAAGGAAATGAGACCCGAAAATATGGAATTCCGTTATAAGGTGATTTTTATTTAAGAAAATAATAAAAAAAACATTTTCTAAAACAAATCTTTGAAAATACAAATATACCAGTAGTATGAAGAATTGTACAGCGCCACTAGCGGCGCGTTTTTGAAACACAACAAGATCATACAAATTACATGCTTACGCGCTCGCCGAAGAGCGCGTCATGTTTACGACAAAACTCACACTCAGCATACTGGTAATGACCCAAACTTGATATATTTTTGCTGCTTCTCTTTTAGGTCGTATCATAGTGAGTCTTTTTACGACAGCTAATAGCTGTAAACAAAACCGCTGATAATATATATTATGCCTATCACATTGGCAGTCTTGAAAAGAAAAATTGATATAAATATTTATTTGAAACTTACAGCAGAGAGCGGAATTCTATCTTGGCCGGCAGGGCGGCCGCGTTTCCTCTCACCCTTCAAGGTCGAGGGTTTTGAGTTAACCTGTTACAAATAAAAAAAAGTATTGTAATATCACTCAAAATTTTATACCAATAATAGATAAACCAACAATACATACAGCAAGAAACAACAAATTAAGGGAAAGCAAAACATGTAATCTAGCAATAAAGATTGATTTATTGATAGCAACCTAGCTGAAAGTGTCACATCTTAGATTGCTTCAGCTTATTAGAAGGATATGATGAAAAATTGTTTGCATGAAATAAAACAAAAAATATCGGATTATACGGACAAGCTATCTTTATTTATAATTTCTTCTTATTTCTCACTAATGATGACATTTTGACCAGTCGGGTAAAATTCAAGCAGAAATCATAGAAGTTAGTCACAATATTTAAAAAAAAAAACAGATTAGAAAGAAACTAAAATTTGACATCTCATATCTCAGAGTGAATAATGCTGCCTAATGTTAATTATAATTTTAACGAATGAAAAGTTATATTAAGCTTGAACTAGTCGCTCATCACTCTATCCAAACGTTGGTATGCTACTACACTAAGCTTTTGTTTGATGTTAAATTTAAAAAAATGTATATCAATTTGTATTCTCAAAACTGGGAATAATACTATGCACTCGGCTAAATCTTGCGAATAAACTTTGAATTATTTAAATGATTATTTATTTTTTTAAGAAATTTAGAGCGTTGACATACCACAGAAGGCTAAAATGAGTTCACATTAATTGTGAAAGAAAGTTTATATTTTTTTAATTTTACCAAGCAATTTAAGTCATTAACTTTTTTCATAATTTACTCGTTATAACTAACATGTTACTAAATATATACAAAAAGTGACATTCTAAATTATGTGACAGAAAGTTATATAAATTTGTATTTTATTTCATTTATTTAATGTTAATCTTTAATACTTATTTGATAAAGCCAAGAACTGTTTTGGTTTTATTTAACTTTTTTATTGTTAACTTTCTGATACATAAATATATAAAATGTTATTTTCTTGTTAAGAGAAATCATTAGTTTTGCCATTGTAAAACTTAGGAAATTTAAGTAAGTATTTGAAATGATTTATTAGACATGTCTCCGACAAATTCAAGAAAAAGTAATTTGACAAAAAAAGAGAAACACGAGAAAATCGAGTAAACGACGAACGAATTTAAATTAAAATTGATACAATCATACCTTGTTAGACATAATGTTTTCACAATTCACTTCTACTTGTGGAACGAAAAATCACTTTTCACTGCACTAAGGGCACTGTGACAATATCCAAAGATTTACAAAAAGTAATGAAGAAAATTTTGGAGCTGTCCTTTATATACCGTCCCTTACCTGCGTACGCGCAAGTATCCCCAAGCGGGGGTGGGGCGGAGCTATTGTTTAAGCCTGATTAGACATTGTCATTCCGTAATTAGGGTTCCAGGTAGTAGCCATTATCTTGACTAATTTATTATGCCTGCAGTTGAAGTTGATTCCAGATCAATAAAATATAATTAATTTGTCGAGGTCAAACATTAGAAGTAGGTAAAAAGTATGGTATATCTAAGTACAACATAATAAGCTCGGCAAAAGCAACAAATTTCACCCAAATTGAGCGAGCTAAGAGTTTATAATTATGTCACAAGTCGTAACTAAGCGCCTACAATACTTGTCTGACATTTTTCGTAGTACCGCTACGAAAATGCTACGACGCGTAGCAATCACTTGCATAATATGTGATATGAATGTGTGAATGTATTACACGTATTCATGTCTTTTTTAATAAAGATTGTGTATTTTAAAATAAATTACTAACAATTTAACAAATTCAAGAAGTTAGAAAGGTTCATCGTTTTACTGCGGAACCCTAAAAATGGCGCAGTACTGCTTTGTAAATTTAACTCTTTACTATTTTAACTGTATTATTTAGTAGTAAATACTTGTAATGTGTCGAGAAGTGGTAGGTGGTAGTGTAGGTATAAAAGTTAATGTATGACTTAAAATTATAGAACATGGGGTCTCGTTATTTTTACGTTTCTACGTTATAAAATAGTACCTACTTCAGGTGCTAAGAATATCAACAATGTCGTAAGCTAATCAGATAATGAGACTACTTTTCTTAAAAGATATTAAACTAATTATTGTCATAATTAGCTTTTTTATCTTTTACCTTCCTCAAATCAATATAATGTGGTCGTCGGTCGCTAATTACCAAAGGTATTCACTACAGTAGTTAGTATTGAATTAATTAGACCCTACTTAAATTTGAATATACTTTATAATTGCATTTATGAGTTGTTACACTAACTTGACCGTCATCACAAATGTAGTCCAAGGAAGCTAGATGTACTACTTCGGCGACGTACCAAGCAAAGGGTCCAAGTTGCTGGCATTGGCTATGAAGGTAACCGCGGCATGTTCGCGTACCAGGCGATGATGGGATTCTATCTGTCGGTGACATCATTAAAAACACATGATAGATAAAATTCAAAGCTGTAGTTAGTTGAAGAACCCTCGCTTTTCGTGCGTAAGGCGTAGATTGAAACCTGGTCCCGGACCAATGAGTTCTTTGAAATGTATGAACCGATATATATATATATATATATATTGCGGGCTTTTTGATAAAAGGAAACATCGTGATGCAACCTGTATTTATTCGTAGAAGAAACTCGATGGCGCATTTGAATGTACCAACCAGCAAGTAGAACATATCCGTTATACCAAGTACCTACATACTTGGTATAACGGATATGTTATACTTGCCTCACCTGGTCCCCATATCTATATTTAGCAGTGGGCTTTATAAAGGGCTGATACTAGGTATAGATAATATTATTAAAGTTCATACCAGGTAAACGTGAGACGTTATTGTACTACGGATAGTAATTTATTTGTTACAATCAGTAGATTAAATGGTTTTCAAAATGGTCATACTGATTGTTATGTCGTTCTTGCATTCGACTCGACTGATGCGCGTCTCAATAATCGTTATAATCGAAACAAAAACATTATAAATTAAGTACCTATAGTTTATTAAATTATAGAACTACATAGTTTGGTGTATTTTAAAGCGATGGCTCAACAAAGTTCAACCGTAAGTATCGTTGTCTGCTGTTCATAAATAATTTCATGTATTCAGCTAAACTTCGCTCGCTTGTCCACCACAAGTTGGTATATAACTATAATAGAAATTAACTTATTTTCAGATCAAGGCCAGGTCCTTAAGTAAGGACGAAGTCATGATGCTGATATCATTAATCGGGAAAAAAGAAATAATCACCACGAAGGCTACGAACGCCACCAATAATAGGTTAAAAGAAATGGCATGGAAAGAGATTGCAGATGAGTTTACCGCTCACGTGGGAGAGACGCGGCGCCCTGAACAGCTACGCCTTAAGTGGGAGAATCTTAAAAAAGCTGCCAGAAAGCGTTCTGCAGCAATCAGGCAGAACAATTTAAAGGTACTATAGGCCTAGTTCAGGTCACATACACTATCTAATTTCTTCTAGCGACATATGCATGCAGGATTCTTCACAATGTCTTTTACTGAAAAGGCAGTGGTTTAAAAAGCCATGGTTGTAATGATGCTTCCTAACAATCATTGTTTCTATCTATGCTCATCATTATCCCAATCATACTAATATTATAAATCTGAAAAGTTTTTGGTTTGTTTGTTCCTCTTTCACACAGTTTTGTTCTATGGAGAAATGGATTGACTTGATTTTTGTCATGGATATAGTTCAAAAGCCGGAAAGTGACAGGTTCCTGTGGGATAGCACAAAAGTCAAAATAGCGTGGTATTTTGACTTTTGTTCTATCCCACAGGAACCACACGCTAAAGCTAGTATAAAATAAACAATAATATACTGTCATGAATTTTTACCCTTATCTTAAAATTGATATTTTTATTTTGCAGACTGGTGGTGGTAAGGCCTGCATACTACCAGATGAAATACTAGACCGTGTGGCTGGTATGTTAGGTGCCACTTGCAGTGGTTTCACTGTTGATTTTGGTGGTGATGGGGAGGAACAATTTCAAGATGTAGATGTCCTCGAACCATCCTTGCCGGACCTATCACCTATGCCTGTACAATTAGAAAATATAACAGTATTGGATGTGGGTGACGGTGAGGAATGTGGTAGTGGTGAGCAAGGCCAACACTGTACCGGTGGAGAAAAGAAAGTTACTGCTAATTACTCTGCGAAAAAAATGTTATTCAACACACCTAAGAACTCATGTAAGTTTTGTCAAAGTATTCTATGTAAATTACTTGGCATCTTATACTGTACTAGCTGACCCGGTGATCTTCATCCCACCACCTGTCAACTGTCAATGACAACTTTTACAAGCAGGAACATTTTATGGGAAAATTAAATTTATGTTTTTATCATATTTTCTCAATGTTTAAGTGACTCGTACTGGCCGATTATTACTATTTTATAAGGATAGGTTGTTATTAATTAAAGTTTTTTTGTGTATTATGATGTATAATAACCAAAATAATAATATTATGGTTTGGTGTGGTGATAGTTACTGTTGTGATTATTGTAGTCTGGCGAAGGTGCTAATTAAAGTTTCTTTACAGATAATAAGCGGCGAAAGTTAGCAGATGAGCTCCAGAAAGCCCAGAAGGAAAAAGAGCTAGCTGTGGCAGCTTATCTTCGAGCAAAAACAGTCAAAGTGGAATTAGAAATTGAAAAATTGAAGCGTGAAATTGAAATATTGAAACAATAAATAATTATGTATAACTTGTTTTTAACCGCAGCTTTGCCCCCATGATATTTTGATTTTTGACGCAATATCATTATAATTTATAGCCTGTGTTATTCTGATATATAAGCTATATTATTGCAAAGTTTCATCTCAATCCGTTCAGTAGTTATTGCGTGAAATAGTAACAAACATCCATACATCCATCCATCCATCCTCACAAACTTTCGCGTTTATAATATTAGTAGGAAGTAGGATAGAATAGGCACTTAAACACTACTCAAAGTTCAATTAAATACTTTTAATTAGAAAAAGTTATTTATTGAGAGCATCATAATAATTTTCACACATTAAAAAGATAGTTGTCTACTAGATTTTGTCTTTCTGATTGATTGACCTGACTTTGCCCTGCGCCAGCAGTATCAATATTAAAATTGTCAGGAGGCATATCTACTTCTGGAGGCACTTCAGCAATGCTATGCATCCTGCATATGTTGTGTAGAACTGAGGCGGCTATAATTACAGCTTGAGTTGTTTTCAAAGCTAGACGAATTTTTAAAGACAACACTGGGAAACGTCTTTTCCATACACCGAAGCATCTGTAAAATATTAAGATCATTGTTGTTTATATTTTTATTTTTTGTATCTATACAACACAAACAAATATTTTTTTAAAGAAATCAATATATTTATTTTACATCACCTTTCTATTGGATTTCTTGTTAACACATGTGCATCATTATAACTATTTTCATTTGATGATGTTGGGCTAAGTACTGGGGTCAACAAATATGAACTGCAAGGATAAGCACTGTCTCCGATTAACCACCTGTTTCCATACTTATTTTCTTCACATTGCACTGAAAATAAAAACAATTCACAACTCCTAAACAAATTTTGAATATTAAATGAATGATGGTATAGGTAAATAAAAGTTAAAAGAATACCTTTAAGCAATGAACTGTTAAATATGGTAGCATCATGAGCAGATCCCGGCCAGCGAGCTACAACATTCATGAATATCAAGTCTGCATTGCACACTGCTTGGACATTTATAGAAAATATTCCCTTTCTGTTTCGAAACTCTTCTCCAATATTTGAATCTGAAAAATGTTCAGCATAAATTATTATAAGATATTTTGTTACAATACATCTAGAAACCTAACTTTATCAGTTGTTTTCAACCACCCAGAATCTTAACATAATGTCTATGTGCTGTGGCAGTTCCAATAGGTATATTATTTATTGAACAGCTGTAGGTAGGTACTGTATTGTTTATCTTTAACTTATTAACTGTACAATAATTATAACATGCATAAAATAGATACTTATATATTTAATTTGTGGATAATATGTACTAACTTGGTGATTGTATGGGTATATGTGTGCAATCAATTGCACCAAGAACTCTTGGGAATCCAGCGATAGAATAGAAGCCGGCTTGAGTATTTTCTAGTACTCTGACATATTTTGCATACAAGCCAGCAATTGCTCGAGATACATCTCGAACAATTCTGCTGGCTGATGCTATGGAAACGCCGACAAAGTCGGCTACTGATACGAGCATTGTACCCAATGCATAAAATCTTAACGTCAATAACAACTGGTGTAATGGAGATATACCATGGTTTCTGGAATGATAAGAATTGGTATGATTAGGACAGTCTAGGTAGGTATGTAAAGATATTTCTGAATCTGTAAAATTTTGTTTATGTTAAAACTTAACCTATAACTTACCGGGAAGAAGTTACTCTTAAGGCGGGCGTTATTTCTAGCAATAACTCGAAGACGGCTTCTTTACTAAGGCGAAACCTGTATATAAATTCAGAAGCCGACAATATATCGGTGTAGTTGATGCGAACGTTTACACGGCGATTTTCTGACCCTAATTGTACTACATCGACTTCTACAGAATCAAATACGCCCGCTTCGTATAATTCCGTATCACTTTCGTCACTGAACAATTCCATTTTTATGAAAACTTACGATTTAAGTGTACAATAACTTGGTTATCTTCGAATTATCGCCCAAAATAGAAGGATAGCCAAAAACCATGACTGACTGTCATTTATGCTATTGACAGATGACAGTAACGTGTCTCTGAAATGCAATTTCTTTTTTTTCTATGAATCTAGCTAACTGTGGTAAGGGATAGACCCTCTGAGAGATAGATAAAAGTTAAGGATAGAGATTTCGTATCTATCCGTGTTTATAGAAATGTCAGTACCTACTAAAGATAAGCATTTTAACAGTTAGTAATCTGTAAGTAAGTTATTGAGAACGGCCGTAAGTGTTTTGTTGTACCCTCAATACGGACAGGCTTAAACTTTCCATTTTTTGTATCATCTTTTTGTTTCTCAGCAAAGCAATAAAGTTTATCTCTCAACAAATGTTTTCGACGCCCCTTGTTCTCAGGTACTCAGTGATTTTTGCCGGCTTATCATCAAACACTTTTTAGCTTTTCGTATTTCCAATAACTTGAATTGTAATAAGGATTAGTAAATTCACTTTATTACCGCGCGGTAAGGTATTTTTGCACTTTAACCGGAAGACGCCTATTGTTTGTCTCAGAGACAAACAATAGGCGTCTTCAAAAGATCGTATTGTTAATTAATTCAAACAGTTCAGGACTTATCGTAGAAAAATTGTTCTTCGGAAAAATTTAGAGATAAAGAGTCAAACAAAAAGATTTTGTTTGGGAAAGATCAGATAATAGCAGTTATTCTTTTAGGATTAAGTTCGGAAATGGATAAAAAAAAAACTGTAACTGGATCACAAGTAGAACAGGTTTCATGATGATTATAGGAGCGTTATAGGCCGAATCATACAAGTCGGCGGATGTGAAGTTAGCTAAGCTTCGCAATAGCCAATCAACGCGCAGCTTTATGTGAGCTTCTATATTCTAATCTATAGCTTTAGTGAACCAGACACTGTTATAAGAATCACTAAATGAATATTTATAGCTTTTCCCGTATGAATAAAATATTGAAATCAAAATTGATGTAGAATTCTGTAATAATCTTTATCTTACTTAAAGCTTACAAAATCAGAGACCTGTACCTACTTATAAAAATAAGATTGATGTTTTTGAAATTATTCACATAAATGTAACAGAACAGACAGACAGAACAGATGTGAAGCCTCTGCAAATCAGGCTCAAAACGATTTTGAAACTGAGAAATATACAATGGTTCAATCTATAGTAATTACATACGAGTACATCTTCAAAATCATATTTTTCTCAGTTTTTCCTAAAGGTATTTGGAATGTTGCTAACAAATCGACGAATTAAAATTTATATCAAAACTAGCTGACCCGGCCACGCGTTGCTGTGGCTAAATAAATTAAAATTGCGACTATAATTTGAGATTTAATCTATCCTATCTCTCAAGTTGGATCGAACTGCACATGGTGTGCGAATTTTATTATAATCGGTTAAGTGGTTTAGGAGTCCATTGAGGACAAACATTGTGACACGAGATTTATATATATTAAGATATTATTTCATTTGAATTTTATTATTAAGAGACAAATCCCAGACCCATGCCCCCTGCCTAACCGATGAATACATTGTACTGTAACTCTGTAATAAATAGCTTTGAAAAATGGAAGGCCTTTCAGAGCTATAAATAAAACTTGAACCAACGCTGAAATGGCGATAATAAGTAACTTACAACAAGTTCATTGGCTCTCAACAAAATGTACGATGCTTATGGATTAAATGATTTTATTTTCTTGATTTCAGGTTTGGTCCGTAAAGGTTCCGTAAGGTTTGGACAGTAAAGGTTTATGTGAGTTAGTCCCTGTAGTTTGCAAAGCAACATCTTGTATTAGTTGAAGTAACTCAATAGTATTTATGGAGGTGCCTAGTATTGGTGTAGTTTTCCGGCTTATCATCAAACACTTATGGTCCAACCTTAGCTTTTCCAATAACTTGAATCGTAATAAGGATTAGCAAATTCACTTTATTACCGCGAGGTAAGCTAGTTGTGCACCTTAACCGGAATATAGATAAGCCTATTGTTGGTCACAAAACGCATTCCGTTGTTAATAAATTCAAACAATTCAGGACTTAGTGTGGAAAAAAATAGTTCTTCGGAGTAATTTAGAGATAAAGGGTTTAACAATAGGATTTTGTTTGGGAAAGTTCTGATAATAGCAGTTATTGTTTTAAATTTAATTTTGGAAATAAATAAAAAGAATGTCTGTACGTACATAGATCACAGGTAGAGCAGATATCATAATGATTATTTATAGAAGCGTTATAGGCCGAATATTACAAGTCGGCGGATATGAAGTTATCTTCAAGCTTCGCAATATCCAACCAACGCGCAGCTTTATGTGAGCTTCAGTCAGGATTGGATATTGCGCAGTTTGTAACTTCACATCCGCCGATTTGTTGATTCTGCCTATACTTGAAAATTGCTGATCTTGTATAGTAACAATAAAAATAACTTCGTAGGTGCAATGGAAAATTTACGAAGCCGTGGTGGCTTAGAGGTAGTGACACCCGCCCTACAATCGTGAAGTCGTGGGTTCAAATCCCGGTCCCGTACCAATGAGTTCTATGGAATTTATGTACGGAATTTCACACCACTGGTTTTTCGGTGAAGGAAAACATCGTGAGGCAACCTGTATATGTCCGTAGAAGAAATTCGATGGCGTATGTGAATCCACCAACCCGCACCGGGCCAGCGTGGTGGATATGGCCCAAGCATCCTTTGTGGGTGGGCCTACGTCCTGCAGTGGACTATTGAAAAAAGGCTGATACAGTACAGTACAGTACAATGGAAAATTATAAATTGCGTCTACCAACCAAACAATAATTGTAATCATTAAAGAAAAGAATGACAGAGATATTATCACAAAACTATGAATTATATGTAACTTACTTATAAAGCATTGTAGCTAACCTTCTACGACTGACGTGGAACAGTTTACACAATCATTTATACAAAATAAAGTAAATAATCAGTTTACACAAAATATTACTAACGTGGTACTCGTAGTACACCATCAACTATTTTGAGACCTTCTCTTTTATTTTGAAGAGAAAATCTATTATAAAAATAACTAACTAAACATTCGTATCGCAAATTTAGCAAAATAGTAAATTAAAGTTAGATGTAAAATTAGGTAAAATCTTTATTTGTGTAACTACAGATAGCTTACAAAATCATACACCTGCATTTAAAAAAAAATCAAGATTGATATTTATAGAAAATCTATTATAAAAATACATTCGTATCGCAAATTTAGCAAAATAAAGTTAGATGTAGAATTAGGTAAAATCTTTATTTATGTAACTACAGATAGCTTACAAAATCATACAGTTGCATTTAAAAAATAATCAAGATTGATATTTTTAAACATGTTACTTCAAATATATAACAGGACAGGGACAGAACATATGTAAAGCCCCTACAAACCATACTTATTAGGATTATGAAATTCAGTAATATTCAGAAGTTTAAAAATTAATTAAATCTTCAAAATCTAGAAACGCGGCAGCGAGTCCAGCCAAGACAAAAAAGGCGACGCAGCTGCCGTGTGTACACGAACCATTTCGGGCCACTTTTGACCCCTTCATAACTCGAAAACTATTTAACCTAAATATATAAAATGTAGCATATTTATTAAACTTCTTTAGCTTGTCTAGAATACAAAAATCTCTTTCACTGTCACTCACTCACTCACTACTGACTTGTAGATCAAAAACCTAACCTACTTCCAGATGACCTAGAAACTTGAAACGGCCAAGTCACATATTTTGACTAAGCTGTAGAGTTTGTGGAATAAGACTTGTAGAGTTAAGGCGTGTAGAGTTCGAAGCTTGGCTCTACATGAGATCTGACAACTTTTTGAAAGTGCGAACTGTGGTCTTGTCTTGGCTACATTTTACATGAAAATGTTTTTGTTGGATTGTATGTTTCTTAGACCTTTGCAAACAAATTGGCTAATTAAAAAGAATCAAAATATGATTTCATATTATAACTTAGAGAAAAATATAATTCACCGACCCTACCTAACCTATGAATAAGCACCTTGTACTTTAACTCTATGATAAATAGGTTTGAAAAATGCAAGGGTTTTCGGAACTACGAATAACTCATACTATGAGACCAAGGCTGAAATGGAGAAAATAAGTAGAAAAAAATCTTACAACAAGTTCATTGGCTCTCAACAAACTGTATGATAAGTAGGTACTTATGGATTGACTAATTTAATTGTCTTGATTTTTGGGTTGATCTCACAGTAAAGGTTAAGAGTTAGTCCCTGTAGTTTGAAAAGCAACATCTGCAACATCAACAATTTGTGGATGCGCTTTGCTACTTTGGGCTTGATGAAAAATCTAGATCTTAAGAGGACACTTGGTACCTTAGACTACAGCTAATTATTAAATCTTAGATCATGTAGGTACTCATGGCGTAAAATAAATAACTAAAAATTGTTTTTAAAAACATTTATTTACTTCAAAGCTGTATTTTATATTCAAAACAATTTGATACAAAAAATAAAATGACAAAAGTATATACGCGGTCTGGACTTTAGGTATATAATATTATAAAAAGACATACATATACATTTTGTATAAAAGGTGTTTGTTCCTTTTACCGAATTCCAAAAAGGAGGAAATAGTATGCTCGCCCGAATGTACTTTTTTGTGTATGTTTATCGATATATTGGCAAATTGTGAACCGATTTAAAATAAATCTTTTTTAATTCGAATAGAGTATTTCATTTAAATTTTATCGAGATCGACTGAGCCGTTTTTGATAAACCAACAAAAATGTACATGGATGTCACAAGGCTTTGTGCAAATTATTTGAATTCTGTACAGAAGCAATTTGTGAAAATTATTCGAATTCTATACAGCGTTCTGGAATCGGTGTTACGAAAAATACCTATTTTTTTAAACATAATTTAGAATGTAATTTTTCGCACATCTTTTGAAATTTCAGAGATCTTAAAACTCAACAACTAGGTGATATTACAATAATTTTATTGTTTTCATTCGCAACAGGTTAAGGGTACTTCTTCGAAATTTCATTCTTTGACTGATTCATCTGGCAAAAATTTTATTTCACTTTCAGCTCTGTTGCACATGTTCATATGTAAAAAATGTAACTAAAGAACATATATTTCAATGAGGGACTTGTTTTTATTAAGTAGTTTTTAAGATATCTACGTTCAAATATTTTGTGCCCAGATGAATCAGAATTGATTACAGATGAATCAGAACAGAACTGAAAATGAAAAACTATGTAATTTGGCTGTGTTTGGCTGGGAAATCTAATCATATTTTACATACGTACATACAATTTTAACACTATAGCACGAAAAAAAGTTGACGAATGAACAATATTTCTTGTATTAATACATTTTAGAAATCTAAAAATTGTAATACTTAATTATAATTCTTATATTACCTGGGTAAACGAAAACATTTTAAGTTACATAAATTAACTATTACTGATAAATAGGTACATGAAAGTTAATAATTAAGAAAAATGAAACAATGTTTGAAAATATTATCAAAGATTTTCTTATACAAAAAGCATACTATAGTGTAAAAGATTTTATGTGTGACAAAAATTCATTGCGTAACCTGACATGTGACAGTATTTGTAAATGAAAATGTATTCATTCTGTTAGCTTTATTGTTGTAGGTTAATTTATATTTATTGTTTATTTTTGACATTCATAAGTGTGCATTATTGTACCTATGTGAGAATAAATGAACTGAACTGAACTAATAGTAAGTATAGTAATTGGTACATTATATTATTCTCTCTGTTTATTTTTTTCCATGTACAATTCACGAATCCTGTTTATTATATAATGAAAAAAATAAGAATAAAGTAAGAAACATGAGATCAACTTCAATTAAATGGAATTTTTGACAGTAATCTTCCTTGGTAACTATCACAGAAACATATTTTTTCTTAGTATCGTTAACTATAAATAATGAAGTCACATTTAAGTACTACAAGAAATAAATCTTTAGCTTTTTGCAAGGGCCCGAGCTACTTTCAATGTCATCTTTAAAACCTATTTCTTGTTGACGAGATCTTGATTTTTTAATGGAAGATTGAGTAATCATACCTTCACCAGCAGTGTGAGACTCTTTTGTAAATTTATTTTACTGAAGCTTTTTAAACACAAAAATGCCCTCATCGTTTGAATCTGAACAATCATCCACGTTTTTCTGAAGAAGGGTCGATAAGACATCTCTGGTGAATTTTGGAGTAATTTTTTTTTTCATCGATTGACGAAGTTTCTATCCAAAAACTGTCGTCATCGAGGTCTTGTTGGGCTATATAAGCTATATTCAAAGCTTTTCCAGTATGAATTTTATGATTTATATGGCGTTTTGACCATATGAATCAGGCCAGGTGAATCAGGATTTTGCCGTAATACATGCATAACTCATCATACATACTGAATTCAGTATTGTCATTTTTCTACTTGAATCTATAACCCAAAAGCATTACACGAAATACAGATTGAAGTTGTAAAACCATAAAATAAATTTTATAAAACAGGCATTGTAATCATAATGCCACCTGAACTAAGCACAGATGAATCAGACATTTATCATTATAACTCCGGGATCCAAGCGAACCAGCCGTATATCCACCTTCTGGCTCGTCTGTTGCACGACTGGCTTCCCCCTGCGCGAGAAGTCAGGCTCTCATCATCATCACACGACCAAGCACGGTCAAGCGCAGCATACGCCACATTAATCAGTATTATATGCCGGACACTTCTTATTAGCCTATTTATAAACACACTAAGGTAGTTATAACTAATACACATTTTTTTTGTAAAAGTGCAATTCATTTCCTTTTGATATAATTATAATTTATAATGATTTACCAAAGGGAAAATGCGATATCGACCATTTTCTTTTGAAAAATGGCAAGCGGACGCGGTATATGAATCAGGAGAACAAACTTCAAATATTTTTAAGTTATACTTGGACTGCAATGATTTGAAAAATATCACTTGTCCCAGGTAGATTTAAAGGTAAACTGTATAGAAAAAAAAATTACACACTGTTTTGTTTGTTGGTTTCAGAAAAAAACCCATAGACGTCCAAAATTTTGTCTTCGAAGAAGTACCCTTAACTCAACGCCCTCGACACTGAAGGGTGAGAGGAAACGCGGCCGCCCTGCCGGCTAGGATAGAGTTCCGCTCTCTGCTGTAAGTTTCCAATAAGTATTTATTTATATTTTTAAAATCCACCAATGTGATAAGCATTAATGATCATCTTTTTACTTATGGCTATAGCCTAAGCATGACCTAATCGTATGAGATAATCGTGCTCGGCAATGGATCACAGTTCAAGCAAGGCTGTTTATAATTAATTCATTGTTTCGACCAGACTTGATTGAGATGATATGAAAAAAGTTTTCAATTTGTCTGTATTTAATACACTTACTATTTTTCTCGCACCGAAAAAAGAGCGCACAATGCGCTCTACGAAAAAGAAAGGAGAGTGGAAACAAAACAAGTGCTGTCTGACTTGGCAAAGCTGCTGGTTGTGACCCCCAGGTAAAAAAAAAAGAAATGAGAGTGGAAACAAAAGTCACCTAGCAGAAGCCGCGCAGTGTGACCCCCGGGTAAGTGAATATTCCTTATAAACTGAAAAAACGTTCTCAATTTGTCTGTATTTATTAAACTTACTATTATTTTAACTCGTGCCAAAAAGAGAGCACGCCATGCGCTCTGCGAAAAAGGAAAGAGAGTGGAAACAAAAGCTGCGCTATCCAACCTGGCAGAAACCGCACGGTGTGACCGCCGGGTAAGTGAATATTTCTTAAAAAAATCAAAATAAGAGCGTTAAATGCGCTCTGCGAATAAGAAAAGAGAGTCGAACAAAAGGCGCGAGTCTTCACCTGTCAGAAATCGCATATTGTGACGCTTATCCCTTTTATCAACAACAACGAATTATTTAACTATTATTACTTATTTTATTGAACTGAATTTTTCAGTCGCTACTCTGGAGAGCCAAATCGCAAACGATCCCGAAATGATGCAAAAAAACTCTGAAGCGCGTCATGTCGTTTCGTCACAAAACGGCGATAATGCTTCGGTAAACCTCCGAGTAAGTCACCAATTAGAAATTCACGCTTATTAAAACATGTAAGCTCATAATATTAAATAAGTGAAATAAAGTGAAAAGTAATAATGTAACAATTGTTTTCATTTGCATTAAGAGTGAAATAAAGTGAAAAGTAATAATGTAAGACTTGTATTCATTTGCACTAGGTTAAATCAACGCCATCCATGAATAAAAGCGAAAGAATGATCATCGATGAAAGCGATGATAGAAAACAAAAATGAAAAGTGCAAAAGTGATTTATCACACTCAACTTATTTTCATTTGCATCAGGTTAACTCGACGCCGTCTATGAAAGGCGAAAGAATGATCATCGATGAAAGCGATGATAGAAAACAAAAATGAAAAGTGTAAAAGTGATTTATCACACTGAACTTGTTTTCATCTGCATCAGGTTAACTCGACGTCGTCCATGAATAAAGACGAAAGAATGATCATCGATGAAAGCTATGATAGAAAACAAAAATGAAAAGTGTGAATTCAATTTTTGTCAAAAACTTTGTTTTAGATATCGGAGACAGAACTGCTAGGGACTGTGATAGAAAAAATCAACAAAATGTTGGAATTGCAAAGTACGTATTTTTACTAATATTTATTTTTATATTTCATTATGTTTTGCATAATGCGCTTCGATACGTAGCTTCCATTCAAACTATTACCTAAGTACCGTCACACTCAAACTAACCAATGTGGTGTTTGTATGTTCATAATTTGGTATTTGTGTTTAAAATTATTGTTTGCGTATTATCATAAATTATATTCGTAAATTATATTACGATTATGACTTATTTTATTGAACCATATTTTTCAGTCGCTACTCTGGAGGGCCGTATTGCAAGCGATCCCGAAATGACGCCAACAGAACCGGAAGTGCGTTACGTTGGGACGTCGCAAAACGGCGTGAATACTTCGGCAGACCTTCAGAGTAAGTCGCCAATTCAAATTCTTGTATCGTTAAAATGACTTACAAACTTGTTAGCTCCTAACATTAAATAAGTGAGATAAAGTGAAAAGTAATAATGTAACACTTGTTCTCATTTGCATTAGGTTAACTCGACGCCGTCCATGAATAAAGGCGAAAGAATGATCATCGATGAAAGCGATGATATAAAACAAAAATGAAAAGTGTAAAAGTGATTTATCACACCAAATTTTTTTAACATTTCCATCAGGTAACTCGACGCCGTTCATGAATAAAGGCGAAAGAAAACGAAGACGTCTTGCCAGCCAGAATAGAGTTCCGTGCTGTCATAAGTTTCTAATATTTATTACACTTTGTTTATTACATATTCAATATATACAAATTCGCTAATTGTCTAATCTGCTGGGGAAGGTACTAGAAAAAATAAAGGAGGGTAAACAGACAATAAGTACTGAGGAGAAGAAAAAAATCAACAAAATGTTAGAATTGCGAAGCACTCATTTTATACGTAATACTCATTGTTATAATTTACTATCTGTGCTATTGATGCATATTATATCGTTTCTGTCAATAACAATGGTAAGTAGTTTCCCATCCGAACAATCACCTAACATTACAACCGACAGGGAATTTTAAGGAAGCCATTTTGCTGAATGGGGCGAGTGCCTCACATGTTTACATGATGCTGGTGAATGGTGATGAAGTAAGTATTTCTTTTCAGAGTATATTATAAGGTGGTAGGAAGATTTTACTGATTTCATTTGATATGAAAAAAGCGGTCTTGCAACTCGTTCAAGTTCTTTTTCTACAAAGTTTATTTGTAACTTTAGTCACTTTTAGGCCAATGAGGCAATTTGTTACACTTATTTTACACCAGAACTCGATATTGGACAGCGTGGAGTGTTTCAACAGTAGATTCAGAGCAGGGAATTGGAAACAGTCGAAATCGTTTCAACCTTAGAACGCCTACTACCTACTTATACAACCTAGGAGAACACCTAGAGATACATTCTTTTGGAAGAACGAGAAACACGCAATGCTCAGTATGATAGGGAGTGTAGAAACGAAACGAAAAAAGCGATGATGGCTGATCTTTCACAAACATCAAGTTGCGACCCCTAGGTAAATAAATATAATTTTCGTTTGCATCAGGTTAACCCCACGTCGTCTAACACAGCA
Source organism: Hypomecis punctinalis (assembly GCA_949316475.1). Lineage (NCBI taxonomy): Eukaryota > Metazoa > Arthropoda > Insecta > Lepidoptera > Geometridae > Hypomecis > Hypomecis punctinalis. Next base: position 13,688,690 of record OX438815.1, on the reverse strand, counting down.
TAAGAGAACAGAGGAGATAAAAAAACAACAAAATGTTAGAACTATAAAGTACGTATTATTTACTAATATTCATTCATATAATTTATAATCTGTGCTATCATTGCATATTACATCGTTTCTGTCAATAACAATGATAAGTAGACAAACAATTACCTACCGTTACAACCGACAGGGAATTTTAAGGAAACCATTTTGCCACAAAAATTTTTGAGGCCAGTCATCCAGAAAATAAAAAACACAACCAACAGACAGAGCAACAAAGACTTAGAAAAAAAATCTTATAGAATTACGAAGTACGAATTATTTACTTTTTGTTTTTTCTCATAAATATTCTTTCGTATTTTCGCATAATGTACCTACAGCTTCTATCGATAACAACGAATGCTGTCACTATTATTACTTATTTTATTGAACTGTATTTTTCAGTCGCTACTCTGGAGAGGCAAATTGCAGAAGGTTCCGAGAAGATATTAATTTGATTGCATCTCATTGACTAAATAAATGTTTGCTTTAAACTTGCGGCATTGTCTGCTGTAGCTAAGTCGTCCTTAACTATAATTTTACCTGCATAGGTAAAGATAATAAAATAATAATGTAATTAATGATCCATGTATAGAAATTATCATTTTATAATTAGATATTGTTCTCTTAATTCAATTTTTGACAGAAACGTTTTAGATTTCAGAAACACATCTACTGGGGACAGTTCTCCAAAAAATTAAAAACAGACAGAGCAACGACAATCAGAAAAAAATTAATAATATGTTAGAGTTACAAAGTACGTATTATTTTCTTAAATTTTCATTCTTATAATTTAAAGCAGCGCTATTTTCGAATATTGCATTGCTTTGATCAATAACAACAAGTTTATCACTATTTTTATTATTTTATGGAACTGTATGTTTCAGTCGCTACTCTGGAGAGGCAATTCGAAGAAGGTCCCGAAGATATGCCAATGAAACCTGACACAGAGCGTCAAACCGAGACCTCTGGAAACTCAGGCGACAACGCTAGTTCAGGCCGTTCAAGTAAGTCACCAGTTAAAAATTCACATTTCTTAAACTATATGGGCTTACAAACTTGTTGGCTCGGTTTATTTAATGAATTTACTAAAATGTAAAATATTTCCCGTGCATTGGAATTTCAACAGTTGTACTCAAATCAGCCATGAATAAAGGCGACAGAGTGATCATCGCTTTAACGTGTGGCTATAAAGCGAAGACAAAACTGAAATAAAAATGAAAAGTGTAAAAGTGATTTATCACACTAAACTTGTTTTCATATGCATCAAGTTAACCCGACGCCGTCCATGAATAAAGGCGTTTGAAAACGAAGGCCAGCAAAAATAGAGTTCCGCGCTCTCATAAGTTTCTAATATTTATTACACTTTGAATTTCGCTATTTTTTAATCTGCTGGGGACGACACTAGAATAAAATAAAGGAGGATAAACAGACAATGAGAACTGACGAGATGAAAAAAATCAACAAAATGTTAGAATTGCGAAGCACATATTTTATACGTAATACTCATTCTTATAATTTATCATCTGCGCTATTATTGCATAATATCGTTTCTGTCAATAACAATTATAAGTAGACAAACAATTACAGACCGTTTCACTCACGAAGTCGCGCCCCTCCACTGTAAATTATTTTTTTGCATTTATACGCGTAGACCTCGTTTGTACATAACGCCTTAGTGTGCGTGTAGAGGCTAATAGTACAGACAGTAAAAAAAATATAAAATATGATTACTTAGGTTAGAGGGTTACACTGTCGTACAACTACATTCAATAAATATGGAGGGGCGCGCCTTCGTGAGTGAACAGATCTGTACCGACAGGGAATTTTTAGGAAGCCATTTTCTGAGTGGGGTGAATGTCTCACATGTTTACATGACGCCGGTGATGAAGTAAAATTTTTCTTTTCGGAGTATATTAAGGTGGTGGCAAGATTTTACCGATTTCATTTCATATGAAAAATGCGGTCCTGCAACTCGTTTATGTTTATTTCAACTTTAGTCACTTCTAGGCAGTTGAGGCAATTTATTACACTTATATTAGACCAGAACTCTATATTGGACAGGGTGTGTGTTATTTTTCAACAGCGGATCCAGAGCAGGGAATTGGAAACAGTCGAAATCGTTTCAACCTTAGAACGCCTACTACCTACTACCTTATACTACCTAGAGATACATTCTTTTGGAAGAACGTGAAACACGCAATGCTCAGTATGAAAGGGAGTGCAGAAACGAAACGAAAAAAGCGATGATGGCTGATCTTTCACAAACCTCACGTTGCGACCCCTAGATAAATAAATATAATTTTCGTTTGCATCAAGTTAACCCCACGCCGTCAACCACAGCATAAGAGAACAGAAGAGATAAAAAAAATCAACAAAATGTTAGAATTATAAAGTGCGTATTATTTACTAATATTCATTCTTATAATTTATTATCTGAGCTATTATTGCATATTACATCGTTTCTGTGAACAACAATTATAAGTAGACAAACAATTACCTACCGTTACAACCGACAGGGAATTTTTAGGAAGCCATTTTCTGAGTGGGGTGAATGTCTCACATGTTTACATGACGCCGGTGATGAAGTAAGTTTTTCTTTTCAGAGTATATTAAGGTGGTGGCAAGATTTTATCGATTTCATTTCATATGAAAAATGCGGTCTTGCGACTCGTTTATGTTTATTTCAACTTTAGCCACTTCTAGACAATTTATTACACTTATTTTAGACCAGAACCGGATCCAGATAAACAGTCGTAATTGTTTTAACCTTAGGACGCCTACTACCTAGGAGGACACAATATATAGACACATTCTTTTGGAAGAACGTAAAACACGCAATGCTCAGTATGAAAGGGAGTGTAGAAACAAAACGAATAAAGGGATGATGACTGATAATTCACAATCCGCATGTTGCGACCCCTAGGTAAATAAATATTATTTACTATCAAATTAAATAATGTTACACTAGAATAGAATATAATCAATATTTGGAACCGTAGCTAAGTAAATTAGTAGCACGAACCCAGAATCATTGGCTATAGCTATTCAGCGACTATATCGAAGAGAATAAAACCGTATTTCAGTACAACCCGTTCAATTCCTTTATAAATATTTTGTATATTATCGTTAATATTTTTAGTTTAAATGGCAACACTGACTTCCAACCATGTACAGAATTTGAATAGTGTGCACGAATCTATGTGATATCCATATACATTAATGTTGACTTATCTGAAACTGTTTAGCCGATTTCGATAAAATTTAAATGGAAAAACTTCGACAGACGAACCTTTCGAAATAAAAAAAAAAATAAATCAGTTCACAATATGCAAAATATGTGTCCATATTTCGCACATGGTGAACTGATTTTTTTTGTTTTTAATTAACATAAATATGTTTGTATGTATCTTCGTGTAAATGTGTGATCGTGAGACACCAAAACAAAAGCAACACCTTCAATTACTAGTTTTGCCGTCGGAAATTATTTCAATGTGGGCAAGAAACTTAAACTAGAAGCTGATGAAAATCTCATTGAGACCCATATGATGCCGTTATGATGCTAATTGAACGAGCTCAAAGCGAAAGACTTAAAGTTGGCATGAATTTAAATTGTTGATATACTCGTACCACAAAATGAGACCATATCGATAGAGCTTCAAAACAAGCAATTAATGAGCTTGAAGAAGTTTTCATCACATGACACCAATAATAAAATGAATAATATCAATAAATAATCAATTTTTTAAAATCAAAGACATATACATTTAAAAGCACTATTATCTCTTGTTTGACCAATTTTAACTGGGTACATACTTAGAAAATTTTATAATAAATCTAAATTGCAATAACTCTAATTTTATAAGTAAGGTCTTTCATTAAATTATTCATTTTTGTACAATATATAAACATACAACAATTTAACTTATTAATACAGGGTTATTTGTTGGCAAGTACAAGGCCAACAAAGAAGGTTTTAAGACCAAAATTATGAACTACATTTACCATAAAATTCTAAAAAGAAATCACCTGTTCCATACAAAATTGCAACTCGGAATCGACAAGACTTATGCATAAAAAATCTGTTTTTTTTATTCCAGGTACGCCCCATAGTATAAATTGTTATTATTGACGATCTGAATCACCTTCTTTATGGCTTGGTACACCAAATCTTGATAACCATGTATAATTGGATGTCACCGCATTTGCAACACAGTGTTTCACAATTTATTGCCAGACTACCTAGTACTGCCTACCTATCACACATTTGAGAATAAACTTATTCTCTTGTGCTTCTGTCTACAGCTGGTATTACGATACATCATGTTTAGGTTAATGTCACCTTGGTGTGACACCGCGCAGCTTCTACCAGCTCAGCCAACGCCTCAGCAGTTTTGTTTCTTCGCTCCCTCTCATACGGAGAATTGCATGCTCTGCGTTCATCCTAAAGAGAGAAAAAAAGTGAGTGCACTTACTAAAGACAAACAAAATGAGAAATTTTTTCGTTTTCAATGTCGATGAAAAACAAATAATCATAATCAGGCGTGTTTTAGGTGTGATCCATTGCAGAGTATGCCTAGTCTCATACGTAAGGATTAGTTTAGTTAAACGCTACCCGCCTTACCACTAAAAATATAAACACGCTTTAAACACGGTTTGGCGGTGCAATTTGTACTGATAAACATTGTCTAAGGCGTGCGTAAAACTTTTGTGGTAAAGAGAGTCTTGCGGATTAGGTACAGTGGTGGACTACAAAAAAAAATAGGTAGGTATAAAGGAATTAAGCTCTTATAGGCCGGGCCAGCCCTGGTGTCATAGTTTTCAGGGTCAAGTAACCGGGACCTACAATTTAACGTGTTATCTGAGCCACGGTAGCGCTCAAAGCGTTGGAAAATGCTACCCGCGGTCACGCATCCAAATACTGACCGTGCGGAACGTTGCTTAATTTTGGTGATCGCTGACAATCACCTAGTCAAACTACGCTACAAGTGCTACAGGCGATAAACCAGTATAAATATTGGAAACTTACCAAGAAAACTGAACTCGACTTTTGCCAGCAGGACTTTTGTCTGGCTGCGTTTTCTGTCGCTTTATTCATGAACAGCTTCGAAGTACCTAGCCTGATGCAAAAACAAGTGTTGTAATAAATAATATCATTAAAGCAGCAAGCATTACAAGAAATCTAGAAAATAATACGATCTAGACTCTCGGACCAAATAAAGAAATCAAGACAGAAAGTTGAGAAACAAACAAGTGAGGCCAGTAAAACTAAGCCTCGCCGGGTACAAACACAATTAGGTACACACACAAACATGTATAAAGAAATTACGCTTTGGCTCGTCAGTCGAACTATGGCGGAGTATGGCGGCGCAACAGTGACGCACTCACCACATGTACCTATAAAAACTGGCCTCACATGTCTGTTCACGACGTTCTGTCTTGATTTTTTTATTTGGTCTGAGTTTAAACCACATCATTAATTTCAATCAAGTGGGTGAGATACAATCTCTTCTTGAATAACAAATATCTTTGAATTTAAAAAGGATTTAATCTGATTAATTTAAGGATGCAATAATGAAGTTACATTTGTAGGTTAGATCTTTCTTTCCATATTCCACTAACATTACCGTTTTGCACAGTCAAGTGTAATTAATACAAACAGTAATTATTATCAGACACGATATTCAGAGGAATTTCAGGTCAAAGGCAATCAAAATTCATATCACATCTCAGAGTGAAATAAGTAAGCAGTGCTTGTTGCCTTGTGTAGTTTTCATAACACAAGGCACCATCTTCTACCAAAGAACTCGTCAAGACGAACAAATACATTGAGACTCGATGGGGTTGCGTCGTTTCGTTACTGTGTTACTATGACCACCTTCCAGCTCCATCATCAGATCAGACCCGGGTAACCATCTAAAAATAAAGCACTTGCTAATACGAATCGAACCAGCCAAAATTAAATTCACAGGTTTGTCTCGTTTCATTGCGAAGTTCATTTGGCTACCTTCCAGTTCAATCATTAGATCATCATGGCATCATAATGTTGCATTGTCACGCGATTATGTATGCAACATTTTCAGTTCAATCGATGGGAAACGGATAAATGTTAATGACAAACGTCGGGACAGGTGAAACTAAATAATAGAAAAAAAGTAAATTAATTCATAGTTTTAAAAAATAACTAAAAACACGCTTAAGGGTCATCAATTTTTTTTATAAATGTGTTAAGAAAATCTGATCGCTCAAAATAGTTCAAAATCGAGCTCAAAGGGGTTGGTTACAAGCAAACATACAGAACCGAAACTAATAAAAGCGTGCTAAAAATATAGAGATTTAGAATATAGAATTGAAAATATGTAAGTACCTTTTTCGGCAATTTTTTCATGAAGGTGTTGGATGGTTTACAAGACAGTTTCATTTCACAGCACGTGTCACCAACAAATTACCTCCACCTCAAATTGGATTAATTCTGAAAAGAAAAAGTTAACATAAAATTATTTCAAAAGACACCAGACAGTCAAGTAAAAAAAAAAAATTTGGTGACATCTTACACACACAAAAACATTTTTTATATGAACAAAATATTGTTCATGTAAATAATCTATATTTTTTTCTATTGTAAATTTTAATAAAAATCTGTATTAAGTTATTTTTAACTGACTCCAAAGGAGGTTCATTCTCCTTTTGACTGTTTTTTTTTGTATTGTATGTATGTTACGTGATTAGGTCCGTCAATTATGAACCAATTTTGTTTCTTTTTTAGGGTTCCATACCAAAGGGGTAAAAACGGGACCCTATTACTAAGACTCTACTGTCCGTCTGTCTGTCACCACACCAGGCTATATCTCATGAACCGTAAGAGCTAGAACATTGAAATATTACAGATGTCGTATTTTTATTGCCGCTATAACAACAAATACTAAAAACAGAAAATGTATTGTATGGGAGCCCCCATATTTTTGGGGGCTCCCATACAATCGATATTAAATATCGGTGACAGGAAGATTTGTTTGAAATATCCACAGAATATTTAGTTAAATATTTACTTTTATCTATTTTTTATTCTATCTATTTATCGAAATTGAAGTCGTTCTTGAAAGTCAACAATAGTCAAAAAGTCGTTTACATTTATTTATTTTTCAAGTTCAATATATGTACAATACTTATAAAAATAATACGTAATAAAATTAAATATAATTTATAATAATAATGTGTGTGAAGTGAATAGTTGGTATATTTAATATGCTATATAAGTAACACTAATGATAATAATATACTAATTAGTGTAGTACTACAATACAACTAAATACCTATTCTGTTAATATTTCAAGCATCTAGCTGTTGCCGATATGGCGCTAGAAAATCACGTTGCTGGTATGGGACGGTCGTATTACCTACTGTGCTTAGGTCAAGCCAATCAGAGTTAAAGTTATCAAATCTTCTGTAACTCGTATTTTTTTAAATACCAAATTTTTCAGTAAGATAAGGACAAAAAAGTATATGCCAATGGCTTATTATTTATCAGTGTTTTTGTAATATTCCTAGAATTTTTGCAAAACAAAACGGTTTATCAAATTATCCTACATACATGATAAAACGGATGAAAGAATATATGAAAAATTATTGCGATAAACTACCCAAATTATGAATCAAACATATTATGAGATTTATCAATTTTTTTTTCTGTAGGTAGTAAAAATTAATGACAAAAATTAATGGCGGCCATTTAAAAAAATATTTTTTATCGTAAGTCTCATGTGATACGCTTTGTACGATTGTTGACACATTATCATCGTCGTTGTCGTTGAATAGAATGTCAACTCTGCCGACTGTCTGACGACGTCCTACTCAGCTACATACATTTTGAATAAAAACGAATAAGCCGAATCATATAAGTTGGCGGATGTGAAGTTAGCTACAAGCTGCGCAACTTTGGCTCAACATATAAGCATTGACATTCAGCGTGGCAATGCTTATAGGTATGTTTTTTGTGAAATTTTCTGGGTTTGTTCGGAACCCTCGGTGTGCGAGACTCGCACTTGTTTTTTCCAGGGCTGGGGTAACGTATACCCCACCTTGTACGCGAAAGGTTAACTACTCTAGGTACGTAAATGAGATTAAATATTATAAACCTAGTTTAGAATTAGTTGGGTTTTGAGTTTTGACGAAAGTCGTAGAACAAAAGTTGTTAGTTTTGATGTACAGAATAAGCCCCTAGAAGAATGGTAATTGATTAGATATAACCCTGTATATGGCTCGGGGTGCTGGTTCTATTGAAAATCTTAGAGGCACATGTCCATGAGTGGACATGTGGATGTCCCGTATTTATAATTCCAGAAAAAGTAAGAAAAATGATAAGATTAGAAGGCAGTCGGCGTAAAGTAAAAAAACTTACTTCATCGCCGGCTTCATGTATACATGTGAGGCACTCTCCCCATTCGGCAAAATGTAACCACCAAGTAACTCCTTGAAATGGTCACCTGGTGAAACAGGATAAAAGTTGACTGCATTATAAACAAATAACTATTACATCCTTTCCGATTTAGAGTTACGGTCTGAGATAAGGATGATTGCCTAGAAATATCTGCACAGTTGGAAGTTCAATTCGCGGGGAGTATTTAAAAATTTGGTTCATTAGTTAAATAAACTGAGCTAACAAGTTTGTAAGCCCATAGAGTTTAAGAAACGTGAAATTTTAACTGGTGACTTACTCGAAAGGCCTAAACTAGCGTTGTCGTCTGAGTTTTCAGAGGTCTCGGTTTGACGCCCTGTGTCAGGTTTCATTATTATCTTTTCGAGACCTTCTTCAATTTGCCTCTCCAGAGTAGCGACTGAAACATACAGTTCCATAAAATAATAAAAATAGTGATAAACTTGTTGTTATTGATCAAAGCAATGCAATATTCGAAAATAGCGCTGCTTTAAATTATAAGAATGAAAATTTAAGAAAATAATACGTACTTTGTAACTCTAACATATTATTAATTTTTTTCTGATCGTCGTTGCTCTGTCTGTTTTTAATTTTTTGGAGAACTGTCCCCAGTAGTTGTGTTACTGAAATCTAAAATGTTTGTCAAAAATTGAATTAAGAGAACAATATCTAATTATAAAATGATAATTTCTAAACATGGATCATTAATTATATTATTATATTATTATTTTATAATCTTTACCTATGCAGGTAACATTATAGTTAAGGACGATTTAGTTGCAGCAGACAATGCCGCAAGCTTAATGTAAACATTTATTTAGTCAATAAGATACTATCAAATTAATTTACCTCGAGGTCGCAACCAGCAGCTTCTGCTAAGACAGACAGCGCTTCTTTGGTTTCCACTCTTCGTTCTTTTTCATAGAGTGCGTTACGCGCTCTTTTTTCAGCCTGAGTGAAAACAAAATAGTGAGGTTAAAAATGAGACTTTTTCTTATTTTTGAAGGTGGATAGAAGCGATGATATAATTATAATCATCCACGTTTAAACTGTGATCCATTGCCGAGCACATGTTACTTCTTATACGAATAAAATAAAACAAATATAGGTAAATATTTTTGGACATCTTACACACGGTCTCTGACACCAAACTAAGCAAAACTTGTGATATGGTGGCCAGAGACTGATATACCACATTACTTTTAAAATACATATTTATATAGATAGTTACTAAATAACACCCAGACACAGAGAAAACACTTATGTTAATCACATAAATATTTGCCCTGGGTGGGGATCGAACCCACGACGACAAAACGATGTTTAACGTCCAGTTACTGTAGATTTGAACTCAATTGCTCGATTTTTACCTCAAAAGGAAAAGACGAAACCCTAATAGGATCACTTTGTTATCCATCTGTCCGTATGTCAACTGTATACGCATGTATAACTATGGTCTCTTGCTGTTGTGTAAAATAAAAACTTTTCAGTTAACGTATAAAAAAGTTTGTTGTAAAAAAACACATAATTCGACACTCACCAAAATCAAAACCCAGAGTGTACTTTCCGTTGACATAGAACTATGAAATTTGGCGAGAAGCATTGTCTTAAAGTACATATATTATAGGAATAAATCTCAAAACTATACATTTTTATTTAAATCACAACAAAATAGGGCCTAGATACAAAAAATATGGGTTTAAAATTAAAGTGAGTAAATCGTATCATGGAAGGTATCATATAGAAGAACTTAATTAGCATACGCTGAAACAGGTTTTTAATTATTTTAACAATGTGCTTAACCTCGGTAACATCTTACACACGGTCTCTGACCCCAAACTAAGCAAAGCTCGTGATATGGTGGCCAGAGACTGATATACCACATTACTTTTAAATACATACTGATATAGATAGTTACTAAATAACACCCAGACACAGAAAACATTTATGTTCATGACATAAATATTTGCCCTGGGTGGGGATCGAACCCACGACGACAAAACGATGTTTAACGTCCAGCTACTGTAGATTTCAACTCAATTGCTCGATTTTTATCTCAAAAGGAAAAAATGGAACCCTAATAAGATCACTTTGTTGTCCGTCTGTCCGTATGTCAAGACTCTTTATTTTGGAAACACGTAAAGATATGGAGTTGAAATTTAAACTGTAAACGTATATCACCCTTCGTGGGTAGGCCTACGTCCTGCAGTGGACTATTAAAAATACTGGTACAGTACAGTACAGTACGTATATCTGTAGTCTCTTGCAGTTGTGTAAAATAAAAACTTTTCAGTTATCGTATAAAAAGTTTATGTTGTAAAACACATATTTCGACACTCACCAAAATCAAAACCTACAGGGTACTTCCCGTTGACATAGAACTACGAAATTTGGTGAGAAGCATTGTCTTAAAGTACAGATATAGGAATAAATCTGAAAACTATACATTTTTATTTAAATCACAAAAAATAGGGCCTAGATACACAAAATATGGGTCACATATAAAAAAACTTCACTAGCACACGCTGAAACAGGTTTTTAATTATTTTAACTGTGTGTAATTTTTCGATGTATGACGAGAAGTGTAAAAAAAAACTTTTTTGTCAATGATTATAGAGATAGTATAGTATATATAGTATATAGTATTATTTATGTATTATAGTGTTTAGTATAGAGATTTTAACAACTTACTTCCCAATTTTGTGAAATTTTCTGAGCTTGTACGGAACGCTCGGTGTGCGAGCCTGACTCCCACTTGTCCGGTTTTCGCTTATGAATTTAGCTGTTTTTTCCAGGGTTGGGGTAACGTATACCCCACCTTGTACGCGGAAGGTTAACTACTCTACGTAAATGAAATTAAATATTATAAATCTAGTTTAAAAAAAAAAACACACTTAGGAGTCATATCTTTTTTTTTATAAATGCTTTGTGAACGGTCTTTGATAGGTGTGCAAAGTTTGAAGAAAATCTGATCGCTCAAAGTAGGTCAAAATCGAGCTCAAAGGGGTTGGTTACAAACATACAGGTGAAATTAATAAAAGCGTGTTAGAAATAATATTCATTTACCTGGAGATCGTGCGTGCGGCTTCTGCCAGCTCAGCCATCGCCTCGTCTGCTTCGTTTCTTCGCTTCCTTTCATACTGAGCATTGCGTGACCCACGTACCTCCTAAATGAAAAAAAAAATAGTAGGTAAGTGTGCAAAATAAAGAAAAGAGAACATTTAGAAAAAATATTAAATAATTATGATATAAGCAGTGTTGTCATTACAGATCACATGTTTCTTGTTATACGAAACAGTTTAGCTTAGGCTATAGCCGTTAATTAAAACACATCGTTAATCCCGGAATGTTCAATGAATGGCAACCTTAATAAAAGAAACAACAATATAACTAAGGAATTAAATTATGACGTGAATTAGGGAGCAGAATTATTATTAAAAAGCATGCCTTACCTATTTTACAAAGTAGCCCACTAAACTTATGGGATAAAACAGTTGTTGCGGGATTTTCAGCATTACACAATACTAATAAAACGTATGATGACAGCCGAACGTAAAATGAGTCTCGATCGTTCTCTCACGAGTATAAATACTCGGAAGATAATTGCGGGTAGTTTACAATCTACCGCCATCTTATCCGATATAACTATTACATTAGAGTATTTAGGTCAAAACTAGTAGAAACCTATACTTACTTATATCAAATCAACAGAAAGGCACATAGTGCGACTTGCATCATGTAGATACTAGTAGTCCTCCAAACGGTAGACCTCAAATTGGTAGCATTTTCGCGTAAAAATCTGTTTTGAAATATGCATATAATTTGTACACGCAAAAATATTTTCAATTTCAGTAGACGTAAGGTTCAATTTCGTGGCACAATCACTTTACATTATGGAATTTTATAAGCTTATTATTTAGGTATTTCTATACTCGCCTTTGACAGATTTGGTTTATTGTTGCGAATTGGATAAAAATTGAGAAGTGTTATCAACATGGGCTGACTCCTGTTTTTGATAAAACACCCCAGTCAAAATCGTCAACCAATATCTGATTTGTCAAATTTTTATTGCAGAATAACAGTTGATGATGAGATGGAGTTGTAATTTTTAACCAATTTCAAAAAAGCAAGTTCTCAATTAGTTTCTTTCTTGTAATGTATTGAATTTATCTATGTATATTTTCGAGAACCGATTTTCATGATTTTTTGGAAGAACATATTCAGACCATCCTAGTTCCATTTAAATTTTATCGAGATCGGATGAGTCGTTTTTGAAAATGAACAATAATGTGAAAATTACTATGGGTATATATCAATGTAATATGTGTACGAAAATGTGTGTGTATGTTTCTGGTGAAGGAAAACATCATGAGGCAACATGCATACGTCCGTAAGTAGTAGAAATTCGATGGCGTTTGTGAATCCACCAACCCGTACTGGGCCAGCATGGTGGATATGGCCCAATCACCCTTCTTCAATAATTATTTATTTTTATTGGATAGATATGTACCTAATTTAGAAAACCTGATAATAAGTAGACAATCGATTCCAACACAAACAAAAAAGCCATATCCTTTGTAGTGTTTAATATGTAACTTTATACAATATATTTATGCTAATTAAGAACCGTATGTAAATAATACATGTACAGGAATATCTGCTTGCCTTGTACTAAGCCGAAATGAAGTAATTAAGACCAACATTATGATCAACTTTTACTATGGGGTCGACCAGGAATTCGAGAATAAAAATCAGCTGTTTCATACAAAGTCGTAACTCGAAATCGACTAAATTATACAATGAATTTGTCCACCGGTGTCGGAGCCTTAAGCGGTGACATCTATGACAAATTTTAAACAAATTTTACTATGGGACCAACTCTGAAAACGTAAAAAAAAACTGCTGTTCCATACGATTTTTTATACACATTCGACAAAAAGTCTGGAAAAGCTGTTTTTTTGCGTTTTCAGAATTGACCTCACAGTAAAAGTTGTTCAAATTTGCCATAGATGTCACCGCTTAAGGCTCCGACATCGGTAGACAAACATATTGTATAAAACAACAGTTATTTTTCTCTTCGGGCTGGCCCCATAGTAAAAGTTGTTCAAATTTTTTATAAGACGCCAACATTAATAAGTACGAGTAGTCTGTTTGGAGAGTAAAACCTTTACGGGAAGACGTCCTTAACTTCTTCGCATCTGCTTATAAAAATCCGTGATGACGGACTATCGCAGAATGAATCTCCATTGTTCTCTCGCAAGTATACCTAAGTAAATTACAGTAGGAAAATGTGGTTAGTTTATACATTAAAACCTACTTATATTTGTATACAAGGTTATCTGTTTACCTTATACTAAAAACTGTATCTGTCATGTACAAGGATTTTGTATACCACCTGGATTGAGCACAGACGAAATTTGGCTAAAAGTTAGCTTTGAAAAATGTAACCTTAATCCATTGCAATAAAACATGTATTCCTTTGGAATGGCACATGGATTTATCATATAAACAGGATTAAGAAATGGCAAAGAAAAACGTGCCGACAAGGATACCACATCAGATGTTTGTGTCTCTTTTCCAAGTAGGATGACCAAAATATCTAGATTATCTCGGGATAGATATAGTTTATCTTTGGAATGTTACTATACGCAGGAATCGCAGTTATCTTACCCTTAACTCGTCGTCCTTCGTCATCGTCGTCGTTTTAGCAATAGGACGCCTACTGCTGGGCATAGGCCTTCCCTAAAGATCTCTATAAAACCAATCCCCATAAAAGCAATGGTCTAGAATTAATATATACGGAGACAATTCAGTTTCAAGTTTGACAGCTGTTATATGAAATGTAGATCTCGAAGAGTTCTTTCACCTTTGTTAAGACAGCAGTGGTCTAGAATTGATAATAACGGAGATATACCACTTTTAAGTTTGAGAGCTGTCATCGGAAATGTAGATCTCGATGAGTTCCTTCACTTTTTTGATAACAGTAATGGTTTGGAATACATATTTACGGTGTTAAACACGTTTAAATTTCATAGATGTAATCTTGACACATATCACGCAACCCGTGTCAGAACTTAACCACGAAAAACTTTGTCACAAATAGACTTTATCACGAAAAGACCTTATATCGAAAAATCTTAGTCACGAAAACTTTATCACGAATAGACTTTGTCACGAAAAATCTTAATAGACTTTATTACGAAATTTTACAATCATTTTTAGGCTTCCGTAGTAAAAAGGGCATCCATTTTGAAATAAAAAAAGGCGGACTCACTTTTTGAAAAAGTCGTCATTGGTGTAGTTTTCGCGGTTTTTGGGGGTGTATATTTCAAAATTGTCATCCATTTTGCAATAAAAGATGGCGGACGTCATTTTTTTGAAAAGGCCGTCATGGGTGTTGTGTTTATTTTTTTTTGATTGTAGATTTCAAAAGTAGCATCCGTTTTGGAATTAAAGATGGTGGATGTCTTTTTTTGCTAAAAGTCGTCATGGGTTTTGCTTAATAGGCTTTTGGGGGTGTAGATTTCAAAGTTAGCATCTATTTTGAAGTAATGTTCACCATCTTTAATTCCAAAATGAATGCCATTTTTGAAATCTATAACCCAAAATAAATTAAAAACGACACCCACGACTATACACCTATTGTACCCCCAGCATGTTTAAGCAATATGTCCAGCATAGTCATCCTACCACACTTCTTTGTATACACCATAGTATGCCATTTGCAATCGACAGTGATACTCTAGTCAAAAATAAAAAATAACCATTAATCATAAAGACGTAGGTATATTCATACAAAATCAATATCAAACTCTGTTTTGTTTTTATCTATTCGCAATTTTAACTGAAATATTATCAAACTACATTGTTATAAAAACTAAGAAATGGTTAAGACAGTCGCGGCTTTACAGGTAATAATTCTACCATATATAAGTGTTGTTTCGAAATGGCAATAGTGCGAGCGGGACACCTTCATCACTTTGGGAAGTCTCAGTCGGCACAGCGTCTCTCTTATGCCATTTCATAGGAATATATTATGTTTTGTTGCAACGCATTAAGGTTGAATTTTCCTAAGCTAACTTTGAGCCAAATTTCGTCTGTGCGCAATCCAGATAGTATACAAAATCCTTGAAATGGCATAGGTGTCCAAAAAAAATATTTACTCCTCACCGTGCCGAGTGAGAGCCAGCAGAGAGAAGTGGGTTTACGCTAGCACTATTGCCATTACGAAACAATAATTCTAAATTTTAGAATTATTACCTTTATGGCCGCGACTGTCGTAATTTCTTAGTTATTGTAACAATGTAGTTTGAGAAGATTTTAGTTAATATTGAGAATACTATTGTAGGTACATAACAGAGCTTTGATTTTTTTTGGTATTATTTAAATTTAAATGGTTATTCTTTTTTTATTTTTGACTTTAGTGTCACCCTCGATTGCAAATGGCGTACATTTTTTCGATTCTAAGTTACGGTTTTGTATGGATCAGTTGATTTTTATTCTCGAATCTCGGGTTGACCCCATAGTAAAATACTTTCATATTGATTATTTTAATCACCCCCTTGTGACCATAATTATTATGTGACTCGATATTAAAAAAAGTGACACCTTTCAAATTCTAGAATTCATATTAGAATTGCGTGAGATGTGTCAAAATGACAACTATCAAGCTTCTTCTTCTTTGTGTCGATTATCCAAATAATATTTGAGTGACAATTTATAAGGTCTTTTCCCAGTGCCTTGCCACTGCAACTCCGCGAGGGAAGGCATCGTAAAGATCTAGACTAACAAGCTTAAACGTGTTTTATCTCCATTACTATAGATTCCAGACCAATACTCTCTTTACAAAAGTGAGAAGACTCACCGAGATGTACATTTCGGATGACAACTGTCGAGCTTGAAAGTGGTTTATCTCCGTAATTATCAATTTTAGATCATTGCTCTCTTAACAAAAGTGAAAAAACACACCGAGATCTACGTTTCAGATGATAGCTGTTAAATTTAAAAGTGGTTTATCTCTGTATTTATCAATTCTAGGCCAATGTTGTCTTAGAAAAAGTAAAACAACGCATTGAGATCTACATTTTTGATGACAGCTGTCGAACTTGAAAGTGAATTATTTCCGTAAATATAAATTCTTGACCTTTGCTACAAGCAAACGTCAAGAATTTTTGAAACGAAGATTGATTTTTTTGAGATTTTTAAGGAAGGCCTATCTCCAGCAGTGGACGTCCTATGGCTAAAACAACGACGACGACGACGACGACAGACGACGAGAGTTAGAGGTCAGATAACTGCGATTCCTGCGTGCAATAACATTCTGAAGATTTAGTACATCCAGATGATCGAGATGTTTTGGCTATCCTACTTAGAAAAGAGACACAATCCTTTGACATGGCACGTTGTTCTTTCCCAGTGCTCAAACCTGTTTAGTAATACATCCATGGTCGTAACGATGTTTTATCTGAAACATGGCAACTAAGGAGGTAACTATTCAAACTTTAAAGGTTTTATTTATATTTCAAACTGGCTTGCAAATATTACGCTGTTTATTGAAAAAAATCAATTATTTGAGTAGGTATAGTAATTTCCGCGCATTATTTGAGAACAGTATGTATACTAAGCGCCACACAAATGAGAAGTTCTGCAGAGTGTCATCTACGGATAACTTTCATCCGCTGATTTGTGTGACGCTTACTATACAAGCCATGTCCTTAACTAGGCATTGATAGTCTTGACATATGGCAACCAAGGATTTTGCCATGTATCCAATTGTTTAAGTAGTAGTAGTTTATGAAGGTTTAGTTTATAATATAACGAGTTAATTACGAACCAAAGGTTACACATAGACGGTTATTAAACGAGCTTACACATAGAAAGCTGTTCACCTATTGAACAAAAAGCAATCGGACACTTTGACGCGTGAAAAATTGACTGTTATTCGATGTTCATTATTGATTTTGAAAAGTATTGTTCAGAGCTCAATAAAAAAATACAGAAAGAACGTCGTTGAACAGTCAAGTCATATTATTATATCTTCTTTGGCCATAGTTTGACTGACAAGCCAAGACGTAGTTTCATAGTTACCTAGATGTGTGTGTCATTGTCTGTACACGCTGAGGCATAGTTTTGGTCGGCCTCACTACGGCCTTACTGTACATGCCTTGGCCACGACTATGTATTGATAGACTTACGTAGGTAGGTACGTATGTATATTTTCAAATATTTCTTACTAAAATCTAGTTCCTTGACTCTCGATCTTTATCGATACTATTGATCAACAGCTTTTCTCGATTTCGGGGTTGGCCCCAATGTAAATGTTGGTCCCGGCAGACTGTTAAGCAATATCTTGTATTAGGTAGGTTCAGAGCAAATAAAAAAATATTTAGTCTGAGTAGGTAGGTAGTTGGAGGGTAAATCGCTTTGCTACTTTGTGTTTCAAACAAAATCTAGATCTAGAGGAGAAGATAGAATTTTATAAAGAGGAAAGCTTCTATCTAACCTTTAACTATAGTATAAAAATTTAATGTAAAAAACATGTATTTACTTTAAAACTGTATTTGATAAAATCTGAAATATGACAAAATAATATCCACGGTAACATTCAATATAACAAAAAGTATTTTACTAAAATATAGCTAAATTAGGCCCAATTATGGCGCCATCGTAACAGCGATTTAGAATATTCCTGTTTATTTTTCACTAATACATGGATAATATTCTTGAAATGGATAATAGAGAGAGCACTTTTTACGTTGCTATTAAATTTACGATGGCGCCTTTATAATTGGGCCTTTTATAATTGACAACATTTCAAATTTTTAACATGGTTATATTTATTTATTATTTGAAAGAATATTGCAAAATAACTTAAGTATACGTATTTTTTATTTTTCTAATACGACTTATATTTTCCGTAAAATTAAATTTTGAAAAGTAGCTTATTCTAAAAGGACGTAACTGCAAAATTTAGGACTCGTACACAATTATACTGAAGCCACATTAGAAAAAAATAGGTGCTAGCGTTACTGTCACTTTCAATACCAATCAATCCGTCACAATTCACAACAAATAGGCCGGGAGGTCAGTGCGAAAAGTCCACTATGTACCGCAGTATACTATGGGAAAAAAATATAAAAAAAGTTTAACAACTGCAAGCATGCATCATCAATCACCTGAAATATGTAACAGGGTCTGCCATACAGGCTTTAAATTAGCACCACTTAAAAGAAGAAGAATAAGTAGTACTAGTTCCAAGATACTTATAAAATTCAAACGGATTCTTCCACCCAATGATAAGGAATCCAGCTGACTGACTCCAGGGTATTGATGTACACCATTTTGATAACTTAATACCAATAATTCAGCTTTTGGAAAGTATTTGCATTTTTTGCATTTACCTCTCGGGCTAAAGCAAAATAAGTAATTTGAAAATGACACGAACATTTTATTTTTAAACTACATTTTATGTGTCAACACTGTCAGTGTAACTGTCATTTTATATTGCTAGTATTTTTTTTATCATTGGCAACTGAACTTTTAGTATAAATTCTGAAACGGCTTGGGTGAGAGTTTTTATCTAATATCTTAGCAGTTACTGCACTAAAAATTTTGGAAAAATAAGCATAATGATCAGCATCCCGATATCTCGAAATGGTTTTGGAATTTCATAGCCTTGTGAAATATGAAAACTTGTCAATTGTGCGATTTATCCTAGCGGTCGTTAAATCGGCCACAGATATCTCACTCGCATTTAAATGGTTTACTTAGTTAAAAGTTTTTGGATTTCCAAAAAAACAAATGTCAAATATCACATCGCGTCATTTTATGACTTTTTGTACCGGAAGGGACTTATCTACATGCAATACAAAAATTACTTTTTGACGTTATTGGAGGGGTTGCAACTGAGAGTTGTATTACGGTTTCTTTTCACATCAAATGTAATCAAAATCTGAAAATCATTTTAAAAAGAAGTAATTATGTGAAAAAATTGAAAACCTTTTTTTTAGACTGGTCATGAAATAAAATACAGATTTTTAAAAGCCGGTCATTGCCTAGAAATACCTGTAATGTCAAGATCAACTTGCAAGAACAACTGAATGAGTTTTGGCGGGAACGCGGAAAAGTCATGTCGCCCCATTGTATTATTTTGTTAAACTTGTGTTTTATCAGTGATAAGTAGTGAAAAATTTTAACGTGCATGAGTGTAGGCAAGTGATATAATGTGACGTATCGTGTCGTTCCGTGTTGTTACCAAAACTCCATAGACACCTCTAGTAAAGTCTCCACTGCTTTACTGAGGTATGACTTGGACGAGGTTTGGACTTGACCGCGACTTGATTGGACTATGACGTGACCACGACAGTGACTATTTTAATAAAATATCAAAAATTATTAAAACTATTAAGTTTTAGTTACAATAAGCATTTGCCAGTGTCAAGTATTAACTTGTCACTGGCAAATGCACAACAATGCGACGCCAAACAAAAGAAGAAGAAGAAGATAGCTGAATTATTATGTTCATAAGCCCATGTTTATTAAACATTTTAATTGAAACATTTTCAATTTATAACTAATTAGTTCCCTAGTAATTTGTTTAATTTTACATATTATGTCTCGTATAACTAAAAACATCAAAACTTAAATCTAAAATAAATTACTTATAAGTTATAGGTATTATAATAACTAACTGTTATTATAACTAATTACTTTTTTACGAAATATGGGGAAGCCACGACATGATCGGCGACGTTTCCTGTCATGATTTGGCTCACTTCGGTACCGTCAAAGGAGTAGCAATCATAGTCATTTTAGAATTTAGATTCGACTTTGCAGAGCAGCAACTGTAAAAATAAATAATAGAAGTCAAAAACGTTACAAAAAAGTAACGACATCCGAGTATTATATATACGTTGCAATGTTAAATTTCTTGACGTTGACGAGGTACTATGTTCATCTTTATGTTTTTCTCAGGTACTTATGTTCATCAATATTTTCACCAATCGTGGACTAAATCGTGGATTAAAAAAATATTTTCAATTTCATAGGATCGGACGCGGCTGACGGATGCGACTAACGGACCTGGCGGATGCGACTTAGCAATGTGCACAGTCTTAAAACATACGGCGCACCAGATCTCTGTCGGACGTCCGAACGTTCAAGGTCAGCCCAAGGTGACGTCCGCGACTGATGTCCGATAGTGTGCACGGCTCAGTGTACATTCATTATCTAGATACCTATCAGTCGCGTCCGTAAGCCGCGTCCGATAGTATGTTTCCAGCTATACTCGTAGTGAACCCATTTAAATTTTATCGAAAATCAACAGGAGTAGATCTGTAACAATAATGTACATGGATGTCAGATCGGTTTTTGCAAACTATTCGAATCCTGTACATGGTGAAATATTTGGTTTTGTTTGCCATTTTTTTTGCGAATTATAATTAATAATTATTTATTCGTTGAAATGGCTAAATGCAGTACAAGTAGCAATTATAAATTGATAATTTCTGTTGATGGATCATAAAGGAAGAAAGAGCCGCCATGATTGCCATATCAAGCATACATTGAAATGCAATATGTTAGTCAGAGAGAGCTGTAGTTGGCTTTGACATCTTGTGTAACATTTATATGTATGAATAAATACATTGAAATGGATAATATTGGAAACTTACAAATGGCAGCTATTCTTCTATTTTCCCAGTAGGATGCTTGCGATTTATTTTGTTCTTACCCATGGAAGACTTCCAGATAATTGTTTTTTTTTTTTTTTTTTTTTTTGTCCCAGGGAAAATCCTTTATGGATACCACTCCGCCCCGGGGGAGGCAAGGTGGTTATGTGGGAGTCCCGCCGACTGGTATACCCACTAAAAACCCTGGGGTGTTTCAGACTTGTCCGCAGCCCTAGTAGCGGAGTCGGTCTTCGGACAGGCTAGCTATCCGTCAAGAGGCGCGCGGAAACACTGCGCGCGCCATCTTGGGGGCTGCACTTGTCGAGCGGCGGACTCCCCCGAGTCCGTCACTCAAGGCCTCGTTATGGGTTGAAAGAGGGCGTGAAGCCTTCTTCGACGCCCGACACTCCGGCGGTGGCTTCCAGTTAGCCTGGTGACAAAGAAAACAAGTAATGTAATATAATGTATAAAATTTTTAATGTTTTATATCACGGGATTGTACTCAATTCACTTGACTTAAGAAAGATCGCCGAATGCGATCGAAACTATAGTCGTACTATGGTAATGACTATTAAAAAAACGTGAATACAATCCTGTGATATAAAACATTAAAATGTGTGAAAACCACGTTAGTTTCCATATCAAAATGTATAGATGTTATATTATTAATGGTGCTGATATGTTTAACATCCAGCCTGCAACAACTTTGCTTTCAACACAACTAATCGCGTAAAAAACCTAGTCTAATTTAATTTTGATTCGAAAATAATATATACCTTATTGCGTAACTTTCTTGATTGAATGGAAGGGCTGCAAGATCGCTTATTTTCATAAAAAATAATCGGTAAAGTCTCGCCACCACCTTATAAAATATCCTTCCTGAAAATAAGAAAATGATTTTATTAGACAGCCATGTAATAAAATATAGATTTTTGATTCGGTTGTGGGTTGTGGGGAGTGGAAATAGCAATGAAGCGACCTGATTAGAACAGCAGAGGCGCGCTGGTTGCAACTGGTTCGATTGATGATGACCGTTTAGTATTTATCCTAATAAGCCCGATTACAGAGGCACCATCGTAATTATAGAAGCTAAATAGCATAGATCTGTTTCATTTTTACTTTAGGCACTCGATAGAGAGAAAGCTTTTTACGTTGCTATTAAATATACGCTGGCGTCTCTTTAATCGGGCCTACTATCCTACTTCCTACTAATGTTATAAACGCGAAAGTTTGTGAGTTTGTGAGCATGGATGTTTGTTATTCTTTCACGCAAAAACTACAGAACGGATTGAGATGAAACTTTGCAATAAATATAGCTAATAATATAGTTTATATAACAAAATAACACATAGGCTATAAATTATAATGATGTTGCGTAAACGATAAGTGTGAAGTAAGTAGGAAACATTCTGCTATATGCGAGCTATTCTAGAGTGCGCTTTAAAAAATGTCAAAAAAACAACTCTCGAATCGAACAAACATCAAATCGTTTTTTTTTTATTTTTTGATTTTCCACTTCCTTCATTAAGGGTGGTAAGATAGGGCCTTGGGTTTGAAAGACGGAAAGTGACATAGTCTACTTTTTATCCCGGATAAATAAAGGGTTCCCATGGGATAGCACAAAAATCAATATATCATGCGGGCGAAGCCGCAGGTAAAAACTAGTAAATGCAATAAAAGTAATAATGAAAAAGAGATAACAAGTCAGTTGGCGGAGAGTTAAAATAAAAACTTACATCGCCGGCGTCATATATACAGGTGAGGCATTCGCCCCTTACGGGGTTAAAGTGACTTCCTTGGAGGTCACAGCAAGGGTCACCTGTTGAAAGAGGAAAATGTTGAACGCATCTATAAACAAATATCTTTGTACATCCTGTTCGATATAGAGATACGGTCAGAGATAAGCATGATTGCCTAGAAATACCTTTAAAGTTGTAATTTGAATGCGCGGGATGAGTAAAACAGTTTGATATACAGAGTGTCAAGTGGGAGTTTTGCAAATCAAATCGAATTACTTTTACGTCGCGTTGACCGAACGCGCCGTGCACCCACGCGAGCACATTGATACACACGCTTGAATTAGCCAATCACAGACGTCGTCGCGCTCGTGTGCGATCGGTTTGGCGCTCGTTACATTACCGTATAAAAATACGAACACTTAGCTATTCAGTTTTCTGTACGTAATACAAGATGACGCTGTGCCGTTTCCATAGAAATCACATCAAACATTAACGCGATCGAGCTCGAGCGAAAATCTCTCACTTAGCCCTCTGAGCTAACAAGTGTGTAAGTCTTTTAACGATACGTGAATTTGTAATTGGCGACTTACTCTGAAGGTCTGGCGAAGTATTCACGCCGTTTTGCGACGTCTCGACGTGACGCACTTCCGGTGCTGTTGGCGTCATTTCGGGATCGCTTGCAATACGGCCCTCCAGAGTAGCGACTGAAAAATATGGTTCAATAAAATAAGTTATAATCGTGATAGACTTTACGAATGTAATTTATGATAATACGCAGACAATAATTTTAAATACAAATACCTAATTATGAACACAGAAACACCAAATTTGTTAGTTTTAGTGTGACGGTACTTAGGTAATTGTTTGAATGGGAACTACGTATCGAAACGTATTATGCAAAACATAATGAAATATAAAAATAAATATTAGTAAAAATACGTACTTTGCATTTCCAACATTTTGTTGATTTTTTTCATTTTTTTCGTTTTTTTCATTCGTTTTCTGTGTGCCCTCCTTAATTTTTTCTAGCACAGTCCCTAGCAGTTCTGTCTCCGAAATCTAAAACAAAGTTTTTGTCAAAAATTGAATTCTCATATAATATCTAACAAAAACATTTTCATTTCAAATGGAGCCAAGACGAGACTACAATCTGCTCAATCAAAAAGTTATCAGATCTCACGTAGAGACAAGTTTCAACTTTTAAAAACTTAACTTTATTTTTATTTATTCAAAAACTTAAAACATTAGTGATTACACTAAATATTGTCTAAAAACCAAGATTTGCTTTGTCTTGACAATAGAACTCTATCACGAAACTAGTAGATTTCCGAGCAGTAGATCTCGCGACAAGTATCTTTAACTGAATCTTCATTAGCTCTCATACTCGCAAATCTTGTTAGAATTAAAATATTTTTAAAATTTATAAGTATCTATACTATACTTATAAATTAAAGTATCTATACTTATAAAGTATCTATACTTATAAATTTTGCAAATATTTTTGATATTGGCTAATATATATTATTTATAACGTAACATGTTTCAACGTATCTCGACAAAACTTCGTACGCAGATTTTGTATATAGACAGATTGTCAGTGATTTTTGTGAAATAAACCCCGTTTTCCCTCAAAAGGGGAGGAAATGTGGTGAAAGCGTATTTCACAAAAATCACTAACAACAAAAATCTGTTTATATACAAAATCTGTGTACGAAGTTTTGTCGAGATACGTTGAAAAATGCGACCTGTGCACAAAAACCAAGATCTTAACAGACGACAGTGAAATTGCCGTGTCTAAAACGTCGATCTTCGCAGACGCTCGATCAATAATAATATCGGTAAGAGTCAATAAGATGAATAAACAATAATCACTAACTTGAGGGTCACACATCGCGGCTTCTGCCAGGTCGGATAACGCGGCTTTCGCTTCCACTCTCCTCTCTTTTTCATAGAGCGCATTGCGCGCTCTCTTTTCAGCCTGGGTTAAAAAATTGTAAATATGAATATATAATACAGACAAACTGAGAACATTTTTATTTTTTAAGTCCGGTAGTATCAATGAAATAATTATGATCAGCCTTGTTTAAATATGAGACGCGCTGTTTATACAGGGTTATTTCTAATCAATTAGCATCTTTTTAGGGGCTTTTTCTGTACATCAAAACAACTTTTGTTCTGCTATATTTGTCAATAGTGAAAAAAAATTGGTGCTCCGAAAAAAAATATCGTTCCCCCGCGACCAAATGTATGAACAGCTGATTTTTTGAGTTTTAACGAATGTCGAAGAACAAAAGTTGTTAGTTTTGATGTACAGAATAAACCCCTAAAAGTATGCTAATTGATTAGAAATAACCCTGTGTACGTGTTGTTTTTATAGTGTAATTTTTCGTGATTGTAATAATTGATAGTATCATAGCATAGTAGATATAGCACACTACGCGGATTGGACTATTCACATTCACGCCTTTGTGCCACCCTGCACCTAAAGAAGATCTTGCAAAGAGGGATCAGACTGTGGAATTTCACATTTAGTAATTAGAATTTTGTTCATGGCCGCCATCACGCCGCAATATTTTACAAGCAATTTCAAAAGGAAATGAAACCCGAAAATATGAAATTCCTTTATAAGGTGACTTTCATTTAAGAAAATATTAAAAAAATCATTTTCTCAAACAAATCTTTGAAAATACAAATGTACCAGTAGTATGAAGAATTGTAGAGCGCCACCAGCGGCGCGTTTTTGAAACACAACAAGATCATACAAATTACATGCTTACGTGCTCGCCGAAGAGCGCGTCATGTTTACGACAAAACTCACACTCAGCATACTGGTAATGACCCAAACTTGATGTATTTTTGCTGCATTTCTTTTAGGTCGTATCATAGTGAGTCTTTTTACGACAGCTAATAGCTGTAAACAAAACCGCTGATAATATATATTATGCCTATCACATTGGCAGTCTTGAAAAGAAAAATTGATATAAATATTTATTTGAAACTTACAGCAGAGAGCGGAATTCTATCTTGGCCGGCAGGGCGGCCGCGTTTCCTCTCACCCTTCAAGGTCGAGGGTTTTGAGTTAACCTGTTACAAATAAAAAAAAGTATTGTAATATCACTCAAAATTTTATACCAATAATAGATAAACCAACAAAATATACAGCAAGAAACAAGAAATTAAGGGAAAGCAAAACATGTAATCTAGCAATAAAGATTGATTTATTGATAGCAACCTAGCTGAAAGTGTCACATCTTAGATTGCTTCAGCTTATTAGAAGGATATGATGAAAAATGGTTTGCATAAAACAAAACAAAAAATATCGGATTATACGGACAAGCTATCTTTATTTATAATTTCTTCCTATTTCTCACTAACGCTGACATTTTGACCAGTCGGGTAAAATTCAAGCAGAAACCATAGAAGTTAGTCACAATATTAAAAAAAAAAACAGATTAGAAAGAAACTAAAATTTGACATCTCATATCTCTGAGTGAATAATGCTGCCTAATGTTAATTATAATTTTAACGAATGAAAAGTTATATTAAGCTTGAACTAGTCGCTCATCACTCTATCCAAAAGTTGATATGCTACTACACTTTTTTTGATGTTAAATATAAAAAATGTGTATCAATTTGTATTCTCAAAACTGGAAATATAGGTACCTTGTGAATAAACTTTGAATCATTTGAATGATTATTTAATTTTTTATGAAATTTAGAGCGTTGAAATACCACAAAAGGGCTAAACTGAGTCCACAGTAATTATGAAAGAGAGTTTATATTTTTTTAATTTTACCAAGCAATTTAAGTCGGTAACTTTTATCATAATTTACTCGTTATAACTAACATGTTACTAAATATATACAAAAAGTGACATTTTAAATTATGTGACAGAAAGTTATATAAGTTTGTATTTTATTATATTTATCTATTTAATGTTAATCATTAATATAATTAACTTTTTTATTGTTAACTTTCCGATACATATATATAAAATGTTATTTTCTTATTAAGAGAAATCATTAGTTTTGCCATTGTAATACTTAAGAAATTTAAGTAAATGAAATGATTTATTAGACATGTCTCCGACAAATTCAAGAAAAATAATGACGAAAAAAGAGAAACTCGAGAAAATCGAGTAAATGACGAACGAATTTAAATTATAATTGATACAGTCATACCTTGTTAGACATAATGTTTTCACAATTCACTTCTTCTTATGGAACAAAAAAACACTTTTCACTGCACTAAGGGCACTGTGACAATATCCAAAGATTTACAAAAAGTAATGAAGAAAATTTTGGAGCTGTCCTTTATATACCGTCCCTTACCTGCGTACGCGCAAGTATCCCCAAGCGGGGGTGGGGCGGAGCTATTGTTTAAGCCTGATTATATATTGTCATTCCGTAATTAGGGTTCCAGGTAGTAGCCATTATCTTGACTAATTTATTATGCCTGCAGTTGAAGTTGATTCCAGATCAATAAAATATAATTAATTTGTCGAGGTCAAACATTAGAAGTAGGTAAAAAGTATGGTATATCTAAGTACAACATTATAAGCTCGGCAAAAGCAACAAACTTCACCCAAATTGAGCGAGCTAAGAGTTTATAATTATGTCACAAGTCGCAACTAAGCGCCTACAATACTTGTCTGACATTTTTCGTAGTACCGCTACGAAAATGCTACGACGCGTAGCAGTCACTTGCTTATTATGTGATAAGACTGTGTGAATGTATTACACGTATTCGTGTCTTTTTTAATAAAGATTGTGTATTTTAAAATAAATTACTAACAAATTCAAGAAGTTAGAAAGGTTCATCGTTTTACTGCAGAACCCTAAAAATGGCGCAGGACTGCTTTGTAAATTTAACTCTTTACAATTTTAACTGTATTATTTAGTAGTTACTTGTAATGTGTCGTGAAGTGGTAGGAGGTAGTGTAGGTATAAAAGTTAATGTATGACTTAAAATTATAGAACATGGGGTCTCGTTATTTTTACGTTTCTATTAAGTTTATAAAATAGTACCTACTTCAGGTGCCATGAATATCAACAATGTCTTAAGCTAATTAATATTAAGATAATGAGACTACTTTTCTTAAAAGATATTAAACTAGATATTGTCATAATTAGCTTTACTATCTTTTACCTTCATCAAATCAATATAATATGGTCGTCGGTCGCTAATTACCAAAGGTATTTACTACAGTACTCGTAGTTAGTATTGAATTAATTAGACCCTACTTAAATTTGAATATACTTTATAATTGCATTTATGAGTTGTTACACTAACTTGACCGTCATCACAATTGTAGTCCAAGACAGCTAGATGTACTACTTCGGCGACGTACCAAGCAAAGGGTCCACGTTGCTGGCATTGGATATCAAGGTTACCGCGGCATGTTCGCGTACCAGGCGATGATGGGATTCTATCTGTCGGTGACATCATTAAAAACACATGATAGATAAAGTTCAAAGTTGTAGTTAGTTGAAGAACCCTCGCTTTTCGTGCGTAAGGCGTAGATTGAAACCTGGTCCCGGACCAATGAGTTCTTTGAAATGTATGAACCGATATTTATATATATATATATATATATATATATATATATATATATTGCGGGTTTTTTGATAAAAGGAAACATCGTGATGCAACCTGTATACATTCGTAGAAGAAATTCGATGGCGCATTTGAATGTACCAACCAGCATGTAGAACATATCCGTTATACCAAGTACCTACATACTTAGTATAACGGATAAGTTCTACTTGCTTCTCCTGGTTTTCCCATATTTAGCAGTGGGCTTTATAAAGGGCTGATACTAGGTATAGATAATGTTATTAAGGTTCATACCAGGTAAACGTGAGACGTTATTGTACTACGGATAATAATTTATTTGTTACAATCAGTACATTAAGTGTTTTGTTGTACCCTCAATACGGGCAGGCTTAAACTTTCCATTTTTTGTATCATATTTTTGTTTCTCAGCAAAGCAATAAAGTTTATCCCTCAACAAATGTTTTCGACGCCCCTTGTTCTCAGGTACTCAGTGATTTTTGCCGGCTAATCATCAAACACTTTTTAGCTTTTCGTATTTCCAATAACTTTAATTGTAATAAGGATTAGTAAATTCATTTTATTACCGCGCGGTAAGGTAGTTTTGCACTTTAACAGGAAGACGGCTATTGTTTGTCTCTGAACGCATTCAAAAGATCGTATTGTTAATTAATTCAAACAGTTCAGGACTTATCGTCGAAAAATTGTTCTTCGGAAAAATTTAGAGATAAAAGAGTCCAACAAAAAGATTTTGTTTGGGAAAGATCAGATAATAGCAGTTATTGTTTTAGAATTAAGTTTGGAAATGAATAAAAAAAAACTGTTTCTGGATCACATGTAGAACAGGTTTCATGATGATTATAGGAGCGTTATAGGCCGAATCATACAAGTCGGCGGATGTGAAGTTAGCTAAGCTTCGCAATAGCCAATCAACGCGCAGCTTTATGTGAGCTTCTATATTCAAATCTATAGCTTTAGTGAACCAGACACTGTTATAAGAATCACTAAATGAATATTTATAGCTTTTCCCGTATGAATAAAATATTAAAATCAAAATTGATGTAGAATTCAGTAATAATCTTTATCTTACAAAGCTTACAAAATCAGAGACCTGTACCTACTTATAAAAATAAGATTGATGTTTTTGAAATTATTTACATAAATGTAACAGAACAGACAGACAGAACAGATGTGAAGCCTCTACAAATCAGGCTCAAAACGATTTTGAAACTGAGATATATACAATGGTTCAATCTATAGTAATTACATACGAGTACATCTTCAAAATCATATTTTTCTCAGTTTTCCTAAAGGTATTTGGAATGTTGCTAACAAATCGACGAATTAAAATTTATATCAAAACTAGCTGACCCGGCCACGCGTTGCTGTGGCTAAATAAATTAAAATTGCGACTATAATTTGAGATTTAATCTATCCTATCTCTCAAGTTGGATCGAACTGCACATGGTGTGCGAATTTTATTATAATCGGTTAAGTAGTTTAGGAGTCCATTGAGGACAAACATTGTGACACGAGATTTATATATATTAAGATATTATTTCATTTGAATTTTATTATTAAGAGACAAATCCCAGACCCATGTTCCCTGCCTAACCGATGCATACTTTGTACTGTAACTCTGTAATAAATAGCTTTGAAAAATGGAAGGCCTATCAGAGCTATAAATTACTCTTGAACCAACGCTGAAATGGCGAAAATAAGTAAAAATAACTTCTAACAAGTTCATTGGCTCTCAACAAAATGTACGATGCTTATTGATTAAATGATTTTATTTTCTCGATTTCAGGTTTGGTCCCACAGTGAAAGTTAAGAAAGTTAGTATAAGTAAAGTTTTAGGTGAGCTAGTGCCTGTAGTTTGCAAAGGAACATCTTGTATTAAAGTAACTCAATAGTATTTATGGAAGTGCCTAGTATTTGTGTATAATTAGTTTGCCCGCTTATCATCAAACACTTATGGTCCAACCTTAGCTTTTCCAATAACTTGAATCGTAATAAGAATTAGCAAATTCACTGTATTACCGCGCGGTAAGCTAGTTTTGCACCTTAACCGGAATATAGATAGACTCTTGTTTGTCTCTGAACGCATTCCATTGTTAATAAATTCAAACAATTCAGGACTTATCGTGGAATAATTAGTTCTTCGGAGTAATTTAGAGATAAAGAGTTTAACAATAGGATTTTGTTTGGGAAAGTTCAGATAATAGCAGTTATTGTTGTAAATTTAATTTTGGTAATAAATAAAAAGAATGACTGCACCTAGATCACAGGTAGAGCAGATGTCATAACGATTATTTATAGAAGCGTTATTTGCCGAATAATACAAGTCGTCGGATATGAAGTTAGCTTCAAGCTTCGCAATATCCAATCAAAATCGATGTGTGAGCTTCAGTCAGGATTGGATATTGCGCAGTTTGTAACTTCACATCCGCACACTTGTATAATTCGGCCTGTACTTGAAAATTGCTGATCTTGTATAGTAACAATAAGAATAACTTCGTAGGTGCAATGGAAAATTTGCGAAGCCGTGGTGGTTTAGAGGTAGTGATACCCGCCTTACAATCGCGAGGTCGTGGGTTCAAATCCCGGTCCCGTACCAATGAGTTCTATGGAATTTATGTACGGAATTTCACACCACTGGTTTTTCGGTGAAGGAAAACATCGTGAGGCAACCTGAATATGTCCGTAGAAGAAATTCGATGGCGTATGTGAATCCACCAACCCGCACCGGGCCAGCGTGGTGGATATGGCCCAGTCACCCCTTGTGGGTGGGCCTACGTCCTGCAGTGGACTATTAAAAAAAGGCTGATACAGTACAGTACAGTACAATGGAAAAATTTTAATTGCGTCTACCAACCAAACAATTGTAATCATTAAAGAAAAAAATGACAGAGATATTATCACAGAACTATGAATTATATGTAACTTACTTATAAGACGTTGTAGCTAACCTTCTACGACCGACGTGGAACACGATCTTACTAACGTGGTAGTACACCATGTACTATTTTGAGACCTTCTCTTTTATTTTGAAGAGAAAATCTATTATAAGAATAACTAACTAAACATTCGTATCGCAAATTTAGCAAAATATTAAAATTAAATTAGATGTAGAATTAGGTAAAATCTTTATATACTCGTATGTAACTACAGATAGCTTACAAAATCATACACTTGCATTAAGAAAAATCAAGATTGATGTTTTTAAACATGTTACTTAAAATATGTAACAGAACAGGGACAGAACATATGTAAAGCCCCTATAAACCATACTTATTGGGATTTTGAAATTGAGAAATATTCAGAGGTTCAATCCATAGTAATTAAATCTTTAAAATCTAGACACTCGGCAGCGAGTCCAGTCAAGACAAAAAAGGCGACACAGCTGCTGCCGTGTGTACACGAACCATTTCGGGCCACTTTTGACCCCTTCATAACTCGAAAACTATTTAACCTAAATATATAAAATGTAGCATAATTATAAAAATTCTTTAGCTTGTCTAGAATACAAAAATTTCTTTCTCTGTCACTCACTCACTCACTACTGACTTGTAGATCAAAAACCTAAACTACTTCCAGATGACTTAGAAACTTGAAACGGCCAATTCACTTATTTTGACTAAGCTGTAGAGTTTGTGGAATAAAGACTTGTAGAGTTAAGGCGTGTAGAGTTCGAAGCTTGGCTCTACATGAGATCTGACAACTTTTTGAAAGTGCGAACTGTGGTCTTGTCTTGGCTACATTTTACATGAAAATGTTTTTGTTGGATTGTATGTTTCTTAGACCTTTGCAAACAAATTGGCTAATTAAAAAGAATCAAAATATTATTTCATATTATTTTTATAATTTAGAGAAAAATATAATTCACCGACCCTACCTAACCTATGAATAAGCACCTTGTACTTTAACTCTATGATAAATAGGTTTGAAAAATGCAAGGGTTTTCGGAACTACGAATAACTCATACTATGAGACCAAGGCTGAAATGGAGAAAATAAGTAGAAAAAAATCTTACAACAAGTTCATTGGCTCTCAACAAACTGTATGATAAATAGGTACTTATGGATTGACTAATTTAATTGTCTTGATTTTTGGGTTGATCTCACAGTAAAGGTTAAGAGTTAGTCCCTGTAGTTTGAAAAGCAACATCTGCAACATCAACAATTTGTGGATGCGCTTTGCTACTTTGGGCTTGATGAATAATCTAGATCTTAAGAGGACACTTGGTACCTTAGACTATAGCTAATTATTAAATCTTAGATCATGTAGGTACTCATGGCGTAAAATAAACAACTAAAAATTGTTTTTAAAAACATTTATTTACTTCAAAGCTGTATTTTATATTCAAAACAATTTGATACAAAAAATAAAATGACAAAAGTATATACGCGGTCTGGACTTTAGGTATATACCTAATATTTTAAAAAGACATACATATACATTTTGTATAAAAGGTGTTTGTTCTTTTTACCGAATTCCAAAAAGGAGGAAATAGTATGCTCGCCCGAATGTACTTTTTTGTGTATGTTTATCGATATATTGGCAAATTGTGAACCGATTTAAAATAAATCTTTTTTAATTCGAATAGAGTATTTCATTTAAATTTTATCGAGATCGACTGAGCCGTTTTTAATAAACCAACAAAAATGTACATGGATGTCACATGGCTTTGTGCAAATTATTTGAATTCTGTACAGAAGCAATTTGTGAAAATTATTCGAATTCTATACAGCGTTCTGGAATCGGTGTTACGATTTTTTGCGAAAAATACCTATTTTTTTAAACATTATTTAGAATGTAATTTTTCGCACATCTTTTTAAATTTCAGAGATCTTAAAACTCAACAACTAGGTGATATTACAATAATTTTATTGTTTTCATTCGCAACAGGTTAACGCAACGCCCTCGACACTGAAGGGTGAGAGGAAACGCGGCCGCCCTGCCGGCTAGGATAGAGTTCCGCTCTCTGCTGTAAGTTTCCAATAAGTATTTATTTATATTTTTAAAATCCACCAATGTGATAAGCATTAATGATCATCTTTTTACTTATGGCTATAGCCTAAG
Source organism: Hypomecis punctinalis (assembly GCA_949316475.1). Lineage (NCBI taxonomy): Eukaryota > Metazoa > Arthropoda > Insecta > Lepidoptera > Geometridae > Hypomecis > Hypomecis punctinalis. The sequence continues at coordinate 13,655,193 of OX438815.1, read as the reverse complement.
CATGACCTAATCGTATGAGATAATCGTGCTCGGCAATGGATCACAGTTCAAGCAAGGCTATTTATAATTAATTCATTGTTTCGACCAGACTTGATTGAGATGATATGAAAAAAGTTTTCAATTTGTCTGTATTTAATACACTTACTATTTTTCTCGGACCGAAAAAAGAGCGCACAATGCGCTCTACGAAAAAGAAAGGAGAGTGGAAACAAAACAAGTGCTGTCTGACTTGGCAAAGCTGCTGGTTGTGACCCCCAGGTAAATAAAAAAGAAATGAGAGTGGAAACAAAAGTCACCTAGCAGAAGCCGCGCAGTGTGACCCCCGGGTAAGTGAATATTCCTTATAAACTGAAAAAAAGTTCTCAATTTGTCTGTATTTATTAAACTTACTATTATTTAACTCGTGCCAAAAAGAGAGCACGCCATGCGCTCTGCGAAAAAGAAAAGAGAGTGGAAACAAAAGCTGCGCTATCCAACCTGGCAGAAACCGCACGGTGTGACCGCCGGGTAAGTGAATATTCCTTAAAAAAATCAAAATAAGAGCGTTAAATGCGCTCTGCGAATAAGAAAAGAGAGTCGAACAAAAGGCGCGAGTCTTCACCTGTCAGAAATCGCACATTGTGACGCTTATCCCTTTTATCAACAGCAACGAATTATATAACTATTATTACTTATTTTATTGAACTGAATTTTTCAGTCGCTACTCTGGAGAGCCAAATCGCAAACGATCCCGAAATGACGCAAAAAAACTCTGAAGCGCGTCATGTCGTTTCGTCACAAAACGGCGATAATGCTTCGGCAAACCTCCGAGTAAGTCACCAATTAGAAATTCACGCTTATTTAAAACATGTAAGCTCATAATATTAAATAAGTGAAATAAAGTGAAAAGTAATAATGTAACAATTGTTTTCATTTGCATTAAGAGTGAAATAAAGTGAAAAGTAATAATGTAAGACTTGTATTCATTTGCACTAGGTTAAATCAACACCGTCCATGAATAAAGGTGAAAGAATGATCATCGATGAAAGCGATGATAGAAAACAAAAATGAAAAGTGCAAAAGTGATTTATCACACTCAACTTATTCTCATTTGCATCAGGTTAACTCGACGCCGTCCATGAATAAAGGCGAAAGAATAATTATTGATGAAAGCGATGATAAAAAACAAAAATGAAAAGTGTAAAAGTGATATATCACACCAAAGTTGTTTTCATTTGCATCAGGTTAACTCGACGCCGTCTATGAAAGGCGAAAGAATGATCATCGATGAAAGCGATGATAGAAAACAAAAATGAAAAGTGTAAAAGTGATTTATCACACTGAACTTGTTTTCATCTGCATCAGGTTAACTCGACGTCGTCCATGAATAAAGACGAAAGAATGATCATCGATGAAAGCTATGATAGAAAACAAAAATGAAAAGTGTGAATTCAATTTTTGTCAAAAACTTTGTTTTAGATATCGGAGACAGAACTGCTAGGGACTGTGATAGAAAAAATCAACAAAATGTTGGAATTGCAAAGTACGTATTTTTACTAATATTTATTTTTATATTTCATTATGTTTTGCATAATGCGCTTCGATACGTAGCTTCCATTCAAACTATTACCTAAGTACCGTCACACTCAAACTAACCAATGTGGTGTTTGTACGTCATAATTAGGTATTTGTGTTTAAAATTATTGTTTGCGTATTATCATAAATTAAATTCGTAAATTCTATTACGATTATGACTTATTTTATTGAACCATATTTTTCAGTCGCTACTCTGGAGAGCTGTATTGCAAGCGATCCCGAAATGACGCCAACAGAACCGGAAGTGCGTTACGTTGGGACGTCGCAAAACGGCGTGAATACTTCGGCAGACCTTCAGAGTAAGTCGCCAATTACAAATTCTCGTATCGTTAAAATGACTTACAAACTTGTTAGCTCATAACATTAAATAAGTGAGATAAAGTGAAAAGTAATAATGTAACACTTGTTTTCATTTGCATTAGGTTAACTCGACGCCGTCCATGAATAAAGGCGAAAGAATGATCATCGATGAAAGCGATGACATAAAACAAAAATGAAAAGTGTAAAAGTGATTTATCACACCAAATTTTTTTAACATTTCCATCAGGTAACTCGACGCCGTTCATGAATAAAGGCGAAAGAAAACGAAGACGTCTTGCCAGCCAGAATAGAGTTCCGTGCTGTCATAAGTTTCTAATATTTATTACACTTTGAAATTCGCTAATTGTCTAATCTGCCGGGGAAGGTACTAGAAAAAATAAAGGAGGGTAAACAGACAATAAGTACTGAGGAAAAGAAAAAAATCAACAAAATGTTAGAATTGCGAAGCACTCATTTTATACGTAATACTCATTGTTATAATTTACTATCTGTGCTATTGATGCATATTATATCGTTTCTGTCAATAACAATGGTAAGTAGTTTCCCATCCGAACAATCACCTAACGTTACAACCGACAGGGAATTTTAAGGAAGCCATTTTGCTGAATGGGGCGAGTGCCTCACATGTTTACATGATGCTGGTGAATGGTGATGAAGTAAGTATTTCTTTTCAGAGTATATTATAAGGTGGTAGCAAGATTTGACTGATTTCATTTGATATGAAAAAAGCGGTCTTGCAACTCGTTCAAGTTCTTTTTCTACAAAGTTTATTTGTAACTTTAGTCACTTTTAGGCCAATGAGGCAATTCGTTACACTTATTTTAGACCAGAACTCGATATTGGACAGCGTGAAGTGTTTCAACAGTTGATCAAGAGCAGCGAATTGGAAACAGTCGAAATCGTTTCAACCTTAGAACGCCTACTACCTTATACTACCTAGGAGGACACCTAGAGATACATTATTTTGGAAGAATGTGAAACACGCAATGCTCAGTATGAAAGGGAGTGTAGAAACGAAACGAAACAAGCGATGATGGCTGACCTTTCACAAGCCTCACGTTGCGACCTCTAGGTAAATAAACATAATTTTCGTTTGCATCAGGTTAACCCCACGTCGTCTAACACAGCATAAGAGAACAGAGGAGATAAAAAACAACAAAATGTTAGAACTATAAAGTACGTATTATTTACTAATATTCATTGATATAATTTATAATCTGTGCTATTATTGCATATTACATCGTTTCTGTCAATAACAATGATAAGTAGACAAACAATTACCTACCGTTACAACCGACAGGGAATTTTAAGGAAGCCATTTTGCCCCAAAAATGTTTGAGGCCAGTCATCCAGAAAATAAAAAACACAACCAACAGACAGAGCAACAAAGACCTAGAAAAAAATCTTTTAAAATTACGAAGTACGAATTATTTACTTTTTGTTTTTCCTCATAAATATTCTTTCATATTTTCGCATAATGTGCCTACAGCTTCTATCGATAACAACGAATGCTGTCACTATTATTACTTATTTTATTGAACTGTATTTTTCAGTCGCTACTCTGGAGAGGCAAATTGCAGAAGGTTCCGAGAAGATATTAATTTGGTAGCATCTCATTGACTAAATAAATGTTTGCTTTAAACTTGCGGCATTGTCTGCTGTAGCTAAGTCGTCCTTAACTATAATTTTACCTGCATACTCGTAGGTAAAGATAATAAAATATTAATTTAATTATTGATCCGTGTATAGAAATTATCATTTTATAATTAGATATTGTCCTCTTAATTCAATTTTTAACAGAAACTTTTTAGATTTCAGAAACACAACTACTGGGGACAGTTCTCCAAAAAATAAAAAACAGAAAGAGCAACGACGATCAGAAAAAAAATAATAATAAGTTAGAGTTACTAAGTACGTATTATTTTCGTATATTTTCATTCTCATAATAATTTAAAGCAGCGCTATTTTCGAATATTGCATTGCTTTTATCAATAACATCAAGTTTATCACTATTTTTACTTATTTTATTGAACTGTATTTTTCAGTCGCTACTCTGCAGAGGCGAATTGCAGAAGGTTCCGAGAAGAAATTAATTTGATAGCGGCATTGTTTGCCACAGCTAAGTCGTCCTTAACTATAATTTTACCATTAGATATTATATTTATGTATTATATTTATATATAGATATATTTTATAATGAGATATTGTTCTCTTAATTCAATTTTTGACAGAAACGTTTTAGATTTCAAAAACTCAACTACTGGGGACAGTTCTCCAAAAAATTAAAAACAGACAGAGCAACGACGATCAGAAAAAAATTAATAATAAGTTAGAGTTACAAAGTACGTATTATTTTATTACATTTTCATTCCTATAATTTAAAGCTTTTATCAATAACATCAAGTTTATCACTATTTTTACTTATTTTATTGAACTGTATTTTTCAGTCGCTACTCTGGAGAGGCGAATTGAAGAAGGTCCCGAAAAGATACCAATGAAACCTAACACAGTGCGTCAAATCGAGACCTCGGATAACTCCGGCGACAATGCTAGTCTAGACCTTCCGAGTAAGTCGCCAGTTACAAATTCATGTTTCATTAAACTATATGGGCTTACAAACTTGTTGGCTCGGTTTATTTAATGAATTTACTAAAATGTAAAATATTTCCCGTGCATTGGAATTTCAACAGTTGTACTCAAATCAGCCATGAATAAAGGCGACAGAGTGATCATCGCTTTAACGTGTGGCTATAAAGCGAAGACAAAACTGAAATAAAAATGAAAAGTGTAAAAGTGATTTATCACACTAAACTTGTTTTCATATGCATCAAGTTAACCCGACGCCGTCCATGAATAAAGGCGTTTGAAAACGAAGGCCAGCCAAAATAGAGTTCCGCGCTCTCATAAGTTTCTAATATTTATTACACTTTGAATTTCGCTTTTTTTTAATCTGCTGGGGACGACACTAGAATAAAATAAAGGAGGATAAACAGACAATGAGAACTGACGAGATGAAAAAAATAAACAAAATGTTAGAATTGCGAAGCACATATTTTATACGTAATACTCATTCTTATAATTTATCATCTGCGCTATTATTGCATAATATCGTTTCTGTCAATAACAATTATAAGTAGACAAACAATTACAGACCGTTTCACTCACGAAGTCGCGCCCCTCCACTGTAAATTATTTTTTTGCATTTATACGCGTAGACCTCGTTTGTACATAACGCCTTAGTGTGCGTGTAGAGGCTAATAGTACAGACAGTAAAAAAAATATAAAATATGATTACTTAGGTTAGAGGGTTACACTGTCGTACAACTACATTCAATAAATATGGAGGGGCGCGCCTTCGTGAGTGAACAGATCTGTACCGACAGGGAATTTTTAGGAAGCCATTTTCTGAGTGGGGTGAATGTCTCACATGTTTACATGACGCCGGTGATGAAGTAAAATTTTTCTTTTCGGAGTATATTAAGGTGGTGGCAAGATTTTACCGATTTCATTTCATATGAAAAATGCGGTCCTGCAACTCGTTTATGTTTATTTCAACTTTAGTCACTTCTAGGCAGTTGAGGCAATTTATTACACTTATATTAGACCAGAACTCTATATTGGACAGGGTGTGTGTTATTTTTCAACAGCGAATCCAGAGCAGGGAATTGGAAACAGTCGAAATCGTTTCAACCTTAGAACGCCTACTACCTACTACCTTATACTACCTAGAGATACATTCTTTTGGAAGAACGTGAAACACGCAATGCTCAGTATGAAAGGGAGTGCAGAAACGAAACGAAAAAAGCGATGATGGCTGATCTTTCACAAACCTCACGTTGCGACCCCTAGATAAATAAATATAATTTTCGTTTGCATCAAGTTAACCCCACGCCGTCAACCACAGCATAAGAGAACAGAAGAGATAAAAAAAATCAACAAAATGTTAGAATTATAAAGTGCGTATTATTTACTAATATTCATTCTTATAATTTATTATCTGAGCTATTATTGCATATTACATCGTTTCTGTGAACAACAATTATAAGTAGACAAACAATTACCTACCGTTACAACCGACAGGGAATTTTTAGGAAGCCATTTTCTGAGTGGGGTGAATATCTCACATGTTTACATGACGCCGGTGATGAAGTAAGTTTTTCTTTTCAGAGTATATTAAGGTGGTGGCAAGATTTTATCGATTTCATTTCATATGAAAAATGCGGTCTTGCAACTCGTTTATGTTTATTTCAACTTTAGTCACTTCTAGACAATTTATTACACTTATTTTAGACCAGAACCGGATCCAGATAAACAGTCGTAATTGTTTTAACCTTAGGACGCCTACTACCTAGGAGGACACAATATATAGACACATTCTTTTGGAAGAACGTAAAACACGCAATGCTCAGTATGAAAGGGAGTGTAGAAACAAAACAAATAAAGGGATGATGACTGATAATTCACAATCCGCATGTTGCGCCCCTAAGTAAATAAATATTATTTACTATCAAATTAAATAATGTTACACTAGAATAGAATAGAATAGAATAGAATCAATATTTGGAACCGTAGCAAGTAAATTAGTAGCACGAACCCAGAATCATTGGCTATAGCTATTCAGCGACTATATCGAAGAGAATAAAACCGTATTTCAGTACAACCCGTTCAATTCCGTTATAAATATTTTGTATATTATCATTATTATTTTTAGTTTAAATGGCAACACTGACTTCCAACCATGTACAGAATTTGTATAGTGTGCACGAATGTACGTGATATCCATATACATTAATTTTGACTTATCTGAAACTGTTTAGCCGATTTCGATAAAATTTAAATAGAAAAACTTCGACAGACGAACCTTTCGAAATAAAAGGTTCGCAAATGTGCAAAATATGGACACATATTTTGCACATTGTAAACTGATTGAATTTTTTTTTAACATACAAAATAAACTCTTTCTGGAAGTCGGTGAAATGGCACAATTGAGAAATACGACATAATATAGATATTATTATGTTTATATGTGTCTTCATGTAAACGTGTGATCGTGAGATACCAAAACAACAGCGTTAACACCTTCACTTACTAGTTTTGCCGTTGAAAATTATTTCAATGTGGTCAAGAAAACTTAAACTAGAAGCTGATGAAAATCTCATTCAGACCCATATTGCGGAATGCGCTATAGCCTACTGTCTTAGTTCTTGGAGAGGAGCCGTTATGATGCTGATTGAACGAGCTCAAAGCGAAAGACTAAAAGTTGGCATGAATTTAAATTGTTGATATACCACAAAATGAGACCATATCGATAGGGCTTCGAAACAAGCAATTAATGAGCTTGAAGAAGTTTTTATCACATGACACCAATAATAAAATGAATAATATCAATAAATAATCAATTTTTCAAAATCAAAAACATATTAATTTAAAAGCACTATTATCTCTTGTTTGACCAATTTTAACAGGGTACAACTAGTCTACTTAGAAAATTTAATAATAAATCGTGGTCTTAATTACAATAACTCTAATTTTATAAGTAAAGTCTGATATATGTATTCTTTTTCGCTCTCTTCTTTCATTAAACTATTCATTTTTGTACAATATATGAACATACAACAATTTAACTTATTAATACAGGGTTATTTGTTGGCCTTGTACTTAGCCGAAAGGAGGTGTTTCAGACCAAAATTATGAACTACATTTACCATAAAATTCGAGAAAGGAATCACCTGTTCCATACAAAATTGCAAATCGGAATCGACAAGACTTATGCATAAAACTGTTTTTTTATTCCAGGTACGCCCCATAATAATAGCCCCATATAAATGTTAATATTGACGATCTGAATCACCTGCTTTATGGCTTGGTACACCAAATATTGATAACCATGTATAATTGGATGTCACCGCACTTGCAATACAGTGTTTCACAATTTATTGCCAGACTACCTAGTACTGCCTACCTATCACACATTTGAGAATAAACTTATTCTCTTGTGCTTCTGTCTACAGCTGGTATTACGATACATCATGTTTAGGTTAATGTCACCTTGGTGTGACACCGCGCAGCTTCTACCAGCTCAGCCAACGCCTCAGTAGTTTTGTTTCTTCGCTCCCTCTCATACGGAGAATTGCATGCTCTGCGTTCATTCTAAAGAGAGAAAAAAAGTGAGTGCACTTACTAAATACAAACAAAATGAGAAATAATTATTATATACTACGGGACTAATCGCGCACTAAAATTACGAGTGACCACGGTCGATGCAACTCGGCCGAAACGTCGGGATGAGGAGGTATTTATTTATCTCGTAATTTTAGTGCGCGATTAGTCCCGTAGTATATAATAATAATGTGTTCAAATCGCGAAAGTTTAATAGCAACAAAATGAGAAATTTATTCGTTTTCAATGTCAATGAAAAACAAATAATCATAATCAGGCGTGTTTTAGGTGTGATCCATTGCAGAGTATGCCTAGTCTCATACGTAAGGATTAATTTAGTTAAACACTACCCGCCTTACCAAAAAAAATATAAACACGCTTTAAACACGGTTTGGCGGTGCAATTTGTATTGTTAAACATTGTCTAAGGCGTGCGTAAAACTTTTGTGGTAAAGCGAGTCTTGCGGATTAGGTACAGTGATGGACTACAAAAAAAAATAGGTAGGTATAAAGGAATTAAGCTCTTATAGGCCGGATTAGCTCTGGTGTCAAAGTTTGCAGGGTCATGTAACCGGGACCTACAATTTAACGTGTTATCTGAGCCACGGTAGCGTCAGTTGGAAAATGCCACCCGCGGTCACCCATCCAAATACTGACTGTGCGGAACGTTGCTTAATTTTGGTGATCGCTGACAATTACCTAGTCAAACTACGCTACGAGTGCTACAGGCGATAAACAGGTATAAATATTGGAAACTTACCGAGAAAACAGAACTCGACTTTTGTCAGCAGGACTTTTGTCTGTCTGCGGTTTCTGTCGCCTTTATTCATGGACAGCTTCGAAGTACCTAGCCTGATGCAAAAACAAGTGTTGTAATAAATAATATCATTAAAGCAGCAAGCATTGCAAGAAATCTAGAAAATAATACGATCTAGACCCTCGGACCAAATAAAGAAATCAAGACAGAAAGTTGAGAAACAAACCAGTGAGGCCAGTAAAACTAAGCCTCGCCGGGTACAAACAATTACACACACAAACATGTACAAAAAAATTACGCTTTGGCTCGTCAGTCGAACTATGGCGGAGTATGGCGGCGCAACACTGACGCACTCACCACATGTTCCTATAAAAAACTGGCCTCACATTTCTGTTCACGACGTTCTGTCTTGATTTTTTTATTTGGTCTGAGTTTAAACCACATCATTAATTTCCATTAGGTGGGTGAGATACAATCTCTTCTTGAATAACAAAAATCTTTGAATTTAAACTGATTAATTTAAGGATGCAATAATTAAGTTACATTTGTAGGTAAGATCTTTTTTTCCATATCCCACTAACGTCATCGTTTTGCACAGTCAAGTGGAATCAATATAAACAGAAATTATTATCAGACACGATATTCAGGGGAATTTCAGGTCAAAAGGCAATCAAAATTCATATCACATCTCAGAGTGAAATAAGTGAGCAGTGCTTGTTGCCTTGTGTAGTTCACATCACGCAAGGCACCATCTTGCACCAAAGAACTCGTCAAGACGAATCAAATACTCGTACATTGAGACTCGATGGGGTTGCGTCGTTTCGTTACTGTGTTACTATGACCACCTTCCAGCTCCATCATCAGATCAGACCCTGGTAACCAAACCTGATACGAATGAAACCAGCCAAAATTAAATTCACAAGTTTGTTTTGTTTCATTGCGAAGTTCATTTGGCCACCTTCCAGTTTCATCGTTAGATCATCACCATGGCATCATAATGTTGCAATGTCACGCAGCTATGTATGCAAAATTTTCATTTCAATCGATGGGAAACGGATTAAATTTTGATGACAAACGTCGGGACAGGTGAAACTAAATAAAAGCCTATAAAAAACAGTAAAATGCTATATAGTTTTAAAAAAAAACTAAAAACACGCTTAAGTCATTTTTTTATAAATGTTGTCATCGGTCTTTGACAGGTGTGCAAAGTTTAAAGAAAGTCTGTTCGCTCAAACTAGGTCAAAATCGAGCTCAAAGGGGTTGCTTACAAGCAAGCAAGCAGTAAAAATGTAGAAATTTATAATATAGAATTGAAAAAATGTAAGTACCTTTTTCAGCATAATTTTTTTATGAAGGTGTTGGAGGGTTTACAGGGCGGCTTCATTTCACAGCACGTGTCACCAACAAATTACCTCCACCTCAAATGGTTTCATGCTAAAAAGCAAAAGTTAACATAAAATTATAAAAAAAAAAACACCAGACAGTCATGTAAAACATTTTTTACATGAACAAAATATTGTAAATGTAAATAATCAAAATGATTTCTATTTTAAATTTTAATAAAAATTTGTATTAAGTTCTTTATAGCCGACTTCAAAAGGAGGTTCGTTCTCCTTTCGACGGTTTTTTTTTTGTATTGTATGTATGTTACGTGATTAGCACTCCGTCAATTATGAACCAATTTTGTTTCTTTTTTAGGGTTCCGTACCTAAGGGGTAAAAACGGGACCCTATTACTAAGACTCTACTGTCCGTCTGTCTGTAACCACACCGGCCCCCCTACCGCCTAAAGCAATTGCAATCGTAATAGCAATCGTTTATGATTTTATTTTAGTCATTTGGCACCGCCTATGTGACGTTAGCCATCAAAGTTGTTCATTCAACGATTGCTTTCGCAATCCGCGCAAAGCAATTGATGGCTAACGTCACATAGGTGGTGCCAAATGACTAAAATGAAGTCATAAACGATTGCTATTACGATTGCTATTGCTTAGGCGGTAGGGGGGCAGGTCGCTGTCCGCGGGCAAAGTATGTACCTAAGAGGCTGGTGACATTACCCCGTTGGATAGCAAGGCTAAGTCTTTGACCGAGGTAAGCACCAGCCCTTGGGTCGTTTGCTCTTTCTATTAATTTTTTTGATAGATCTTTATACAAGCGCCAGGCTTTATCTTTATTTAATTATTTATTATTTAATAAATAATTAAATTAAATAAAATATATTAAGGGGGCTTCCATACATATTGAATCCTTCGTGCGCGAGTCTGACACGTACTTGTCCGATTATTTTTTGTTTGGTAGACCACACTATCGAAATCATTCTCATATGAATTTTATCGAAATTGAAGTCGTTCTTGAAAGTCAACAATAATCGAAAAATCGTTTACACTTATTTATTTTTCAAGTTCAATATATGTACAATACAACTAAATACCTATTCTGTTAATATTTCAAGCATCTAGCTGTTGCCTATATGGCGCTAGAAAATCACGTTGCTTGTACGGGATGGTCGTATTACCTACTGACACTGTGCTTAGGTTAAGCCAATCAAAGTTAAAGTTATCAAATCTTCTGTAACTCGTTTTTAGGGTTCCGTACCTCAAAAGGAAAAAACGGAATCCTTATAGGATCACTTTGTTGTCCGTCTGTGTGTATGTCAAGACTCTTTATCTCGGGAACGCGTAAAGATATCGAGTTGAAATTTAAACAGTATACGTATGTCTATGGTCTCTTGCAGTTTTGTAAAAGAAAATCTTTTCAGTTATCGTTTAAAAAAGTTAGAGCCGTTTACGTCGTAAAAAACCGCATATTTCGCACTCACAAAAATCAAAACCTACAGGTCCTTCCCGTTGACATAGAACTATGAAATTTGGCGAGGAGCATTGTCTCAGAATACACATATAGGAATAAATCTGAAAACTGTACATTTTAATTTAATTCATAAAAAATAGGGCCTCCAAATTCACAAAATATGGGTTCAAAATTCAAAGTGAGTAAATCGTATCATGATACCTTAGTATCATATAAAAAAACTTCATTAGCACATGCTAAAACAGGTTTTTAATTATTTTCCAATGCGCAATTTTCGATGAATGGCGAGTAAAGTAAAAAAAAAATATAGTATAGAGATTTTAACAACTTCCCAATTTTGTGAAATTTTCTGGGTTTGTACGGAACACTCGGTGTGCGAGCCTGACTCGCACTTGTCCGGTTTTCGCTTATGAATTTAGCTGCTTTTCTACGTGAATGAGATTAAATATTATAAATTTAGTTTAAAATAATCTAAAAACATACATAGGAGTTATACCTTTTTTTTATAAATGCATTGTCATCGGTCTTTGATAGGTGTGCAAAGTTTGAAGAAAATCTGATCGCTCAAAGTAGGTCAAAATCGAGCTCAAAGGGGTTGGTTACAAACATACAGGTGAAATTAATAAAAGCGTGTTAAAATAATATTAATTTACCTGGAGATCGCAGCGTGCGGCTTCTGCCAGTGCGGCTTCTGCCAGTGCGGCTTCTGCCAGTGCGGCTTCTGCCAGTGCGGCTTCTGCCAGTGCGGCTTCTGCCAGTGCGGCTTCTGCCAGTGCGGCTTCTGCCAGCTCAGCCATCGCCTCGTCTGCTTCGTTTCTTCGCTTCCTTTCATACTGAGCATTGCGTCTCCCACGTACCTCCTAAATGAAAAAAAAATATAGTAGGTAAGTGTGCAAAATAAAGAAAAGAGAACATTTAGAAAAAATATGAAATAATTATGATATAAGCAGTGTTGTGATCATTACAGATCACATGTTTCTTGTTATACGAAACAGTTTAGCTTAGGCTATAGCCGTTAATTAAAACACATCGTCAATCCCGGAATGTTCAATGAATGGCAACCTTAATAAAAGAAACAACAATATAACTAAGGAATTAAATTATGACGTGAATTAGGGAGCAGAATTATTATTAAAAAGCATGCCTTACCTTTTTTACAAAGTAGCCCACTAAACTTATGGGATAAAACAGTTGCTGCGGGATTTTCAGAATTACACAATACTAATAAAAATGTATGATGACAGCCGAACGTAAAATGAGTCTCGATCGTTCTCTCACGAGTATAAATACTCGGAAGATAATTGCGGGTAGTTTACAATCTACCGCCATCTTATCCGATATAACTATTACATTAGAGTATTTAGGTCAAAACTAGTAGAAACCTTTACTTACTTATATCAAATCAACAGAAAGGCACATAGTGCGACTTGCATCATGTAGATACTAGTAGTCCTCCAAACGGTAGACCTCAAATTGGTAGCATTTTCGCGTAAAAATCTGTTTTGAAATATGCATATAATTTGTACACGCAAAAATATTCTCAATTTCGGTAGTCGTAAGGTTCAATTTCGTGGCACAATCACTTTACATTATGGAATTTTATAAGCTTATTATTTAGGTATTTCTATACTCGCTTTTGACAGATTTGGTTTATTGTTGTTGCGAATTGGATAACATTGAGAAGTGTTATCAACATGGGCTGACTCCTGTTTTTGATAAAACACCCCAGTCAAAATCGTCAACCAATATCTGATTTGACAATTTTTTATTGCAGAATAACAGTTGATGATGAGATGGAGTTGTAAATTTTAACCGATTTCAAAAAAAGAAGTTCTCAATTAGTTTCTTTCTTGTAATGTAATGTAATATATGTATATTTTCGAGAACCGATTTTAATGATTTTTTGGAAAAACATATATCAGACCATCCCAGTTCCATTTGAATTTTATCGAGATCGGATGAGTCGATTTTGAAAATGAACAATAATGTGAAAATTACTACGAGTATCTCAATGTAATATGTGTGCGAAAATGTATGTGTATGTTTCTGGTGAAGGAAAACATCATGAGGCAACATGCATACGTCCGTAGTAGAAATTCGATGGCGTTTGTGAATCCACCAACCCGTACTGGGCCAGCATGGTGGATATGGCCCAATCACCCTTCGTGAATAGGCCTACGTCCTGCAGTGGACTATTAAAAAGGCTTGTACCGTACAGTAGTAAGTGTGCAAACTATTCGAATTCTGCACACGCGAAGTGAGTTATGCCATTTTAGAGAAAAATAATGATCGGCGTGTAATAATTATTTATTTTTGTTGGATAGATAGATACCTAATTTAGAAAACCTGATAATAAGTAGGCAATCGATTCCAACACAAACAAAAAAGCCATATCCTTTGTAGTGTTTAATATGTAACTTCATGTACAGGAATATCTGCTTGCCTTGTACTAAGCCGAAATGAAGTAATTAAGACCAACATTATGATCAACTTTTACTATGGGGTCGACCAGGAATTCGAGAATAAAAATCAGCTGTTCCATACAAAGTCGTAACTCGAAATCGACTAAATAATACAATGAATTTGTCTACCGGTGTCGGAGCCTTAAGCGGTGACATCTATGACAAATTTTGAACAACTTTTACAATGGGACCAACTCTGAAAACGTAAAAAAAACTGCTGTTCCATACGATTTTTTATACACATTCGACAAAAAGTCTGGAAAAGCTGTTTTTTTGCGTTTTCAGAATTGACCTCACAGTAAAAGTTGTTCGAATTTGCCATAGATGTCACCGCTTAAGGCTCCGACATCGGTAGACAAACATGTTGTATAAAACAACAGTTATTTTTCTCGTCGGGTCGGCCCCATAGTAAAAGTTCTTCAAAATTTTAAAAGACGCCAACATTAATAAGTAGTCTGTTTGGAGGGTAAAACCTTTACGGGAAGACGTCCTTAACTTCTTCGCATCTGCTTATAAAAATCCATGATGACGGACTATCGCAGAATGAATCTCCATTGTTCTCTCGCAAGTATACCTAAGTAAATTACGGTAGGAAAATGTGGGTAGTTTATACATTAAAACCTACTCATATTTTTTTACAAGGTTATCTGTTTACCTTATACTAAAAACTGTTATCTGTCGTGTACAAGGATTTTGTATACCACCTGGATTGAGCACAGACGAAATTTGGCTAAAAGTTAGCTTTGAAAAATTTAACTTAAACCCTTTAGTTCGCAGCGTATAAAATAAACAACATTCAAAACAAAAGAATCCTGTTCCTTTTTTATCAAAGGTATTGCATTTATTTTTCATTTAGCATCTTAGAAATATAAATTACTACTAAAATTTAAATACTAAGTGGGACTAATCACTTGTATTCTCTTTTATTTATCGAAGTGGTGGCGAGGACACTAACTGGGTGTAAACTGAAAGTAAATAATTTTGTTTTTGTGCAGGATTTTGCATCGATAATGAATATTGTGAATTATAAATGAGTTAAATAATAATGTTTCTTTGTGTTCGTATAACAGTCATTTGATTGTAGTGAATATGATTTAATTTATAACTGGTTGAAGTTATATGTTGTAGGTGATCAACACTGCGCAATATGTAGAAATGTACTAATCGTTTTTTATGTTGTTTACTATCAACACTGCGCAGTTTCCAGTAAAGTACTTATTAATATATTATGACACTTTTAACGTAACTTACTGATAATTTTTAACGTAATTTACTGATAATTTATTCTCGTAATATAAATTTGTTTCAATATTTATTACTACCCTGTAACATTTTCCTGAGATTAGCTAATAATTAACATTTATGAAGAAAAACATCCATTGAAATCTTACCATATGCTCGCTGACTTTAAATGCAGTTAATTTTGCGCAGGCTGCTAGAAAGCTGCTGTAACTGGTCTACACTCAAAGCTGCTGAGTTTGAAAACCAATTTCGGCTTACACCAAACCTAAATCAGTACCAAATCGACTTAGACAGCGCTGCC
The DNA here is from genome assembly GCA_949316475.1 of Hypomecis punctinalis. Lineage (NCBI taxonomy): Eukaryota > Metazoa > Arthropoda > Insecta > Lepidoptera > Geometridae > Hypomecis > Hypomecis punctinalis. The sequence continues at coordinate 13,639,570 of OX438815.1, read as the reverse complement.
AAGGGACGCTCTCTCCACCGTGCCAAAAACCCAGAAAAAAAATGGCATTGAGGCTGGACCCTACCCAACCACATGGCGGGAAGAGAAGAAGATCTATGAATAAAAAGATATTTCCTAGTGTAAAGATATTATTGAAATGTGTTTTTTTTTCATATTTTTTGTTTATATCTACTTCTTCGGTCAAGCCGCAGTGTTGATGGTGAACAACATATAAACCGCTCCGAACATTTCTATGCACTGCGCAATGTTGTTTCTCACCTACATTAGATTTCTCAAAAAGTAGTAGTAGTAGTATTTTTTTATCATTTTTCTAGGGCCCTGTAAGGTTATTTATAACCAGTCAATCAGAAAAAAAATTAAAAATCAAGAAAAATTTTGCTTGGTCTTTAAAGGGTTAATTCATTGCAATAAAACATGTATTCCTTTGGAATGGCACATGGATTTATCATATAAACAGGATTGAGAAATGGCAAAGAAAAACGTGCCGACAAGGATACCACATCAGATGATTGTGTCTCTTTTCCAAGTAGGATGACCAAAACATCTCGATCATCTCGGGATATAATTTTTCTTTGCAATGTTACTACACGCAGGAATCGCAGTTATCTTACCCTTAACTCGTCGTCTTTCGTCATCGTCGTCGTTTTAGCAATAGGACGCCTACTGCTGGGCATAGGCCTTCCCTAAAGATCTATATAAAACCAATCCCCATAAAAGCAATGGTCTAGAATTAATATATAAGGAGACAATTCAGTTTCAAGTTTGACAGCTGTTATATGAAATGTAGATCTCGAAGAGTTCTTTCACCTTTGTTAAGACAGCAATGGTCTAGAATTGATAATAACGGAGATATACCACTTTTAAGTTTGAGAGTTGTCATCGGAAATGTAGATCTCGATGAGTTCCTTCACTTATGTGATAACAGCAATGGTTTGGAATACATATTTACGGTGTTAAATACGTTTAAATTTCATAGATGTAATCTTGACACATATCACGCAACCCGTGTCAGAACTTAACCACGAAAAACTTTGTCACAAATAGACTTTATCACGAAAAGACCTTATATCGAAAAATCTTAGTCACGAAAACTTTTTCACGAATAGACTTTGTTACGAAAAATCTTAATAGACTTTATTACAAAATTTTACAATCATTTTTAGGCTTCCGTAGTAAAAAAGGCATCCATTTTGAAATAAAAAAGGCGGACTCACTTTTTTTAAAAAGTCGTCATTGGTGTAGTTTTCGCGGTTTTTGGGGGTGTATATTTCAAAATTGTCATCCATTTTGCAATAAAAGATGGTGGACGTCATTTTTTTGAAAAGGCCGTCATGGGTGTTGTGTTTATTTTTTTTGATTGTAGATTTCAAAAGTAGCATCCATTTTGGAATTAAAGATGGTGGATGTCACTTTTTGCTAAAAGTCGTCATGGGTTTCGCTTAATAGGCTTTTGGGGTGTAGATTTCAAAACTAGCATCCATTTTGAAGTTATGTTCACCATCTTTAATTCCGAAATGAATGCCATTTTTTAAATCTACAACCCAAAAAAAATTAATAACAATACCCACGGCTATACACCTATTGTACACCTAGCATGTTTAAGAAATATGTCCAGCATAGTCACCCTACCACACTTCTTTGTATACACCATAGTATGCCATTTGCAATCGACAGTGATACTCTAGTCAAAAATAAAAAATAACCATTAATCATAAAGACGTTGGTATATTCATACAAAATCAATATCAAACTCTGTTTTATTTTTATCTATTCGCAATTTTAACTAAAATCTTATCAAACTACATTGTTATAAAAACTAAGAAATGGTTAAGACAGTCGCGGCTTTACAGGTAATAATTCTACCATATATAAGTGTCGTTTCGAAATGTCAATAGTGCGAGCGGGACACCTTCATCACTTTGGCAAGTCTCAGTCGGAACAGCGTCTCTCTTATGCCATTTCATAGGAATATATTATGTTTTGTTTTCTTTTTCTTTGTGTCGATTATCCAAATAATATTTTAGTGACAATTTATAAGGTCTTTTCCCAGTGCCCGGTCATTGCCTAGAAATACCTGTAATGTCAAGATCAACTTGCAAGAACAACTGAATGAGTTATGGCGGGAACGCGGAAAAGTCATGTCGCCCCATTGTATTATTTTGTTAAACTTGTGTTTTATCAGTGATAAGTAGTGAAAAATTTAGGTATTTCGTTGATTATGAGCTGATTTACGTGCATGAGTGTAGGCAAGTGATATAATGTGACGTATCGTGTCGTTCCGTGTTGTTACCAAAACTCCATAGACACCTCTAGTAAAGTCTCCACTGCTTTACTGACGTATGACATGGACGAGGTTTGGACTTGACCGCGACTTGATTGAACTATGACGTGACTACGACAGTGACTATTTTGATAAAATATCAAAAAATATTAAAACTATTAAGTTTTAGTTACAATGTGACGCCAAACAAAAGAAGAAGAAGAAGATAACTGAATTATTATGTTCATAAGCCCATGTTTATTAAACATTTTATTTGAAACATTTTCAATTTATAACTAATTAGTTCCCTAGTAATTTGTTTAATTTTACATATTATGTCTCGTATAACTAAAAACATCAAAACTTAAATCTAAAATAAATTACTTATAAGTTATAGGTATTAAACTAATAACTAACTGCTATTATAACTAATTACTTATTTACGAAATATGGGGAAGCCACGACATGATCGGCGACGTTTCCTGTCATGATTTGGCTCACTTCGGTACCGTCAAAGGAGTAGCAATCATAGTCATTTTAGAATTTAGATTCGACTTTGCAGAGCAGCAACTGTAAAAATAAATAATAGAAGTCAAAAATGTTACAAAAAAGTAACGACATACGAGTATTATATATACGTTGCAATGTTAAATTTCTTGACGTTTTCAAGTCATTTTTACCGACTTCTAAAAATAAAGAGGTACTATGTTCATCTTTATGTTTTTCTCAGGTACATCAATATTTTCACCAATCGTGGACTAAATCGTGGATTAAAAAAATATTTTCAATTTCATAGGATCGGACGCGGCTGACGGACGCGACTAACGGACCTGGCGGATGCGACTTAGCAATGTGCACAGTCTTAAAACATACGGCGCACCAGATCTCTGTCGGACGTCCGAACGCTCAAGGTCAGCCCAAGGTGACGTCCGCGACTGATGTCCGATAGTGTGCACGGCTCAGTGTACATTCATTATCTAGATACCTATCAGTCGCGTCCGTAAGCCGCGTCCGATAGTATGTTTCCAGCTTTACTCTCGTGGTGATCCCATTTAAATTTTATCGAAAATCAACAGGAGTAGATCTGTAACAATAATGTGCATGGATGTCAGATCGGTTTTTGCAAACTATTCGAATCCTGTACATGGTGAAATATTTGGTTTTGTTTGCCATTTTTTTTGCAAATTATAACTAATAATTATTTATTCGTTGAAATGGCTAAATGCAGTACAAGTAGCAATTATAAATTGATAATTTCTGTTGATGGATCATAAAGGAAGAAAGAGCCGCCATGATTGCCATATCAAGCATACATTGAAATGCAATATGTTAGTCAGAGAGAGCTGTAGTTGGCTTTGACATCTTGTGTAACATTTATATGTATGAATAAATACATTGAAATGGATAATATTGGAAACTTACAAATGGCAGCTATTCTTCTATTTTCCCAGTAAGATGCTTGCGATTTATTTTGTTCTTACCCATGGAAGACTTCCAGATAATTGTTTTTTTTTTTTTTTTTTTTTTTTTTTGTCCCAGGGAAAATCCTTTATGGATACCACTCCGCCCCGGGGGAGGCAAGGTGGTTATGTGGGAGTCCCGCCGACTGGTATACCCACTAAAAACCCTGGGGTGTTTCAGACTTGTCCGCAGCCCTAGTAGCGGAGTCGGTCTTCGGACAGGCTAGCTATCCGTCAAGAGGCGCGCGGAAACACTGCGCGCGCCATCTTGGGGGCTGCACTTGTCGAGCGGCGGACTCCCCCGAGTCCGTCACTCAAGGCCTCGTTATGGGTTGAAAGAGGGCGTGAAGCCTTCTTCGACGCCCGACACTCCGGCGGTGGCTTCCAGTCCAGTTAGCCTGGTGACAAAGAAAACAAGTAATGTAATATAATGTATAAAATTTTTAATGTTTTATATCACGGGATTGTACTCAATTCACTTGACTTAAGAAAGATCGCCGAATGCGATCGAAACTATAGTCGTACTATGGTAATGACTATTAAAAAAACGTGAATACAATCCTGTGATATAAAACATTAAAATGTGTGAAAACCACGTTAGTTTCCATAACAAAATGTATAGATGTTATATTATTAATGGTGCTGATATGTTTAACATCCAGCCTGCAACAACTTTGCTTTCAACACAACTAATCGCGTAAAAAACCTAGTCTAATTTAATTTTGATTCGAAAATAATATATACCTTATTGCGTAACTTTCTTGATTGAATGGAAGGGCTGCAAGATCGCTTATTTTCATAAAAAATAATCGGTAAAGTCTCGCCACCACCTTATAAAATATCCTTCCTGAAAATAAGAAAATGATTTTATTAGACAGCCATGTAATAAAATATAGATTTTTGATTCGGTTGTGGGTTGTGGGGAGTGGAAATAGCAATGAAGCGACCTGATTAGAACAGCAGAGGCGCGCTGGTTGCAACTGGTTCGATTGATGATGACCGTTTAGTATTTATCCTAATAAGCCCGATTACAGAGGCACCATCGTAATTATAGAAGCTAAATAGCATAGATCTGTTTCATTTTTACTTTAGGCACTCGATGGAGAGAAAGCTTTTTACGTTGCTATTAAATATACGCTGGCGTCTCTATAATCGGGCCTACTATCCTACTTCCTACTAATGTTATAAACGCGAAAGTTTGTGAGTTTGTGAGCATGGATGTTTGTTACTCTTTCACGCAAAAACTACAGAACGGATTGAGATGAAACTTTGCAATAAATATAGCTAATAATATAGTTTATATAACAAAATAACACATAGGCTATAAATTATAATGATGTTGCGTAAATGTTCCATAATATAACGATAAGTGTGAAGTAAGTAGGAAACATTCTGCTATATGCGAGCTATTCTAGAGTGCGCTTTAAAAAATGTCAAAAAAACAACTCTCGAATCGAACAAACATCAAATCGTTTTTTTTTCATTTTTTGATTTTCCACTTCCTTCATTAAGGGTGGTAAGATAGGGCCTTGGGTTTGAAAGACGGAAAGTGACATAGTCTACTTTTTATCCCGGATAAATAAAGGGTTCCCATGGGATAGCACAAAAATCAATATATCATGCGGGCGAAGCCGCAGGTAAAAACTAGTAAATCCAATAAAAGTAATAATGAAAAAGAGATAACAAGTCAGTTGGCGGAGAGTTAAAATAAAAACTTACATCGCCGGCGTCATAAATACAGGTGAGGCATTCGCCCCTTACGGGGTTAAAGTGACTTCCTTGGAGTTCACAGCAAGGGTCACCTGTTGAAAGAGGAAAATGTTGATCTATAAACAAATATCTTTGTACATCCTGTTCGATATAGAGATACGGTCAGAGATAAGCATGATTGCCTAGAAATACCTTTAAAGTTGTAATTTGAATGCGCGGGATGAGTAAAACAGTTTGATATACAGAGTGTCAAGTGGGAGTTTTGCAAATCAAATCTAATTACTTTTACGTCGCGTTGACCGAACGCGCCGTGCACCCACGCGAGCACATTGATACACACGCTTGAATTAGCCAATCACAGACGTCGTCGCGCTCGTGTGCGATCGGTTTGGCGCTCGTTACATTACCGTATAAAAATACGAACACTTAGCTATTCAGTTTTCTGTACGTAACACAAGATAACGCTGTGCCGTTTCCATAGAAATCACATCAAACATTAACGCGATCGAGCTCGAGCGAAAATCTCTCACTTAGCCCTCTGAGCTAACAAGTTTGTAAGTCTTTTAACGATACGTGAATTTGTAATTGGCGACTTACTCTGAAGGTCTGGCGAAGTATTCACGCCGTTTTGCGACGTCCCGACGTGACGCACTTCCGGTTCTGTTGGCGTCATTTCGGGATCGCTTGCAATACGGCCCTCCAGAGTAGCGACTGAAAAATATGGTTCAATAAAATAAGTTATAATCGTGATAGACTTTACGAATGTAATTTAGGATAATACGCAGACAATAATTTTAAATACAAATACCTAATTATGAACACAGAAACACCAAATTTGTTAGTTTTAGTGTGACGGTACTTAGGTAATTGTTTGAATGGGAACTACGTATCGAAACGTATTATGCAAAACATAATAAAATATAAAAATAAATATTAGTAAAAATACGTACTTTGCATTTCCAACATTTTGTTGATTTTTTTCATTTTTTTCGTGCTCGTTTTCTGTGTGCCCTCCTTAATTTTTTCTAGCACAGTCCCTAGCAGTTCTGTCTCCGAAATCTAAAACAAAGTTTTTGTCAAAAATTGAATTCTCATATAATATCTAACAAAAACATTTTCATTTCAAATGGAGCCAAGACGAGACTACAATCTGCTCAATCAAAAAGTTATCAGATCTCACGTAGAGCCAAGTTTCAACTTTAAAAAACTTAACTTTATTTTTATTTATTCAAAAACTTAAAACATTAGTGATTACACTAAATATTGTCTAAAAACCAAGATTTGCTTTGTCTTGACAATAGAACTCTACCACGAAACTAGTAGTTTTCCGAGCAGTTGATCTCGCGACAAGTATCTTCAACTGAATCTTCATTAGCTCTCATACTCGCAAATCTTGTTAGAATTAAAATATTTTTAAAATTTATAAGTATCTATACTTATAAATTTTGCAAATATTTTTGATATTGGCTAATATATATTATTTATAACGTAACATGTTTCAACGTATCTCGACAAAACTTCGTACACAGATTTTGTATATAGACAGATTTTTGTTGTCAGTGATTTTTGTGAAATACACCCCGTATTTCCCTCAAAAGGGGAGGAAATGTGGTGGAAGCGTATTTCACAAAAATCACTAACAACAAAAATCTGTTTATATACAAAATCTGTGTACGAAGTTTTGTCGAGATACGTTGAAAAATGCGACCTGTGCACAAAAACCAAGATCTTAACAGACGAAAGTGAAATTGCCGTGTCTAAAACGTCGATCTTCGCAGACGCTCGATCAATAATAATATCGGTAAGAGTCAATAAGATGAATAAACAATAATCACTAACTTGAGGGTCACACATCACGGCTTCTGCCAGGTCGGATAACGCGGCTTTCGCTTCCACTCTCCTCTCTTTTTCATAGAGCGCATTGCGCGCTCTCTTTTCAGCCTGGGTTAAAAAATTGTAAATATGAATATATAATACAGACAAACTGAGAACATTTTTATTTTTTAAGTCCGGTAGTATCAATGAAATAATTATGATCAGCCTTGTTTAAATATGAGACGCGCTGTTTATACAGGGTTATTTCTAATGAATTAGCATCTTTTTAGGGGCTTTTTCTGTACATCAAAACAACTTTTGTTCTGCTACATTTGTCAATAGTGAAAAAATATTGGTGTTCCGTAAAAAAATATCGTTCACCCGCGACCAAATGTATGGACAGCTGATTTTTTTGAGTTTTAACGAATGTCGAAGAACAAAAGTTGTTAGTTTTGATGTACAGAATAAACCCCTAAAAGGATGCTAATTGATTAGAAATAACCCTGTGTACGTGCTGTTTTTATAGTGTAATTTTTCGTGATTGTAATAATTGATAGAATCATAGCATATAATACACAGCACACTACCTACAGCACACTACGCGGATTATTGATAGTATTATAGCATAGTAGGTATAGCACACTACGCGGATTGGACTATTCACATTCACGCCTTTGTGCCACCCTGCACCTAAAGACGATCTTGCAAAGAGGGATCAGACTGTGTATGGAATTTCATATTTTGTAATTAGAATTTTGTTCAGGGCCGCCATCACGCCGTCATATTTTACAAGCAATTTCAAAAGGAAATGAGACCCGAAAATATGAAATTCCGTTATAAGGTGATTTTTATTTAAGAAAATAATAAAAAAAACATTTTCTAAAACAAATCTTTGAAAATACAAATATACCAGTAGTATGAAGAATTGTACAGCGCCACTAGCGGCGCGTTTTTGAAACACAACAAGATCATACAAATTACATGCTTACGCGCTCGCCGAAGAGCGCGTCATGTTTACGACAAAACTCACACTCAGCATACTGGTAATGACCCAAACTTGACATATTTTTGCTGCATCTCTTTTAGGTCGTATCATAGTGAGTCTTTTTACGACAGCTAATAGCTGTAAACAAAACCGCTGATAATATATATTATGCCTATCACATTGGCAGTCTTGAAAAGAAAAATTGATATAAATAGGTATTTATTTGAAACTTACAGCAGAGAGCGGAATTCTATCTTGGCCGGCAGGGCGGCCGCGTTTCCTCTCACCCTTCAAGGTCGAGGGTTTTGAGTTAACCTGTTACAAATAAAAAAAAGTATTGTAATATCACTCAAAATTTTATATCAATAATAGATAAACCAACAATATATACAGCAAGAAACAAGAAATTAAGGGAAAGCAAAACATGTAATCTAGCAATAAAGATTGATTTATTGATAGCAACCTAGCTGAAAGTGTCACATCTTAGATTGCTTCAGCTTATTAGAAGGATATGATGAAAAATTGTTTGCATAAAACAAAACAAAAAATATCGGATTATACGGACAAGTTATCTTTATTTATAATTTTTTCCTATTTCTTGCATTTCATTTCTTCATTAACGCTGACATTTTGACCAGTCGGGTAAAATTCAAGCAGAAATCATAGAAGTTAGTCACAATATTAAAAAAAACAGATTAGAAAGAAACTTAAATTTGACATCTCATATCTCAGAGTAAATAATGCTGCCTAATGTTAATTATAATTTTAACGAATTAAAAGTTATATTAAGCTTGAACTAGTCGCTCATCACTCTATCCAAACGTTGATATGCTACTACACTTTTTTTTGATGTTAAATATAAAAAATGTGTATCAATTTGTATTCTCAAAACTGGAAATATAGGTACCTTGCGAATAAACTTTGAATTATTTGAATGATTATTTAATTTTTTAGGAAATTTAGAGCGTTGAAATACCACAAAAGGGCTAAACTGAGTCCACAGTAATTATGAAAGAGAGTTTATATTTTTTTAATTTTACCAAGCAATTTAAGTCGGTAACTTTTATCATAATTTACTCGTTATAACTAACATGTTACTTTAAATTATGTGACAGAAAGTTATATAAGTTTGTATTTAATTTTATTTATTTATTTAATGTTAATCTTTAATAGGTATAATTAACTTTTTTATTGTTAACTTTCCGATACATATATATATATAATGTTATTTTCTTGTTAAGAGAAATCATTAGTTTTGCCATTGTAAAACTTAGGAAATTTAAGTAAATGAAATGATTTATTGGACATGTCTCCGACAAATTCAAGAAAAAGTAATTTGACAAAAAAAGAGAAACACGTGAAAATCGAGTAAATGACGAACGAATTTAAATTAAAATTGATACAATCATACCTTGTTAGACATAATGTTTTCACAATTCACTTCTACTTGTGGAACGAAAAATCACTTTTCACTGCAATAAGGGCACTGTGACAATATCCAAAGATTTACAAAAAGTAATGAAGAAAATTTTTGAGCTGTCCTTTATATACCGTCCCTTACCTGCGTACGCGCAAGTATCCCCAGCGGGGGTGTGGCGGAGCTATTGTTTAAGCGTGATTAGACATTGTCATTCCGTAATTAGGGTTCCAGGTAGTAGCCATTATCTTGACTAATTTATTATACCAGCAGTTGAAGTTGATTCCAGATCAATAAAATATAATTAATTTGTCAAGGTCAAACATTAAAAATAGGTAAAAAGTATGATATATCTAAGTACAACATTATAAGCTCGGCAAAAGCAACAAACTTCACCCAAATTGAGCGAGCTAAGAGTTTATAATTATGTCACAAGTCGCAACTAAGCGCCTACAATACTTGTCTGACATTTTTTGTAGTACCGCTACGAAAATGCTACGACGCGTAGCAATTGCTTGCATATTATGTTATAAGCCTGTGTGAATGTATTACACGTATTCGTGTCTTTTTTAATAAAGATTGTGTATTTTAAAATAAATTACTAACAATTTAACAAATTCAAGAAGTTAGAAAGGTTCATCGTTTTACTGCGGAACCCTAAAAATGGCGCAGTACTGCTTTGTAAATTTAACTCTACTATTTTAACTGTATTATTTAGTAGTAAATACTTGTAATGTGTCGTGAAGTGGTAGGAGGTAGTGTAGGTATAAAAGTTAATGTATGACTTAAAATTATAGAACAAGGGGTCTCGTTATTTTTACGTTTCTATTAAGTTTATAAAATAGTACCTACTTCAGGTGCCAAGAATATCAACAATGTCGTAAGCTAATTAGGTAATGAGACTACTTTTCTTAAAAGATATTAAACTAATTATTGTCATAATTAGCTTTACTATCTTTTACCTTCATCAAATCAATATAATATGGTCGTCAGTCGCTAATTACCAGAGGTATTTACTACAGTAGTTAGTATTGAATTAATTAGACCCTACTTAAATTTGAATATACTTTATAATTGCACTAGCTGCCCGGCCACGCGTTGCTGTGGCTAAATAAATTAAAATTGCGACTATAATTTGAGATTTAAACTATCCTATCTCTCAAGTTGGATCGAATTGCACATGGTGTGCGAATTTTATTATAATCGGTTAAGTGGTTTAGGAGTCCATTGAGGACAAACATTGTGACACGAGATTTATATATATTAAGAAGATTTATGAGTTGTTACACTAACTTGACCGTCATCACAATTGTAGTCCAAGGAAGCTAGATGTACTACTTCGGCGTAAGCAAAGGGTCCACGTTACTGGCATTGGCTATCAAGGTAACCGCGGCATGTTCGCGTACCAGGCGATGATGGGATTCTATCTGTCGGTGACATCATTAAATACACATTATAGATAAAATTCAAAGGTGTAGTTAGTTGAAGAACCCTCGCTTTTCGTGCGTAAGGCGTAGATTGAAACCTGGTCCCGGACCAATGAGTTCTTTGAAATGTATGAACCGATATTTATATATATATATATATATATATATTGCGGGCTTTTTGATAAAAGGAAACATCGTGATGCAACCTGTATACATTCGTAGAAGAAACTCGATGGCGCATTTGAATGTACCAACCAGCAAGTAGAACATATCCGTTATACCAAGTACCTACATACTTGGTATAACGGATATGTTATACTTGCCTCACCTGGTCCCCATATCTATATTTAGCAGTGGGCTTTATAAAGGGCTGATACTAGGTATATATAATATTATTAAGGTTCATACCAGGTAAACGTAAGACGTTATTGTACTACGGATAGTAATTTATTTGTTACAATCAGTACATTAAGTGTTTTGTTGTACCCTCAATACGGACAGGCTTAAACTTTCCATTTTTGTATCATCTTTTTGTTTCTCAGCAAAGCAATAAAGTTTATCCCTCAACAAATGTTTTCGACGCCCCTTGTTCTCAGGTACTCAGTGATTTTTGCCGGCTAATCATCAAACGCTTTTTAGCTTTTCGTATTTCCAATAACTTGAATTGTAATAAGGATTAGTAAATTCACTTTATTACCGCGCGGTAAGGTAGTTTAGCACTTTAACCGGAAGACGCCTATTGTTTGTCTCTGAACGCATTCAAATGATCGTATTGTTAATTAATCCAAACAGTTCAGGACTTATCGTCGAAAAATTGTTCTTTGGAAAAATTTAGAGATAAAGAGTCCAACAAAAAGATTTTGTTTGGGAAAGATCAGATAATAGCAGTTATTGTTTTAGAATTAAGTTTGGAAATGAATAAAAAAAAACTGTAACTGGATCACAAGTAGAACAGGTTTCATGATGATTATAGGAGCGTTATAGGCCGAATCATACAAGTCGGCGGATGTGAAGTTGGCTAAGCTTCGCAATAGCCAATCAACGCGCAGCTTTATGTGAGCTTCTATATTCTAATCTATAGCTTTAGTGAACCAGACACTGTTACAAGAATCACTAAATGAATATTTATAGCTTTTCCCGTATGAATAATATATTGAAATCAAAATTGATGTAGAATTCTGTAATAATCTTTATCTTACTTAAAGCTTACAAAATCAGAGACCTGTACCTACTTATAAAAATAAGATTGATGTTTTTGAAATTATTTACATAAATGTAACAGAACATACAGACAGAACAGATGTGAAGCCTCTACAAATCAGGCTCAAAACGATTTTGAAACTGAGAAATATACAATGGTTCAATCTATAGTAATTACATACGAGTACATCTTCAAAATCATATTTTTCTCAGTTTTTCCTAAAGGTATTTGGAATGTTGCTAACAAATCGACGAATTAAAATTTATATCAAAACTAGCTGACCCGGCCACGCGTTGCTGTGGCTAAATAAATTAAAATTGCGACTATAATTTGAGATTTAATCTATCCTATCTCTCAAGTTGGATCGAACTGCACATGGTGTGCGAATTTTATTATTATCGGTTAAGTGGTTTAGGAGTCCATTGAGGACAAACATTGTGACATGAGATTTATATATATTAAGATATTATTTCATTTGAATTTTATTATTAAGAGACAAATCCCAGACCCATGTTCCCTGCCTAACCGATGCATACTTTGTACTGTAACTCTGTAATAAATAGCTTTGAAATATGGAAGGCCTATCAGAGCTATAAATTACTCTTGAACCAACGCTGAAATGGCGAAAATAAATAAAAATAACTTCTAACAAGTTCATTGGCTCTCAACAAAATGTACGATGCTTATTGATTAAATGATTTAATTTTCTCGATTTCAGGTTTGGTCCCACAGTGAAGGTTTAGTATAAGTAAAGTTTTAGGTGAGCTAGTGCCTGTAGTTTGCAAAGGAACATCTTGTATTAAAGTAACTCAATAGTATTTATGGAAGTGCCTAGTATTTGTGTAAGTATAATTAGTTTGCCGGCTTATCATCAAACACTTATGGTCCAACCTTAGCTTTTCCAATAACTTGAATCGTAATAAGAATTAGCAAATTCACTGTATTACCGCGCGGTAAGCTAGTTTTGCACCTTAACCGGAATATAGATAGACTCTTGTTTGTCTCTGAACGCATTCCATTGTTAATAAATTCAAACAATTCAGGACTTATCGTGGAATAATTAGTTCTTCGGAGTAATTTAGAGATAAAGAGTTTAACAATAGGATTTTGTTTGGGAAAGTTCAGATAATAGCAGTTATTGTTGTAAATTTAATTTTGGTAATAAATAAAAAGAATGACTGCACCTAGATCACAGGTAGAGCAGATGTCATAACGATTATTTATAGAAGCGTTATTTGCCGAATAATACAAGTCGTCGGATATGAAGTTAGCTTCAAGCTTCACAATATCCAATCAAAATCGATGTGTGAGCTTCAGTCAGGATTGGATATTGCGCAGTTTGTAACTTCACATCCGCACACTTGTATAATTCGGCCTGTACTTGAAAATTGCTGATCTTGTATAGTAACAATAAGAATAACTTCGTAGGTGCAATGGAAAATTTGCGAAGCCGTGGTGGTTTAGAGGTAGTGACACCCGCCTTACAATCGCGAGGTCGTGGGTTCAAATCCCGGTCCCGTACCAATGAGTTCTATGGAATTTATGTACGGAATTTCACACCACTGGTTTTTCGGTGAAGGAAAACATCGTGAGGCAACCTGTATATGTCCGTAGAAGAAATTCGATGGCGTATGTGAATCCACCAACCCGCACCGGGCCAGCGTGGTGGATATGGCCCAGTCACCCTTTGTGGGTGGGCCTACGTCCTGCAGTGGACTATTAAAAAAAGGCTGATACAGTACAGTACAGTACAATGGAAAAATTTTAATTGCGTCTACCAACCAAACAATACAATTGTTTGGTTGGTAGACGCAATCATTAAAGAAAAAAATGACAGAGATATTATCACAGAACTATGAATTATATCGACGCTTGAAAGGCAAAAATTACCAAGCGACAGTTTGGGCGATATTGAGTTATATATATCACTGAAATCAGAAAAAAAAACTGCGTCGATTGGTCTTACTCTCATGGCGCTAGGGCGAAGTTTGTTGTCGTTTGGTAACTTAAAAAAAGACACATTTTCACAGTTTTCGGCGTCCAAGCGACTAAAATTTTAATTATTTATGAATATTTTTCTCATAGTAAGGATTAGATTTTTATAATTTACACTAAGTAATTTTTGCCTCGACACTAAATAATGCATCTAAACATAAAGTATTTTCTGCCTTGCGAGTAACCAGGAATTAGCATTACTTAAGAATTTTTACCTGATTGTTGTTTTTCTCTCTCGTAATTTAAGACTTTTTAACACACCTTCAATAGACTTTCTTTGTCATTTAGTACTTTTTACCTAAATATAATTTATTCAAAAATATGAAGTAGTGAATATCTACCTGCCTAAACAGGATATATTTTGTCGTTAAGTAATTTTCTACCCGCCGATTTTTTTAAAGTTTATGTTACTTAGATAACTATTTCTGATATAAGATTTCTCTAAAAGTGATCTTATCCATGCAGCACCTTTTTTGTTTTGTCACTTATCCGCTCTGTAAATCAGTTTCTAAGTGGCTGTTGGTAACAAAATAACGATTACGTCTTCACCGAACTGTCGCTTAGACAACACGCATGCGTGCGCGCATGGTGCAAAGTGCTTAATCTCGTAGCTTGTTTGTGTACTCGGTAAGTGCATTATTAAGATTTTATGACTTTATATTTATATATTTTCAGATATGACTTTATATTAGATTATTAAAATTATATTTTACGTTAATTTAAATCTATTGTTAACAGTACATAAAAATCGGAAAAAGCGAGTAGATTGAATCGAGATAGAAGCTTGGTAATTTGGTGTGTTTCAGTGTGTTAGGCAGATGTGGACTTTGAGATAGCAATTGATTCGGTCAAGACATGGGCTGTGCTTGAGTCTATCCAGCGATGCCGCAAGTAGTCCAGCCGGTCTGGAGACAGGTCAGTTCCTAAATTTACGGAAGACGGATAGGTTAGTCCTTCTGAGGAAAGATGGGCGCCTTGCGGACTCTCCTTCCACGTACCGCCCTATAGTACTGCTGGATGAGGTGGACAAGCTGTTCGAATGCGTGATAGCTGCTTGCCTCATCCAGTATCTTGATAGGATTGGTCCACACTTGTCCGACGAGCAATTTGGTTTCCGGGCGGGCCGGTCTACAATCGACGCTGTTAAACGTGTCAAAGCCCTCTCGGACGAGGCGGTGGCTCATGGTCAAGTGTTGGTGGCGTGTCTCTAGACATCGCCAACGCATTTAATACACTACCATGGGTTTGTGTAGAGAACCTACGAAGAGGCTGCCAGTCTTGCGATGGCAACGGTGCAGGTGGTGGCGAGAAGGATAGTGAAACTGGGACTCCAAGTAGCGCTGAACAAGTCAGAGGCCCTGGTATTCCATGGCCCTCGACGAGCGCCGGAATCACTAGGGAGTGAATCGATTAAGGTGAAGCCTACGATGAAGTATCTAGGGCTACACCTCGATGAAAAATGGAACTTTTGAGAGCATTTCGCCCAGTTAGTTCCTCGAATAATGGGTGCGGCTGGGTCACTTAAACGCCTTCTTCCTAATCTTGGGGAACCAATTGCCGCTAGTCGTCTTTTTTATCTTGGAGTGGTGTGGTCGATGGCCTTGTGCGGGGTGCTTATATGGGTGGACGCCCTAAACCGAGAAACGGTCGCTTTTCTAAAGTGACCACAACGCGCAATGGCCATCGGGATAGTCAGAGGTTATATCGCGTCACACGAAATAGTGCTATTTCGTGTGACGCGACATGCCTTTTGCCTGGGTCACCTCAATGGGATTTAGAAGTGGAGGTAAATAAATAAATAATTTTATTTTCAGACAACACAGTAAATCGTTAAAATCAGTAAACACAAGGTACATGCGAACATACTCGTGGCGCACGGAGCTCCACCAACGCGGGCAGAATCCGGCACTCGCATGCATGCTCGAGAAGTGGAAGGAGGAGCTGGCCAAGCATACAGCTGGCAGCTGGACCGTCGAAGCTATACAGCCCGTCCTCGTTGACTGGCTGGACAGGGCGTATGGGTCGCTTATCTTCCGGCTCGTGCAACATTCGCAGGTGCTTTCTGGGCATGGATACTTCGAAAAGTACTTGTGCCGCATAGCTGGAAGAAAACCGACAACAGAGTGCCACCACTGCGGCTGCGACGAAGATTTGGCGCAAGGAGGAGGTTGGAGGAGTGTTCAGCATGGGCAAATGAGCGCCGAAGCCTCGTCGCAAGTGTAGGAACTGATCTCTCGCTTCCAGCATTGATTCAGTCAATGCTTGGTTGTGAGAGATTGTGGGAGACGGCCGTTTCCTTTTGCGAACAAGTTATGTTTCGCTTGTGTCGAAAGGAAACGGTGGAGCGCGAAAGGGAGAACTTTTCGGAACTCCCGATGCGCCGCCAAAGAACTGGGCGTCGGAGGAAGATTTTCCACGCTCTCCTTCGACCCCGTAACAGGTGGTGGTGGTCAACGAATTCGAGGGAGTTCGCGTTTGCCTGAAAAGCGTAGCCCGAGGGCTACGCTAGGAAGAGCGTGCGGTATTTCCCCGCGCCACTTAAGGAAAGAAGGGTGAAAACCCACCCTTAAATAGGGCAAGGTCCTAGGAGTGCGAACGCGTCCCCGCAGCTCCAGCACATAGGCAGCAACATCCCCGGGGTTTGTAGTGGGTACACCGATCAGTGGAACTCCTACATAACCACCCTGCTCCCTCGGCGGGGTGGTATCCATAAAATATTTCTTTGGAAAAAAGAAGGACAAGTAGTCCAGCTAGGTAATTCAACTTCAAGAAGGAGGTCAATCGCTGAATCCAGCTCGGCTAGGCAGCGTTCGGAAAACCACATGACGTCTTTTCATCCGATAAACCTCAGTGCCTCAAGACGAGAGTTGCAACAGTTGTGTGTTCCCGAAACGTGATCGTTTACTGTGGGCCTAATCGCAGCGTAGTCTTGATAAGATTATGGGTCCACCTCCGAGATGAACGGAAGATCTCATCAAGACCGCAGCATCGTGCTGGAAGCAAGCCGTTTCCAGCCGGTCTTATTGGAAATCTATAGGGGAGGCCTTAGTCCAGCTGTGCAATGTGTGCAAAGACAACGACGACGACAAATTAATAGAAACAATAATTAACAATAAAATAGGTAATGATTTGACATGGTTGATTTTTATTATAAATATTTAGATAGGTTTTCCAGAAACCGATGTCAACTTTGTAGTTTTAATTTTAAGTAGTTTTTATTGTGACAATATTTTTGATAGCATTTTATTTCATTCATCATCAGATGAGGTTCATACTCAGTAGAGAGTGATTGTAGATAACTACAAGGGCTGTTTAAGAATTGGTGATGACGATATCCGTTGAAAACTTTTGCAAAAGTTTCTAACAAACCTGAATTTTTGTTAGGTTGTTCTTTTTTGGAAGGTAAGTGTAGGACTTTTTGTCCTACACTTACCTTATTTAAATAGGACTATGGCTGAAATTGCCTGGCAGTAAAGTGATTTAACTTTTTATTTCGATCATTTTACCTGTGTGTTAAACATCTGTTTATTCTGGATGCATCATTTTGCTTCAAATATAATCATAAAATATTGGAGTTTAGTTAATTTTACATGTTTTATGATAAAAATTTGTTTTTGGTTAGTAATTTTTACCTATTTGTGATTTTGATCAAAATTTTACCAACCGACACTATCTCTTAAATTACTGAGAAAAATCATATTTTTGAAATGACAGTTCATAAAGCTTTTAAATTTCATTTATAATCTATTAGAACCGAGTAGAAATGAGTAATAGAAATTTTTATATGATTTTTTTTCCAAAAAATAAAACTTTAAAATGCTCTGGTGTAAAGTTGCCAATATGTCGCTTGGTAATTATTGCCTTTCAACCGTCGATATGTAACTTACTTATAAGACGTTGTAGCTAACCTTCTACGACCGACGTGGAACACGATCTTACTAACGTGGTAGTACACCATGTACTATTTTGAGACCTTCTCTTTCATTTTGAAGAGAAAATCAATTATAAGAATAACTAACTAAACATTCGTATCGCAAATTTAGCAAAATATTAAAATTAAATTAGATGTAGAATTAGGTAAAATATTTATATACTCGTATGTAACTAATACAGATAGCTTACAAAATCATACACTTGCATTAAGAAAAATCAAGATTGATGTTTTTAAACATGTTACTTAAAATATGTAACAGAACAGGGACAGAACATATGTAAAGCCCCTATAAACCATACTTATTGGGATTTTGAAATTGAGAAATATTCAGAGGTTCAATCCATAGTAATTAAATCTTTAAAATCTAGACACTCGGCAGCGAGTCCAGTCAAGACAAAAAAGGCGACACAGCTGCTGCCGTGTGTACACGAACCATTTCGGGCCACTTTTGACCCCTTCATAACTCGAAAACTATTTAACCTAAATATATAAAATGTAGCATATCTATAAAAATTCTTTAGCTTGTCTAGAATACAAAAATTTCTTTCTCTGTCACTCACTCACTCACTACTGACTTGTAGATCAAAAACCTAAACTACTTCCAGATGACTTAGAAACTTGAAACGGCCAATTCACTTATTTTGACTAAGCTGTAGAGTTTGTGGAATAAAGACTTGTAGAGTTAAGGCGTGTAGAGTTCGAAGCTTGGCTCTACATGAGATCTGACAACTTTTTGAAAGTGCGAACTGTGGTCTTGTCTTGGCTACATTTTACATGAAAATGTTTTTGTTGGATAATATGTTTCTCAGAACTTTGCAAACAAATTGGCTAAATAAAAAGAATCAAAATATTATTTCATATTATTTTTATAATTAAGAGAACAACATAATTCACCGACCTTACCTAACCTATGAATAAGCACCTTGTACTTTAACTCTATAATAAATAGGTTTGAAAAATGCAAGGGTTTTCAGAACTACGAATAACTCATACTATGAGATCAAGGCTGACATGGAGAAAATAAGTAGAAAAATCTTATAACAAGTTCATTGGCTCTCAACAAACTGTACGATAGGTAGGTACTTATGGATTGACTAATTTAATTGTCTTGATGTCTGGGTTGATCACATAGTAAAGGTTCAGTTAAGAGTTAGTCCCTGTAGTTTGCAAAGCAACATCTTGTATTAGTTAACTCGATAGTATTTATGGAGGTACCTAGTATTTGTGTATAATTTGTGGATGCGCTTTGCTACTTTGGGCTTGATGGAAAATCTAGATCTTAAGAGGACACTTGGTACCTTAGACTACAGCTAATTATTAAATCTTAGATCATGTCGGTACTCATGGCGTAAAATAAATAACTAAAAATTGTTTTTAAAAACATTTATTTACTTCAAAGCTGTATTTTATATTCAAAACAATTTGATACAAAAAATAAAATGACAAAAGTATGTAAGCGGTCTGGACTGTAGGTATATAATATTATAAAAAGACTATACATTTTGTATAAAAGGTGTTTGTTCTTTTTACCGAATTCCAAAAAGGAGGAGGTAGTATGCTCGCCCGAATGTACTTTTTTGTGTATGTTTATCGATATATTGGCCAATTGTGAACCGATATAAAATAAATCTTTTTTAATTCGAATAGAGTATTTCATTTAAATTTTATCGAGATCGTCTGAGCCGTTTTTGATAAACCAACAAAAATGTACATGGATGTCACATGGCTTTGTGCAAGTTATTTGAATTCTGTACAGAAGCAATTTGTGAAAATTATTCAAATTCTATACAGCGTTCTGGAATCGGTGATACGATTTTTAAAATACCAATTTTTTTAAACATAATTTAGAATGTAATTTTTCGCACATCTATTTAAATTTCAGAGATCTTATGATAAAATTAAACTCCTAGATAGTCAAAACTATACCTTAACTCAACAACTAGGTGATATTACAATAATTGTTTTCATTCGCAACAGGTTAACTCAACGCCCTCGACACTGAAGGGTGAGAGGAAACGCGGCCGCCCTGCCGGCTAGGATAGAGTTCCGCTCCCTGCTGTAAGTTTCCAATAATTATTTATTTATATTTTTAAAATCCACCAATGTGATAAGCATTCATGATCATCTTTTTACTTATGGCTATAGCCTAAGCATGACCTACACTGAGAGAAAAACTAACAAAAAAATAGTAATCTTTACTAAAATTTTACTAAATCCGTGGACAACAAATGACCTGTAATAAATACAAATCGATTTTTGTTAATGCAATTAGTAGGTATTACAATATCAGTTCTGTTATATGTAGTAAGGTCCCAGTAGCTTCAATAGATTAGCTTTGTAATATCTAGTAAAGTCCACAGTACTCTTTACTAAAATGTTACTAATCCCGAAGACAACAAATGCCCTGTTAAAAATACAAATCGATGTTTTGTAGGTATTACTAATACCTGTTTTGTTATAGCTAGCAAAGTCAAAGTAAAATCTTAGTAAAGAATACTAAAGATTTTACTAATTCCGAGGACAACAAATGCCCTGTAAAAAATACAAATTGATATTTAGTAGGAATTACTAATACCTGTTTTGTTACATGTAGTAAGGCCCCAGTAGATCAAATAGATTAGTTTTGTAATATCTAGTAAAGTCCTAGTAATTTCGAAATTTTAGTTTTGTATTACCTATAAACCCCTAGTAATTTTAATAGAATAGTTTTGTAATATCTAGTCAAGTCTTAGTACTTTCAAAAGTTTAGTTCTGTATCATCTAGTAAACACCTAGTAATTTTGATAGATTAGTTTTGTAATATCTAGTAAGCCTAATAGAATAGTTTTGTAATATCTAGTCAAGTCTTAGTACTTTCAAAAGTTTAGTTCTGTATCATCTAGTAAACACCTAGTAATTTTGATAGATTAGTTTTGTAATATCTAGTAAGCCTTAGTACTTTCAAAAGTTTAGTTCAGTATTATCTAGTAAAAGTCTAGTAGTTTCAGTAGCTTAATTTTGTATAATCTAGTTGATTTTTGTAATGTCTAGTTTAGTTCTGTGTTATCAATTTAGTAAACCCTATCCAAGAAAAAGTTATAAAACACTTCAAATTGAAATATTAAAAACTGTATACCTACTTATAACAATTACCTATAAGTATACAGTTTTAAATATTTCAATTTGAAGTGTTTTATAACTTTTTTATGGAAAGGGTTTATTAAGTAGATATCACAGAACTAAACTAGACATTACAAAAACCAACTAGATAATACAAAATTAAGCTATTGAAACTACTTGAGTTACATATCTTACAAAACGAATCTAAGGTTATAAACTAAAAAATCTAAATGTAAGTTACAAGGTGAATAATAATTGCAAACATAAAAATAAAGATTCAAGTGAAGTCATATTAGATATTTATTAAGTATTACACATTTATAATATAACACACGAAACAGCCACATGTACAATAAAACATAATTTACATTGCCGGCGAGTATAATGTATTCACGGAGAAACCCAGTCACTCCGTAGATTCTGGGTAAAATTGTCAATTTTCACTTGTTTACACTGGTTAAATTTGTACATATGACACTACACTATTAAACCAGTTAGTTGGTACGCACTGAGCTTCATTCTCCATGTTTACTCTACTGCACGCAACGACGAAATGGCTGCTGGAAAGGCGGGATCGTATTCACTGAGACTCCAATTACTCAGTAAGATGACTGTATAGCTGTTATAACAATGACTCCTGGGTAAGATTGTCAATTGTCACTCACAGTGTTTAAATCTGTTGGTAGA
Source organism: Hypomecis punctinalis (assembly GCA_949316475.1). Taxonomy (NCBI): domain Eukaryota; kingdom Metazoa; phylum Arthropoda; class Insecta; order Lepidoptera; family Geometridae; genus Hypomecis; species Hypomecis punctinalis. The sequence goes on along the minus strand of OX438815.1, from coordinate 13,617,580 downwards.
TAGTCGGCCGCGACCTTTGGCCGAGAAGCATTAAAAACGTTGTGCTCCACGCTAATTTAATCTTTAAAATAGGAAAAGTTAATCCGATTTCAGCATGTAATATATCAAAATTTGCGTTTTTACGGTGTGTACTCAATAGTGAAAAGCGTTTTTCAAAAAGTGCATTTTCCGAAGAACTATCATTTAAAAAGTGAAAAAGTGTAAAAAGTTAAACACAAATCGTGAAACGCTGGACGAACAAGATCGATAACCTGCACTTTTTATGGTGCCTCTGGACGGGTTTCAGGGTCTTTCATCGACTGCTTCCCATTTTGAATTTTTTTTTTCTCTGGTGGCTGCCGAGAAAACTGGGAGAATACCAAAACCACGTGGCCACGTGGTTCATGATCAAGAAGCGGTAGAACAAATCTAGCATCACCATCCGGTGCGGAGTCGACGTAGCAGCCAGAAAAAGTTTTTGCCATTTTGAAGAGTGCAAGGATTAGGATTTTATGGACATTTGAAAGAAAAAAAAAAAATAGGGTAGTTTTAAATATTTTTACATATCTTTCTGAAGCAATTTACAATAACTACTTTTACTGTATAAAGGGTTAATGATTTTGTTTTTGAATTTACAAACTTGTCTAGTTGATTGTGACGACAAAAAAAAAATATTTTTATTGTAATTGGAATTTTTAGATAAGTTATTATAGTTTGATAACAACTAGGCTTAGCGGGCCATTTGACCAAAAATTGCACAGAGCAGCCAAAGTTTTGTTAGACACTGAGGTGATTAGTATTACCTTAATTAAATACACAATTATTTGTGTATTCTTGACTTTGTTGTTCTAATACACAATTTTATGTCTATTGACAAATTATCTGTGATAACGTAAAATACATTGTGACGCTAAATTATATTGACCCCCTACAAGTCCTTTTACAACTTGTAGCACTAGTATTTTAATTCATATTTAAGTAGGGTTAGACTACGCAACTGACACTAAAGCTATGTTTGCCACTATGCGTTCACCACCGCCCAGTCGAGCGTCCGACGCAGCTCCGAAAAGCGTGGCCGCGGAGGAGGCGCCTGCTGTCGGGGTTGGATTCGTGCGGAGGAGATCCGGTGAGCTTGACTTGTTGGACACCACCGCTATATCGCCCCCACAGCAGGCCTCCGCAGCGGCCAAACAACCAGTGACAACAAAGACGCCATCTTTGTTCACTGCCATGATGCCTAAAACGACGCAGTCACGTAGCAGAGAGCCCGCAACTACTCTGTGTACTAAACGTCTGATCGAGGCTAGAGCTAAGGCAGGCGAAATAAAACGGAAGATGGATGAGTATTTCAATATGAAGAAAGATGTTAAATTGGCTATGCAGGAATACTTAGACGCTCTTCTCAGACTTCTAAAGGATTCGGAAGATGAGAATGAAAAGAGACAGAAGTTATGCGGTAAGAAAGAGCCGGAGAGTACTAAACCAGCAAAAGTAAGAGAAGATAAAGAGGAAGAGAAGAAAGTGGCTCAGCTGATTGAAGGCCATAGTAAGCTCCTGAGAGAAAACAACAAAGAAATGGAGTTATTGAGAGAAGAGTTGGGAAAACACCAGGAGGCTTTGATTAGGGGCAGCTACGCGAGTGTGGCAGCTGCACCACCCGTAAGAAGACCAAAGGTAGGATCAGTGGTTCACTCGGTAGTGGTTAGCTCAAATGACGAAAAGGAAACGGGGGAACAGGTCCTGGACAAAATCAGACTCGCTGTAAATGCAAGAAACGAGGGGGTTCAGATAGATAAAATTAGGAAGGCAAAAGATAGAAAAGTAATAATAGGATGTGGAACACGCGAAGAGATAGGAAAAGTAAAGGAAAAGCTAAGGGAAGCAGGGGGGAATTTGAATGTAGAAGAAATCAAGAACAAAGATCCCCTAGTGATCTTAAGGGACGTGTTGAAATATAATAATGACGACGAAATAATTAAAGGAATAAAAACTCAAAATAAATATATATTTCAGGATGTAGAAGCCGAAGAAGATAGGCTAGAAATAAAATATAGGAAAAAGGCTAGAAATTCAATGACCGAGCACGTGATCTTGAAAGTCTCCCCGAAAATCTGGAGCCGCTTGACTGAAGCTGGTGCAGTGCATATAGACTTGCAAAAAGTAAAGGTAGCAGACCAGTCGCCCCTGATACAGTGTGCCCGTTGCCTCGGATATGGCCACGGAAAGCGCTTCTGTCGCGAGCCCGTGGACGTACTCATTTGCAGCCACTGCGGGGGTCCACACCTTAAAGCCGAATGCACACATCGCCTGGATGCACCAAAATGCGTTAACTGCGCAGAAGCCAAAATGGAGCGGGTGAATCACAACGCCTTTAGCGAAGAATGCCCTGTTCGAAGGCGTTGGGATGCGCTTGCCCGTGCAACTGTGCAGTACTGCTAAGGGCACCCAGGCGGATAACAACAGAGTAAACGTTGGGCGGCCAGAAAACGTCCGACACCACGTTATGCAGGCCAACCTACAACGCAGTAAAATTGCAACAGCTGAACTGCTTAGAGAAGCAGTGGTCCGGAAAGCAGCTTTTGCATTAGTGCAAGAGCCATACATCGGGGCAGTAGGTAAGATGAGATCCTACCCTGGCGTCAGAGTTATTCAATGTCTAAATAGAGCTGCGGGCCGGGTCATTAAGGCAGCTATCTTGGTATTCGATGAGCAGATTGACATCACTCAATGTCCGACACTAACGACAGAGAACATCGCTGTGGCAAAATTGCGAACTAGTGCGTGGGAAGTTGTAGTGATGTCAATCTACTTAGAGAAAGACAAACCAATAGAGCCATATGGAGACCAAATTGCAAAGGTTGTGGAGGGGATAGGCAGGGATAATTTGGTACTGGGAGGGGATGTTAATGCATGGAATCCGTGGTGGGGAAGTAGGTGTGTGAATCACAGGGGAGAGGAATTGGCTGGGTTGTTGGAGGATTGGGATCTCCAAATACTTAATCAGGGCTCCGAGCCAACTTTCGACACGCACAGAGGAGGAGTAAGATTCTCCAGCTGTGTGGACATAACGGCTTGCTCGGCGAATATGTTCGGGCGCATCGGAGGATGGAAGGTAGTTGCTGATATAACAGTCTCTGACCACGCGACAATCCTGTTTGATTTAGAACTTGAAAAAGGAGAAAGCATAAACATAAAAAGTAACACTAGGAAATTCAATACCAGGAAAGCAAATTGGGAACAATTTCGTGAGAAACTGAGCCAAATTTGGGAAGAGAAAAATATACATCAGGAAAAAATAGATAACATAGAGAATACAGAAGACTTGGAAGAAATGGTCATCACCATTACAGAATGCATAACAAAAGTATGTACAGAGACTATAGCCGAAGTAAAAAAGAAGAAACGAACGGTATTGCCGTGGTGGACAAAAGAGCTAGCTGCTATGCGAAAGGAAGTTATGCGTAAAAAGCGCCGAATATCTTGCGCGGGACCAACTCGTCGAGCATGGGTCGTTGATCAATACGAACAAGCGAAGCAAGAGTACCTGGCAGAGGCCCAAAAAGTCCAGATTACGAGTTGGAAAGATCTTTGTAGTAAGCAAGACAGAGAAACAATGTGGGGTGGAATCTACCGAATCTTATGTCGTACTTCCGCCCGACACGATGATGTACCCCTTGTGTTAGAAGGAAATACTCTAGTGGGTGGTGAGTCCGCAAGTCTACTGGCCGATACATTTTACCCGGAGGATAAGCTGGAAGGGGATACCGCGGACCACAAGCTAGTGAGAAGGCTGGCTGAAATAGTGAATGAAGGTGACCATAATGAAAACTCATGCGACCCTCCATTTACAGCGGAAGAGCTGAGATGGTCCGCAGCAAGCTTTAATCCGAGGAAGGCGCCCGGACTTGACGGATTCACTGCCGACATCTGTCGAGAGGCTATTTCACGGAGTACCCCGTTGTTTCTCGCCCTGTTTAATAAATGCCTGTCTTTGTCCTATTTTCCCATTGCGTGGAAGGAGGCGGTGGTGGTGGTATTGAGAAAAGGCGGCAAAGCTGACTATACTCATCCCAAGTCGTACAGGCCGATTGGGCTATTGCCTGTCCTTGGGAAAATCCTTGAAAAGATGATGATGAGGCGCATAAGGTGGCATATTTTGCCAGGTATGAACGATAACCAGTACGGGTTCACACCGCAGCGTAGTACCGAGGACTCCCTCTATGTCATGATACAAAATATTAGGAAACAGTTAAAAAATAAAAAAATCACTGTCGTTATATCACTAGAGGGGGCCTTCGACGGTGCGTGGTGGCCCGCGATGAGGTGTGGGCTTGCGGAGACCGAGTGTCCACTCAACTTTAGGCGCCTCATCGACAGTTACTTGGAACACAGAAAAGTAAGGGTCAGATATGCCGGAGAAGAGTGCGTGAGGAACACCACCAAGGGGTGCGTTCAGGGCTCAGTGGGAGGTCCAACATTTTGGAATCTTTTGTTGGACCCCCTACTGAGAGACATACAGCATATGGGCGAATATGTTCAAGCGTTCGCAGATGATGTCGTCTTGATCATCTCCGGCGATACCAGTACCGAAGTCCAACAACGAGCCAATACGGTCCTTGCACGTGCTCAGAAGTGGGGCATCAGAAATAAGTTGAAGTTCGCGCCTCATAAAACTAAAGCAATGGTCGTGACTAATAAACGGAAATTTGACTCCCCAGTTCTGACCATGGGTGGGATAAACATTGAGCTGTCCCATTCGATTAAAATCTTGGGGCTGACGGTGGACAACAGGTTGACGTTCAATGATCATGTATCAAAAGTCTGTTGTAAAGCGATCAACCTGTACAAGCAGCTAGCGAGAGCAGCAAAGATCCACTGGGGGCTGGTGCCGGAGGTGATCAGGACTATATACCAAGCAGTTGTTGAGCCGGTAATCTTGTATGCCGCACCCGCGTGGGCTCCGGCGGCCCAAAAAATATGTGTGCGAAGGCAACTGAACGCGGTACAGCGAGGGTTCATCCAAAAAATTATAAAGGCATACCGAACAGTCTCCCTAAACTCGGCCCTAGTACTAGCTGGGCTGCTTCCTTTGGATTTAAGGATTCAAGAAGCAGCCTCTCTTTATGAAAGAAAGAAAGGCTTATCCCAAAGAGTATTGGGAGACCGGGAAGTGGAGATGCCGGTCGCTTACAGGGACACGCAGCATCCAGCGCAGCAACTCGAACTGACGTTTGGAAACATGATGGACGGCGCAGAGCGAGAACAACTTGACAGGTCTCAAAATCTATACCGACGGATCAAAAATAGAAGGGAAAGTGGGAGCCGCACTGTCGGTTTGGGAGGGTAGTGAAGAGATTGAGTGTTTGAAGCTCAAGTTGGACTCGTTCTGCACTGTTTACCAGGCGGAGCTCCTAGCTCTCGAAAGAGCCACCGAATTTGCCGCAAATAGTAAAGCGGAACAGTGCGGCATCTTTAGCGACTCAAAATCGGCTCTCGAAACTATAGTAAATAATATTTCCTCTCACCCCCTAGCAAACAAAGCCAGACTGAATTTAAAAACAGCTGAAATTCGGGGGAAAAAGATGAATCTTTTTTGGGTAAAAGCGCACGTAGGGGTTGTAGGTAATGAGAGGGCCGATGAGCTCGCTAAAAGTGCTGCATTAGACGTCGAGAAGGGACCCGATTACGACAAATGCCCGGTCTCATTCGTCAAGCGCCAAATACGTTTGGAGACGCTAGACGAATGGAATCGGCGCTACAAAGAAGAGGGAACTGCTTCAGGCACAAAAATGTTTTTCCCTGATGCATTGGACGCTTACCGTATAGTTAAAAAGATCAAACTGGATCCGGTTTTGGTACAGGTATTGACAGGACACGGCGGGTTCTCCGAATATTTGAATCGCTTCAAGTGTAAGGAGAGCCCGGCGTGTGTCTGTGATCCTGAAAAGAGTGAGAGCCTAGTGCATGTCATAGTAGAGTGTCCACAATTCTGTAAAGAGCGACAAGATCTCGAAACAGAAATAGGATTAGCCGTAGTGAAAGATAGCTTAAATGAAATAATGAAGGACGAAAAAATCAGAGAGGTGTTTATAAATTATTGTAAGAAAATAGCGATAAGAGTCATAAAAAGAAATAAAACTCGTTGATTCACTGCGTATATGAACAGTAATATAATTACAGATATACCCCCAGTGTCTGACAAGGACTGGCTGCAATGTAAAATTGTTAAACTTGAAATTGTCAAAATGACTCTGCTACCTGCACAGAGGAACACAGAAATTTACAATAAAAAAAAAAAAAAAAAAAAAACTGTTGGTAAAACACAGTTTGTTAGTACTGAACTTCACTCTCCATGTTTACTCCACTGCAAGCAACTACGAAATGGCTGCTGAAAAGGCGGGATCGTATTTATAAAGCAAAACTCACCGGACACTTTACTGGAAATAACAAAACATTTCGTTGAAATTACTAAACTTATTGCTGGATTTACAAAATAAACCAAAAGCTAAATGTTTCTGTTGCATTAACTAAAGTATTGTAGTAAAATTACAATAGTGTCTTGAAATTAATAAAGCCTCATGTTTGAAATTATTCTTCCTCTCAATAAAAATGACAATCGTGTTTTGAAAATGATTAAACCCACGCTTGTAAGTACAAAACAAAGTAAATCAATTTTTTTTCATCTTCCAAACCAGTGGTATATCAGATACCAATACTTGTCTATACCAGTACCTATCTAGGTACCAACACGGTGTTTTTTTTGTAAGTACATAGTACTAATCGCCTATGAGCATGTCAAACCCTACGAAATACTCGTATGATACTCAGTGTACTGAATTACTGAAACCAAAGCCAAAGCCGTCAAATAAGAATATTTCAACGACGTTGGCGGGAACAGAATGCCAATTAATACAATTAAAATTAATGCATAAGTATTAATTTGAGATTTTTCGAGTATTAAAGTGTAAACTTATCTCGTATATTATTCCAGTAACTTCAGTGCCCTTACCATGACTTGATAGTAAACGTAAACTTTTTTCCGTTTCCGTTTAATAGCTTCATATATTTAACCACACCTTATTAAATTTTAAAGCCAAAAATTTGCTTTTTATTTGTAAGCGTTTAGAATCCAGCAGCTATGCTTATTCTTCATCTTTTTTACTCTTTACTCAAGACTTGCCATAGCGTAAAATCATTTTATTATAATTTGTTCTGTTACTTACTACTACTTATGATCTAATATTTGCTATTTTTATAGGCGATAAGTTTACGTTTTACGGCTAATTTTGTCAATTTTATAACATTGTTTGTTGTTGAAAAGCAATAATGCTTTGTTTGGGAATTTTGTCATCTTGTAATTTCAATTGAGATTATTATCGTAAGAGCGCTTATAATGTTTGTTTCTGAAAAAACAGTACGTCATATTTTGATTTCTGTAGGCCACGCGAGCGAAGCCACTGGAAGCTCTTAATAATTAAAGCGTGTTCCTTGGAATTACAAAAAGGGATAAATTAATTATATTTGTTGTACCAAATAAAGTTCTTTCTAAATTTTACATACGTGTGTTAAAGTTAAATAAGCGTGTTATTTGGAATTGCAAAACGGGAAAAACTAAATAATTATGTTGTATCAATATTCTTTACTCAACTTTACTCAATCAAAGTTCTTTATAAATTTCACAAACGTGTGTAAAAAATTAATAAAGCATGTTCTTTGGAATTACAATAAGGGGAAAACTAAATATTATTGTTGTACCAATTAAAGTTATTTCTAATATTTACAAACGCGTGTTGAAATAAATAAGGCATGTTGCTTGGAATTACAAAAACGGAAATACTAAATATTTTTGTTGTACCAATTAAAGTTCTTTCTAAATTACATCACAAACGTGTGTTGAAATTAATAAAGTATGTTGTTAGGAATTACAAAAAGGGAAACACTAAATATTATTGTTGTACCAGTTAAAGCTATTTCTAATAATTACAAACTAGTGTTGAAATTAATAAAGCGTGTTGCTTGTTATTACAAAAAGGGAAATATTAGATATTTTTGTTATACCAATTAAAGTTATTTCTAATATTTACAAACGGGTGTTGAAATTAATAAAGCATGTTGCTTGTAATTACAAAAAGGGTAAAACAAAATATTTTTGATGTACCAATTAAAGTTCTTTCTAAAAATCACAAACGTGCATAGAAATTAATAAAGCATGCTCTTTGGAATTACAAAAAGGGGAAAACTAAATATTATTGTTGTACCAATTAAAGTTATTTCTAATAATTACAAACGAGTGTTGAAATTAATAAAGCGTGTTACTTGGAATTACAAAAAGGGAAAAACTAAATATTTTTATTGTACCAATTACAGTTATTTCTAATATTTAGAAACGCGTGTTGAAATTAAAAAACATGTTACTTGGAATTACAAAAAGGGTAAAACAAAATATTTTTGTTGTACCAATTAAAGTGCTTTCTAACAATTACTAATGCGTGTTGAAATTAATAAAACGAGATGTTTGGAATTACAAAAGGTAAAAACTAAATCTTTTCTTGTATCAATAATTTTATATTTTCTAAAAATTACAAAGCCGTGTTGAAATAAATAAAGCGTGTTGCTTGGAATTACAAAAAGGTAAAACTAAATATTTTTGTTGTATCAACTATAGTAAATTCTTAAAATTACAAACGTTTCTTAAAATTGATTAAAAGTATTACTTAGAATTACATAATAGGTAAACTGTTAGAAACACAACTACCTTTTCTTGAAAATAGTAATCGAATTTGCGGAAATTACAAAACTCTAACAATATTTACTATAAATTTGTAATAAATATTAAACTTTTGCAATATCTGCATTTACTAAAATCGTATTTTAGGAATTACAATTACAAAAACAAAACTGTTAGTAAAAAATAATAAAAATTGCAAATACAGCAAAACTTTGCTAAATTATACTAAAATTTAGTGTTTTCGCCAAATACAAAGCACTTTTGTAATATTTAGTGGCGATTTTTTTCTCAGTGTAATCGAATGAGATAATCGTGCTCGGCAATGGATCACAGTTCAAGCATGGCTGTTTATAATTAATTCATTGTTTCGACCAGACTTGATTGAGATGATATGAAAAAAGTTTTCAATTTGTCTGTATTTAATACACTTACTATTTTTTTCGGACCGAAAAAAGAGCGCTCAGTGCGCTCTACGAAAAAGAAAGGAGAGCGGAAACAAAACAAGTGCTGTCTGACTTGGCAAAGCTGCTGGTTGTGACCCCCAGGTAAATAAAAAAGAAATGAGAGTGGAAACAAAAGTCACCTAGCAGAACCCGCGCAGTGTGACCCCCGGGTAAGTGAATATTCCTTAAAAACTGAAAAAAAGTTCTCAATTTGTCTGTATTTATTAAACTTACTATTATTTAACTCGTGCCAAAAAGAGAGCGCACCATGCGCTCTGCGAAAAAGAAAAGAGAGTGGAAACAAAAGCTGCGCTATCCAACCTGGCAGAAACCGCACGGTGTGACCACACGGTTACCGCACGGTAAGTGAATATTCCAAAAATCAAAATAAAAACGTTAAATGCGCTCTGCGAATAAGAAAAGAGAGTCGAACAAAAGGCGCGAATCTTCACCTGTCAGAAATCGCACATTGTGACGCTTAGGTATCCCTTTTATCAACAGCAACGAATTATATAACTATTATTACTTATTTTATTGAACTGAATTTTTCAGTCGCTACTCTGGAGAGCCAAATCGCAAACGATCCCGAAATGATGCAAAAAAACTCTGAAGCGCGTCATGTCGTTTCGTCACAAAACGGCGATAATGCTTCGGCAAACCTCCGAGTAAGTCACCAATTAGAAATTCACACTTATTAAAACATGAAAGCTCATAATATTAAATAGGTGAAAAGTAATAATGTAACAATTGTTTTCATTTGCATTAGGAGTGAAATAAAGTGAAAAGTAATAATGTAAGACTTGTTTTCATTTGCACTAGGTTAACTCAACGCCGTCCATGAATAAAGGCGAAAGAATGATCATCGATGAAAGCGATGATAGAAAACAAAAATGAAAAGTGCAAAAGTGTTTTATCACACTCAACTTATTTTCATTTGCATTAGGCTAATTCGACGCCGTCCATGAATAAAGGCGAAAGAATAATCATTGATGAAAGCGATGATATAAAACAAAAATGAAAAGTGTAAAAGTGATTTATCACACCAAAGTTGTTTTCATTTGCATCAGGCTAACTCGACGCCGTCTATGAAAGGCGAAGAATGATCATCGATGAAAGCGATGATAGAAAACAAAAATGAAAAGTGTAAAAGTGATTTATCACACCAAAGTTGTTTTCATTTGCATCAGGTTAACTCGACGTCGTCCATGAATAAAGACGAAAGAATGATCATCGATGAAAGCTATGATAGAAAACAAAAATGAAAAGTGAGAATTCAAGTTTTGTCAAAAACTTTGTTTTAGATATCGGAGACAGAACTGCTAGGGACTGTGATATAAAAACTTAAGGAGGGCACACAGAAAAAGAGTACGGAAAAAATGAAAAAATCAACAAAATCTTGGAATTGCAAAGTACGTATTTTTACTAATATTTATTTTTATATTTCATTATGTTTTGCATAATACGCTTCGATACGTAGCTTCCATTCAAACTATTACCTAAGTACCGTCACACTCAACTAACCAATGTGGTGTTTGTATGTTCATAATTAGGTATTTGTGTTTAAAATTATTGTCTGCGTATTATCATAAATTATATTCGTAAATTCTATTACGATTATGACTTATTTTATTGAACCATATTTTTCAGTCGCTACTCTGGAGAGCCGTATTGCATGCGATACCGAAATGACGCCAACAGAACCGGAAGTGCGTCACGTTGGGACGTCGCAAAACGGCGTGAATACTTCGGCAGACCTTCAGAGTAAGTTGCCAATTACAAATTCACGTATCGTTAAAATGACTTACAAACTTGCTAGCTCATAATATTAAATAAGTGAGATAAAGTGAAAAGTAATAATGTAACACTTGTTTTCATTTGCATTAGGTTAACTCGACGCCGTCCATGAATAAAGGCGAAAGAATGATCATCGATGAAAGCGATGATATAAAACAAAAATGAAAACTGTAAAAGTGATTTATCACACCAAATTTTTTTAACATTTCCATCAGGTAACTCGACGCGAAAGAAAACGAAGACGTCTTGCCAGCCAGAATAGAGTTCCGTGCTGTCATAAGTTTCTAATATTTATTACACTTTGAAATTCGCTAATTGTCTAATCTGCTGGGGACGGTACTAGAAAAAATAAAGGAGGGTAAACAGACAATAAGTACTGAGGAGATGAAAAAATCAACAAAATGTTAGAATTGCGAAGCACTCATTTTATACGTAATACTCATTATTATAATTTATTATCTGTGCTATTAATGCATATTATATCGTTTCTGTCAATAACAATGGTAAGTAGTTTCCCATCCGAACAATCACCTAACGTTACAACCGACACTGAATTTTAAGGAAGCCATTTTGCTGAATGAGGCGAGTGCCTCACATGTTTACATGATGCTGGTGAATGGTGATGAAGTAAGTATTTCTTTTCAGAGTATATTATAAGGTGGTAGCAAGATTTGACTGATTTCATTTGATATGAAAAAAGCGGTCTTGCAACTAGTTCAAGTTCTTTTTCTAAAAAGTTTATTTGTAATTTTAGTCACTTTTAGGCCATTGAGGCAATTCGTTACACTTATTTTAGACCAGAACTCGATATTGGACAGCGTGAAGTGTTTTAACAGTGGATTCAGAGCAGGGAATTGGAAACAGTCGAAATCGTTTCAACCTTGGAACGCCTACTACCTACTTATACAACCTAGGAGAACACCTAGAGATACATTCTTTTGGAAGAACGAGAAACACGCAATGCTCAGTATGATAGGGAGTGTAGAAACGAAACGAAAAAAGCGATGATGGCTGATCTTTCACAAACCTCAAGTTGCGACCCCTAGGTAAATAAATATAATTTTCGTTTGCATCAGGTTAACCCCACGTCGTCAAACACAGCATAAGAGAACAGAGGAGATAAAAAAAAACAACAAAATGTTAGAACTATAAAGTACGTATTATTTACTAATATTCATTCATATAATTTATTATCTGTGTTATTATTGCATATTACATCGTTTCTGTCAATAACAATGATTAGTAGACAAACAATTACCTACCGTTACAACCGACAGGGAATTTTAAGGAAGCCATTTTGCCCCAAAAATTTTTGAGGCCAGTCATCCAGAAAATAAAAAACACAACCAACAGACAGAGCAACAAAGACTTAGAAAAAAATCTTTTAGAATTACGAAGTACGAATTATTTACTTTTTGTTTTTCCTCATAAATATTCTTTCATATTTTCGCATAATGTACCTATAGCTTCTATCGATAACAACGAATGCTGTCACTATTATTATTTATTTTATTGAACTGTATTTTTCAGTCGCTACTCTGGAGAGGCAAATCGCAGAAGGTTCCGAGAAGATATTAATTTGCTAGCATCTCATTGACTAAATAAATGTTTGCTTTAAACATGCGGCATTGTCTGCTGTAGCTAAGTCGTCCTTAACTATAATTTTACCTGCATAGGTAAAGATAATAAAATAATAATGTAATTAATGATCCATGTATAGAAATTATCATTTTATAATTAGATATTGTTCTCTTAATTCAATTTTTGACAGAAACGTTTTAGATTTCAGAAACACATCTACTGGGGACAGTTCTCCAAAAAATTAAAAACAGACAGAGCAACGACAATCAGAAAAAAATTAATAATATGTTAGAGTTACAAAGTACGTATTATTTTCTTAAATTTTCATTCTTATAATTTAAAGCAGCGCTATTTTCGAATATTGCATTGCTTTGATCAATAACAACAAGTTTATCACTATTTTTATTATTTTATGGAACTGTATGTTTCAGTCGCTACTCTGGAGAGGCAAATCGAAGAAGGTCCCGAAGATATGCCGATGAAACCTGACACAGAGCGTCAAACCGAGACCTCTGAAAACTCAGGCGACAACGCTAGTTCAGGCCTTTCAAGTAAGTCACCAGTTAAAAATTCACATTTCTTAAACTATATGGGCTTACAAACTTGTTGGCTCGGTTTATTTAATGAATTTACTAAAATGTAAAATATTTCCCGTGCATTGGAATTTCAACATTTCTACTCAAATTAGCCATGAATAAAGGCGACAGATTGATCATCGCTTTAACGTGTGGCTATAAAGCGAAGAAAAAACTGAAATAAAAATGAAAAGTGTAAAAGTGATTTATCACACTAAACTTGTTTTCATTTGCATCAGGTTAACCCGACGCCGTCCATGAATAAAGGCGTTTGAAAACGAAGGCCAGCCAGAATAGAGTTCCGCGCTCTCATAAGTTTCTAATATTTATTACACTTTGAATTTTGCTATTTTTTAATCTGCTGGGGACGACACTAGAATAAAATAAAGGAGGATAAACAGACAATGAGTACTGACGAGATGAAAAAAATCAACAAAATGTTAGAATTGCGAAGCACGTATTTTATACGTAATACTCATTCTTATAATTTATTATCTGTGCTATTATTGCATAATATCGTTTCTGTCAATAACAATTATAAGTAGACAAACAATTAGGGGAACTAAGGGCATGATGGGGTAGCGAGGTAAGACGGGGACACGCACACATAGCAAAACTAAACGCAATCGCGAGGTGTCAGTTTAGCCAATGAGAGGCCGCTTTGGAACAATACTCAGTGCGGCCATGACAGTCGGCGAAAGTGCGTGCGTTCTTTGTTTACAATCAAATTTTGTTAACGTGCATGTTAGATGTAATATTTTGTGTTATTTAACAACTTCAGAAACAGGTAAGAAATAGTATTGAAATGATGATTTATTTTTGATTTGTATTACGTTTTCCTTACAGTGGATAGGCATAATTCAAAAGTGTAATGGTTCTAACCGTGTATTTTTGAAATTTTATTTTCTTTAAAAACAGTGACTGCGGCAAGATGGTGTAAATCGTACGGGGCATAACGGGGTACCACATTATGCCCCACACAATGCTCTATTGTCAATAGTTTCCGCAGATTGTTTAAAGATATTTATATTGAAAAATCGTTTATTTTGTTTTTTCTGATTAAACATGGTTAGGAACTACAAAAAAAACAAAAAGAGGAGACTGGTCACAACAGTCCATGAAAGCAGCTATAGACAAAGTTTTGAGTAGAGAATCAGGATACAGAAAGGCAGCTTTAGAATATGGTGTTCCTAAAAATTCCTAAAACTGCAGAAGAAGACCAGGCCATCAACTTCAGGCCAAGAAGATAGCGTTTGTCTTTATTGTAACGATACAAACCACACTTACCTTAAATCTACCGAAAATTGGGTACAATGTCAGCTTTGTGGGCGATGGGCACATACTGCATGCGCAGGGGTGGATAATGGAAATTTAGAAGAAGTGCTCATATGCATTTTCTGTGAAGATAAATGAGAATCCTATCTTGCCCCTTAACCCTATCATGCCCCATTTATCATTCCCCATCTTACCCCACATACGGGGCAAGACGGTTTTTTTATGTATACTTAAAAAAATATTATTATTAGAAATTTGTGATAACATTTTCGTCCAAAGACTATGCCAATTAGTAGTTGATTAAGTTACTATAGTGCCATAAATAAATGAAAACATTATGTTGATTTTTAATGTAGTTTTTTATAATTTTCCCTTAGCGTCCCCGTCATGCCCCTAGTTCCCCTACAGACCGTTTCACTCACGAAGTCGCGCCCCTCCACAGTAAATTATTGGTTTGCATTTATACGCGTAGACCTCGTTTGTAAATAACGCCTTAGAGTGCGTGTAGAGGCTAATAGTACAGACAGTAAAAAAAATATAAAATATGATTACTTAGGTTAGAGGGTTACACTGTCGTACAACTACATTCAATAAATATGGAGGGGCGCGCCTTCGTGAGTGAACAGATCTGTACCGACAGGGAATTTTTAGGAAGCCATTTTCTGAGTGGGGTGAATGTCTCACATGTTTACATGACGCCGGTGATGATGTAAAGTTTTTCTTTTCAGAGTATATCAAGGTGGTGGCAAGATTTTACTGATTTCATTTGATATGAAAAAAAAGCGGTCTTGCAACTCGTTTAAATTTATCTCAACTTTAGTCACTTCTAGGCAGTTGAGGCAATTTATTACACTTATATTAGACCAGAACTCGATATTGGACAGGGTGTGTGTTATTTTTCAACAGCGGATCCAGAGCAGGGATTTGGAAACAGTCGAAATCGTTTCAACCTTAGAACGCCTACTACCTTATACTACCTAGAGATACATTATTTTGGAAGAACGTGAAACACGCAATGCTCAGTATGAATGGGAGTGCAGAAACGAAACGAAAAAAGCGATGATGGCTGATCTTTCACAAACCTCACGTTGCGACCCCTAGATAAATAAATATAAGTTTCGTTTGCATCAAGTTAACCCCACGCCGTCAAACACAGCATAAGAGAACAGAAGAGATAAAAAAAATTAACAAAATGTTAGAATTATAAAGTACCTATTATTTACTAATATTCATTCTTATAATTTATTATTATCTGTGCTATTATTGCATATTACATCGTTTCTGTCAATAACAATTATAAGTAGACAAACAATTACCTACCGTTACAACCGACAGGGAATTTTTAGGAAGCCATTTTCTGAGTGGGGTGAATGTCTCACATGTTTACATGACGCCGGTGATGAAGTAAGTTTTTCTTTCCAGAGTATATTAAGGTGGTGGCAAGATTTTATCGATTTCATTTCATATGAAAAATGCGGTCTTGCAACTCGTTTATGTTTATTTCAACTTTAGTCACTTCTAGACAATTTATTACACTTATTTTAGACCAGAACCGGTTCCAGATAAACAGTCGTAATTGTTTTAACCTTAGGACGCCTACTACCTAAGAGGACACAATATATAGACACATTCTTTTGGAAGAACGTAAAACACGCAATGCTCAGTATGAAAGGGAGTGTAGAAACAAAACAAATAAAGGGATGATGACTGATAATTCACAATCCGCATGTTGCGACCCCTAGGTAAATAAATGTTATTTACTATCAAAATAAATAACGTTACACTAGAATAGAATAGAATCAATTTTTGGAACCGTAGCTAAGTAAATTAGTATCACGAACCCAGAATCATTGGCTATAGCTATTCAGCGATTATATCGAAGAGAATAAAACCGTATTTCAGTACAACCCGTTCAATTCCGTTATACATATTTTGTATATTATCATTATTTTTAGTTTAAATGGCAACACTGACTTCCAACCATGTACAGAATTTAATAGTGTGCACAAATCTATGTGATATCCATATACATTAATGTTGACTTATCTGAAACTGTTTAGCCGATTTCGATAAAATTTAAATGGAAAAACTTCGACAGACGAACCTTTCGAAATAAAAAAAAAATAAATCAGTTCAAAATGTGCAAAATATGTGTCCATATTTCGCACATGGTGAACTGATTTTTTTTGTTTTTAAATAACATAAATATGTTTGTATGTATCTTCATGTAAATGTGTGATCGTGAGATACCAAAACAACAGCAACACCTTCAATTACTAGTTTTGCCGTCGAAAATTATTTAAATGTGGTCAAGAAACTTAACCTAGAAGCTGATGAAAATCTCATTCAGACCCATATAATGCCGTTATGATGCTAATTGAACGAGCTCAAAGCGAAAGACTAAAAGTTGGCATGAATTTAAATTGTTGATATACCACAAAATGAGACCATATCGATAGGGCTTCAAAAAAGCAATTAATGAGCTTGAAGAAGTTTTTATCACATGACCAATAATATAATGAATAATATCAATAAATAATCAATTTTTCAAAATCAAAGACATATAAATTTAAAAACACTATTATCTCTTGTTTGACCAATTTTAACTGGGTACATACTTAGAAAATTTAATAATAAATCGTGGTCTAAATTGCAATAACTCTAATTTTATAAATAAAGCCTGATATATGTACCTATTCTTTTTCGCTCCCTTCTTTCATTAAATACAACAATTTATCTTATTAATACAGGGTTATTTGTTGGCCTTGTACTTAGCCGGAAGGAGGTGTTTAAGACCAAAATTATGAACTACATTTACCATAAAATTCAAGAAAGAAATCACCTTTTCCATACAAAATTGCAACTCGGAATCGACAAGACTTATGCATAAAACAACTGTTTTTTTATTCTAGGTACGCCCCATAGTATAAATTGTTAATATTGACGATCTGAATCACCTTCTTTATGGCTTGGTACACCAAATCTTGATAACCATGTATAATTGGATGTCACCGCATTTGCAACACAGTGTTTCACAATTTATTGCCAGACTACCTAGTACTGCCTACCTATCACACATTTGAGAATAAACTTATTCTCTTGTGCTTCTGTCTACAGCTGGTATTACGATACATCATGTTTAGGTTAATGTCACCTTGGTGTGACACCGCGCAGCTTCTACCAGCTCAGCCAACGCCTCAGCAATTTTGTTTCTTCGCTCCCTCTCATACGGAGAATTGCATGCTCTGCGTTCATCCTAAAGAGAGAAAAAAAGTGAGTGCACTTACTAAAGACAAACAAAATGAGAAATTTTTTCGTTTTCAATGTCGATGAAAAACAAATAATCATAATCAGGCGTGTTTTAGGTGTGATCCATTGCAGAGTATGCCTAGTCTCATACGTAAGGATTAGTTTAGTTAAACGCTACCCGCCTTACCACTAAAAATATAAACACGCTTTAAACACGGTTTGGCGGTGCAATTTGTACTAATAAACATTGTCTAAGGCGTGCGTAAAACTTTTGTGGTAGAGAGTCTTGCGGATTAGGTACAGTGGTGGACTACAAAAAAAAAATAGGTAGGTATAAAGGAATTAAGCTCTTATAGGCCGGGCTAGCCCTGGTGTCATAGTTTTCAGGGTCAAGTAACCGGGACCTACAATTTAACGTGTTATCTGAGCCACGGTAGCGCTCAAAGCGTTGGAAAATGCTACCCGCGGTCCACGCATCCAAATACTGACCGTGCGGAACGTTGCTTAATTTTGGTGATCGCTGACAATCACCTAGTCAAACTACGCTACAAGTGCTACAGGCGATAAACCAGTATAAATATTGGAAACTTACCAAGAAAACAGAACTCGACTTTTGCCAGCAGGACTTTTGTCTGGCTGCGTTTTCTGTCGCCTTATTCATGAACAGCTTCGAAGTACCTAGCCTGATGCAAAAACAAGTGTTGTAATAAATAATATCATTAAAGCAGCAAGCATTACAAGAAATCTAGAAAATAATACGATCTAGACTCTCGGACCAAATAAAGAAATCAAGACAGAAAGTTGAGAAACAAACAAGTGAGGCCAGTAAAACTAAGCCTCGCCGGGTACAAACACAATTAGGTACACACACAAACATGTACAAAGAAATTATGCTTTGGCTCGTCAGTCGAACTATGGCGGAGTATGGCGGCGCAACAGTGACGCACTCACCACATGTACCTATAAAAACTGGCCTCACATGTTCACGACGTTCTGTCTTGATTTTTTTATTTGGGTATTTGGTGGGGAGTTTAAACCACATCATTAATTTCAATCAAGTGGGTGAGATACAATCTCTTCTTGAATAACAAATATCTTTGAATTTAAAAAGGATTTAATCTGATTAATTTAAGGATGCAATAATGAAGTTACATTTGTAGGTTAGATCTTTCTTTCCATATCCCACTAACATTACCGTTTTGCACAGTCAAGTGTAATTAATACAAACAGTAATTATTATCAGACACGATATTCAGAGGAATTTCAGGTCAAAGGCAATCAAAATTCATATCACATCTCAGAGTGAAATAAGTAAGCAGTGCTTGTTGCCTTGTGTAGTTTTCATAACACAAGGCACCATCTTCTACCAAAGAACTCGTCAAGACGAACAAATACATTGAGACTCGATGGGGTTGCGTCGTTTCGTTACTGTGTTACTATGACCACCTTCCAGCTCCATCATCAGATCAGACCCGGGTAACCATCTAAAAATAAAGCACTTGCTAATACGAATCGAACCAGCCAAAATTAAATTCACAGGTTTGTCTCGTTTCATTGCGAAGTTCATTTGGCTACCTTCCAGTTCAATCATTAGATCATCATGGCATCATAATGTTGCATTGTCACGCGATTATGTATGCAACATTTTCATTTCAATCGATGGGAAACGGATAAATGTTAATGACAAACGTCGGGACAGGTGAAACTAAATAATAGAAAAAAAGTAAATTAATTCATAGTTTTAAAAAATAACTAAAAACACGCTTAAGGGTCATCAATTTTTTTTATAAATGTGTTAAGGAAATCTTATCGCTCAAAATAGTTCAAAATCGAGCTCAAAGGGGTTGGTTACAAGCAAACATACAGGTGAAACTAATAAAAGCGTGCTAAAAATATAGAGATTTAGAATATAGAATTGAAAATATGTAAGTACCTTTTTCGGCAATTTTTTCATGAAGGTGTTGGATGGTTTACAAGACAGTTTCATTTCACAGCACGTGTCACCAACAAATTACCTCCACCTCAAATTGGATTCATTCTGAAAAGAAAAAGTTAACATAAAATTATTTCAAAAGACACCAGACAGTCAAGTAAAAAAAAAAAAATTTGGTGACATCTTACACACACAAAAACATTTTTTATATGAACAAAATATTGTTCATGTAAATAATCTATATTTTTTTCTATTGTAAATTTTAATAAAAATCTGTATTAAGTTATTTTTAACTGACTCCAAAGGAGGTTCATTCTCCTTTTGACTGTTTTTTTTTGTATTGTATGTATGTTACGTGATTAGGTCCGTCAATTATGAACCAATTTTGTTTCTTTTTTAGGGTTCCTTACTTAAGGGGTAAAAACGGGACCCTATTACTAAGACTCTACTGTCCGTCTGTCTGTCACCACACCAGGCTATATCTCATGAACCGTAAGAGCTAGAACATTGAAATATTACAGATGTCGTATTTTTATTGCCGCTATAACAACAAATACTAAAAACAGAAAAAAAATTATGGGGGCTCCCATACAATCGATATTAAATATCGGTGACAGGAAGATTTGCTTGAAATATCCACAGAATATTTAGTTAAATATTTACTTTTATCTATTTTTTATTCTATCTATTTATCGAAATTGAAGTCGTTCTTGAAAGTCAACAATAGTCAAAAAGTCGTTTACATTTATTTATTTTTCAAGTTCAATATATGTACAATACTTATAAAAATAATACGTAATAAAATTAAATATAATTTATAATAATAATGTGTGTGAAGTGAATAGTTGGTATATTTAATATGCTATATAAGTAACACTAATGATAATAATATACTATTTAGTGTAGTACTACAATACAACTAAATACCTATTCTGTTAATATTTCAAGCATCTAGCTGTTGCCGATATGGCGCTAGAAAATCACGTTGCTGGTATGGGACGGTCGTATTACCTACTGTGCTTAGGTCAAGCCAATCAGAGTTAAAGTTATCAAATCTTCTGTAACTCGTATTTTTTTAAATACCAACTTTTTCAGTAAGATAAGGACAAAAAAGTATATGCCAATGGCTTATTATTTATCAGTGTTTTTGTAATATTCCTAGAATTTTTGCAAAACAAAACGGTTTATCAAATTATCCTACATACATGATAAAACGGATGAAAGAATATATGAAAAATTATTGCGATAAACTACCCAAATTATGAATCAAACATATTATGAGATTTATCAATTTTTTTTTCTGTAGGTAGTAAAAATTAATGACAAAAATTAATGGCGGCCATTTAAAAAAATATTTTTTATCGTAAGTCTCATGTGATACGCTTTGTACGATTGTTGACACATTATCATCGTCGTTGTCGTTGAATAGAATGTCAACTCTGCCGACTGTCTGACGACGTCCTACTCAGCTACATACATTTTGGATAAAAACGAATAAGCCGAATCATATAAGTTGGCGGATGTGAAGTTAGCTACAAGCTGCGCAACTTTGGCTCAACATATAAGCATTGACATTCAGCGTGGCAATGCTTATAGGTATGTTTTTTGTGAAATTTTCTGGGTTTGTTCGGAACCCTCGGTGTGCGAGACTCGCACTTGTTTTTTCCAGGGCTGGGGTAACGTATACCCCACCTTGTACGCGAAAGGTTAACTACTCTAGGTACGTAAATGAGATTAAATATTATAAACCTAGTTTAGAATTAGTTGGGTTTTGAGTTTTGACGAAAGTCGTAGAACAAAAGTTGTTAGTTTTGATGTACAGAATAAGCCCCTAGAAGAATGGTAATTGATTAGATATAACCCTGTATATGGCTCGGGGTGCAGGTTCTATTGAAAATCTTAGAGGCACATGTCCATGAGTGGACATGTGGATGTCCCGTATTTATAATTCCAGAAAAAGTAAGAAAAATGATAAGATTAGAAGGCAGTCGGCGTAAAGTAAAAAAACTTACTTCATCGCCGGCTTCATGTATACATGTGAGGCACTCTCCCCATTCGGCAAAATGTAACCACCAAGTAACTCCTTGAAATGGTCACCTGGTGAAACAGGATAAAAGTTGACTGCATTATAAACAAATAACTATTACATCCTTTCCGATTTAGAGTTACGGTCTGAGATAAGGATGATTGCCTAGAAATATCTGCACAGTTGGAAGTTCAATTCGCGGGGAGTATTTAAAAATTTGGTTCATTAGTTAAATAAACTGAGCTAACAAGTTTGTAAGCCCATAGAGTTTAAGAAACGTGAAATTTTAACTAGTGACTTACTCGAAAGGCCTAAACTAGCGTTGTCGTCTGAGTTTTCAGAGGTCTCGGTTTGACGCCCTGTGTCAGGTTTCATTATTATCTTTTCGAGACCTTCTTCAATTTGCCTCTCCAGAGTAGCGACTGAAACATACAGTTCCATAAAATAATAAAAATAGTGATAAACTTGTTGTTATTGATCAAAGCAATGCAATATTCGAAAATAGCGCTGCTTTAAATTATAAGAATGATAATTTAAGAAAATAATACGTACTTTGTAACTCTAACATATTATTAATTTTTTTCTGATCGTCGTTGCTCTGTCTGTTTTTAATTTTTTGGAGAACTGTCCCCAGTAGTTGTGTTACTGAAATCTAAAATGTTTGTCAAAAATTGAATTAAGAGAACAATATCTAATTATAAAATGATAATTTCTAAACATGGATCATTAATTATATTATTATTTTATAATCTTTACCTATGCAGGTAACATTATAGTTAAGGACGATTTAGTTGCAGCAGACTATGCCGCAAGCTTAATGTAAACATTTATTTAGTCAATAAGATACTATCAAATTAATTTACCTCGAGGTCGCAACCAGCAGCTTCTGCTAAGACAGACAGCGCTTCTTTGGTTTCCACTCTTCGTTCTTTTTCATAGAGTGCGTTACGCGCTCTTTTTTCAGCCTGAGTGAAAACAAAATAGTGAGGTTAAAAATGAGACTTTTTCTTATTTTTGAAGGTGGATAGAAGCGATGATATAATTATAATCATCCACGTTTAAACTGTGATCCATTGCCGAGCACATGTTACTTCTTATACGAATAAAATAAAACAAATATAGGTAAATATTTTTGGACATCTTACACACGGTCTCTGACACCAAACTAAGCAAAACTTGTGATATGGTGGCCAGAGACTGATATACCACATTACTTTTAAAATACATATTTATATAGATAGTTACTAAATAACACCCAGACACAGAGAAAACACTTATGTTAATCACATAAATATTT
Organism: Hypomecis punctinalis; assembly: GCA_949316475.1. NCBI lineage: Eukaryota > Metazoa > Arthropoda > Insecta > Lepidoptera > Geometridae > Hypomecis > Hypomecis punctinalis. The sequence goes on along the minus strand of OX438815.1, from coordinate 13,594,700 downwards.
GCCCTGGGTGGGGATCGAACCCACGACGACAAAACGATGATTAACGTCCAGTTACTGTAGATTTGAACTCAATTGCTCGATTTTTACCTCAAAAGGAAAAGACGAAACCCTAATAGGATCACTTTGTTATCCATCTGTCCGTATGTCAAGACTCTTTATTTTGGAAACACGTAAAGATATGGAGTTGAAATTTAAACTGTAAACGTATATCACCCTTCGTGGGTAGGCCTACGTCCTGCAGTGGACTATTAAAAATACTGGTACAGTACAGTACAGTACGTATATCTGTAGTCTCTTGCAGTTGTGTAAAATAAAAACTTTTCAGTTATCGTATAAAAAGTTTATGTTGTAAAACAACACATATTTCGACACTCACCAAAATCAAAACCCACAGGGTACTTCCCGTTGACATAGAACTATGAAATTTGGCGAGAAGCATTGTCTTAAAGTACAGATATAGGAATAAATCTGAAAACTATACATTTTTATTTAAATCACAAAAAATAGGGCCTAGATACACAAAATATGGGTCACATATAAAAAAACTTCACTAGCAGACGCTGAAGCAGGTTTTTAATTATTTTAACAGTGTGTAATTTTTTGATGTATGACGAGAAGTGTAAAAAAAAACTTTTTATCGATGATTATAGAGATAGTATAGTATATAGTATTATTTATGTATTATAGTGTATAGTATAGAGATTTTAACAACTTACTTCCTAATTTTGTGAAATTTTCTGAGCTTGTACGGAACGCTCGGTGTGCGAGCCTGACTTGTCCGGTTTTCGCTTATGAATTTAGCTGTTTTTTCCAGGGTTGGGGTAACGTATACCCCACTTTGTACGCGGAAGGTTAACTACTCTACGTAAATGAAATTAAATATTATAAATCTAGTTTAAAAAAAAAAACAAAAAAAACACACTTAGGATTCATATCTTTTTTTTTTATAAATGCTTTGTGATCGGTCTTTGATAGATGTGCAAAGTTTGAAGAAAATCTGATCGCTCAAAGTAGGTCAAAATCGAGCTCAAAGGGGTTGGTTAAAAACATACAGGTGAAATTAATAAAAGCGTGTTAAAATAATATTAATTTACCTGGAGATCGTGCGTGCGGCTTCTGCCAGCTCAGCCATCGCCTCGTCTGCTTCGTTTCTTCGCTTCCTTTCATACTGAGCATTGCGTCTCCCACGTACCTCCTAAATGAAAAAAAAAATAGTAGGTAAGTGTGAAAAATAAAGAAAAGAAAACATTTAGAAAAAATATGAAATAATTATGATATAAGCAGTGTTGTGATCATTACAGACCACTTGCTTCCCGTTATACGAAAAAAATTAGCTTAGGCTATAGCCGTTAATAAAAACACATCGTTAATCCCGGAATGTTCAATGAATGGCAACCTTAATAGAAGAAACAACAATATAATTAAGGAATGAAATTATGATGAGAATTAGGGAGCAGAATTATTATTAAAAAGCATGCCTTACCTTTATACAAAGTAGTCCACTAAACTAATGGGATAAAACAGTTGCTGCAGGATTTTCAGAATTACACAATACTAATAAAAATGTATGATGACAGCCGAACGTAAAATGAGTCTCGATCGTTCTCTCACGAGTATAAATACTCGGAAGATAATTGCGGGTAGTTTACAATCTACCGCCATCTTATCCGATATAACTATTACATTAGGTATAGTATTTAGGCCAAAACTAGTAGGAACCTATACCTACTTATATCAAATTTACAGAAAAGCACATAATGCGATTTGCATTATGTAAATATGTACTAGTAGTCCTCCAAACAGTGGACCTCTAGCATTTTCGCGTTAAAATCTGTTTTGAAATATGCATAACTTGTACACGCAAAAATATTCTCAATTTCGGTAGCCGTAAGGTTCAATTACGTGGCACAATCACTTTATATGGAATTTTGACGAATGTCGTAGAACAAAAGTTGTTAGTTTTGATGTACAGAATAAGCCCCTAGAAGGATGCTAATTGATTATAATAATTATAATTGATTATAAATTAAAAATCTACCTTTTTGGCATAATTTTCTTGACGGAATTAAAGGGGTTTCTCGACTGCTTCACATTAAAATTAAAAGAATGAATTGGAGAAATCTCGCAATAACCTTAAAAACAATCCTTCCTGAAAAAAAAAAGTTACTATTTAATTATATGAAGAAAACGATTTTCAGACAGTCATGTAATAATATATAGATTTTTGACTTGGTGGCGTGATGAGAGGAAAATTAAATAGGAAGCAATTAAGCGACCCGATTATATATTGCGCGGGGTGCAGGTTCTATTGAAAATCTTAGAGGCACATGTCCATGGGTGGACACTGGACAGGTAAATTAACAATGAAATGTAATCACCGTCCCGTATATAAAATTAAAGAAAAAGTAAGAAAAACGATAAGATTAGAAGGCAGTCGGCGGAAAGTAAAAAAAAAACTTACTTCATCGCCGGCTTCATGTAAACATGTGAAGCACTCGCCCCATTCGGCAAAATGGCTTCCAAGTAACTCTTTAAAATGGTCCCCTGGTGAAACAAGATAAAAGTTGACTGCATTTATAAACTAATAACTATTACATCCTGTCCGATTTAGAGTTACGGTTTGAGATAAGGATGAAATGAGGCCTAGAAATAACTGTACAATTGAAATTTCAATGCGCGGCAAGTATTTAAAACATTTGGTAAATTAATTGAATAAACTGAGCTAACAAGTTTGTAAGCCCAGAGAGTTTAAGAAACGTGAATTTTTAACTGGTGACTTACTTGAAAGGCCTGAACTAGCGTTGTCGCCTGAGTTTTCAGAGGTCTCGATTTGACGCTCTGTGTCAGGTTTCATTGGCATATCTTCGGGACCTTCTTCGATTTGCCTCTCCAGAGTAGCGACTGAAACATACAGTTCCATAAAATAATAAAAATAGTAATAAACTTGTTGTTATTGATAAGAGCAATGCAATATTCGAAAATAGCGCTGTTTTAAATTATAAGAATAAAAATGTAAGAAAATAATACGTACTTTGTGACTCTAACATATTATTAATTTTTTTCTGATCGTCGTTGCTCTGTCTGTTTTTAATTTTTTGAAGAACTGTCCCCAGTAGTTGAGTTTCTGAAATCTAAAACGTTTCTGTCAAAAATTGAATTAAGAGAACAATATCTAATTATAAAATATATCTTTATATAAATATAATATCTAATGGTAAAATTATAGTTAAGGACGACTTAGCTGCGGCAAACAATGCCGAAAGTTTAATGTAAACATTTATTTAGTCAATGAGATACTATCAAATAACTTTACCTGGGGGTCGCAACCAGCAGCTTCTGCTAATTCAGACAGATCTTCTTTGGTTTCCACTCTTCGTTCTTTTTCATAGAGCGCGTTACGCGCTCTTTTTTCAGCCTTAGTGAAAACAAAATAGTGAGGTTAAAAATGAGTTTTATTTTATTTTTGAAGTTGGATAGAAGCGATGACATAATTATAATCATCCTCGTTTAAACTGTGATCCATTGCCGAGCACATGTTACTTCTTATACGAATAAAATAAAATAAATAAATATTTTGGGACATCTTACACACGGTCTCTGACCCCAAACTAAGCAAAACTTGTGATATGGTGGCCAGAGACTGATATACCACATTACTTATAAGTACATACTAATATAGATAGTTACTAAATAACACCCAGACACAGAGAAAACACTTATGTTCATCAGATAAATATTTGCCCTGGGTGGGGATTGAACCCACGACGACAAAACGATGTTTAACGTCCGGCTACTGTAGATTTTAACTCAATTGCTCGATTTTTACCTCAGAAGGAAAAAACGGAACCCTAATAGGATCACTTTGTTATCCATCTGTCCGTATGTCAAGACTCTTTATCTCGGAAACGCGTAAAGATATGGAGTTGAAATTTAAACTGTAAACGTATATCACCCTTCGTGGGTAGGCCTACGTCCTGCAGTGGACTTTTAAAAATACTAGTACAGTACAGAACAGTACAGTACGTAAATCTATGGTCTCTTGCAGTTGTGTAAAATAAAAACTTTTCAGTTATCGTATAAAAAGTTTATGTTGTAAAACAACACATATTTCGACACTCACCAAAATCAAAACCCACAGGGTATTTCCCGTTGACATAGAACTATGAAATTTGGCGAGAAGCATTGTCTTAAAGTACAGATATAGGAATATATCTGAAAACTATACATTTTTATTTAAATCACAAATAATAGGGCCTAGATACACAAAATATGGGTCCAAAATTCAGAGTGAGTAAATCGTATCATGTAAGGTACCATATAAAAAAACTTCATGAGCACACGCTGAAATAGGTTATTAATTATTTTAACAGTGTGTAATTTTTCGATGTATGACGAGAAGTTTAAAAAAAAAACTTTTTTGTCGATGATTATAGAGATAGTATAATATAGAGATTTTAACAACTTACTTCCCAATTTTGTAAAATTTTCTGGGTTTGTACGGAACCCTCGGTGTGCGAGCCTGACTCGTACTTGTCCGGTTCTCGCTTATGAATTTAGCTGTTTTTTCCAGGGCTGGGGTAACGTATACCCCGCCTTGTACGCAGAAGGTTTACTACTCTGCGTAAATGAGATTAAATATTATAAATCTAGTTTTAAAAAAAACCTAGAAAACACACATACTCGTAGGAGTCATATCTTTTTTTTTATAAATGCATTGTCATCGGTCTTTGATAGGTGTGCAAAGTTTGAAGAAAATCTGATCGCTCAAAGTAGGTCAAAATCGAGCTCAAAGGGGTTGGTTACAAACATACAGGTGAAATTAATAAAAGCGTGTTAAAATAATATTAATTTACCTGGAGATCGTGCGTGCGGCTTCTGCCAGCTCAGCCATCGCCTCGTCTGCTTCGTTTCTTTGCTTCCTTTCATACTGAGCATTGCGGGTCCCACGTACGTCTTAAATGAAAAACAAAATAGTATGTAATTGTGCAAAATAAAGAATCGAAAAAAAAAGATAAAATAATCATGATGAGCAGTGTTGTGATCATTACAGATCACATGCTTCTTGTTATACGAAAAAGTTTAGCTTAGGCTATAGCCGTTAATAAAAGCACATTATTAATCCCGGAATGTTCAATGAATGGTAACCTTAATAGAAGAAACAACAATATAATGATGGAGAGTTAGGGAGCAGAATTTTTATTAAAAAGCATGCCTTACCTTTCTACAAAGTAGTCCACTAAATTTATGGGATAAAACAGTCGACCAGGAATTCGAGAATAAAAATCAGCTGTTCCATACAAAGTCGTAACTCAAAATCGACTAAATTATACAATGTGTTTGTCTACCAGTGTCGGAGCTTTAAGCGGTGACGTCTATGACAAATTTTGAACAATTTTTACTATGGAACCAACTCTGTAAAAGGAAAAAAACTGCTGTTCCATACGATTTTTTATACACTTTCGCAAAAAGTATGGAAAAGCTGTTTTTTTGTGTTTTCAGAGTTGACCCCACAGTAAAAGTTGTTCAAATTTGCCATATATGTCACCGTTTAAGGCTCCGATACCGGTAGACAAACGCATTGTATAAAATAACAGATTTTTTTTCTGGATTCACGGGTCGGCCCATAGTAAAAGTTGTTCAAAATGGTGATCTAAGTCACCTTTCATCTTAGTACACCAGTTCTGTACCTACCCAGCATTTAAAAAAAGCAGCGGTAGTCTAGTGGTAAAAATGTAATACCTATCACCGTTTTTACAATCATGAGGGTTCGATTTCTGGTTCCGTACCCACTTCTTTGAAACTTATGTACGGGATTTCACAGCATTGACTTTTCGGTGAAGAAAAAACAACATCGTGAGACAATCTGTAGGTATAAATTCTTATAATATAACCCAATCACACTTTGTGGGCAGGTATTCTTTAATTTATTCGAAATAATAATTTATCAATAGCTTTTGCAATGAGTGAATATGTACCGTGAAGTGGCTAACATAAAATTTAACTTAAAAATTCACCTTCTTACCACAAAATATTTAAACGCGCTTTAAACACTGTTTAGCCGTACAATTTGTTCCGTCAAACAGTGTCTAAAGCGTGCTTAAAACTTTTGTGGTAAGACCGTTTATGTCTTATTGGCTAGGAACGCCCTTTAAAACCATAGGCTAAAAATAGTTTGAAAATAAGCTGTTTAATAAAACATTAAATTGGGAAAACCTACTTATGTAAATAAATTAGGCATAAAGTGCTACAACACAATACAACTGCTCAAGTCGAGAGTTTTCGACAGTTGTGTGTTGCCAGTGTTGAAATAATAATATGGAACTGAAACCTGATCTTTTACTGTGGGCTTTATTAATAAGTCCAAGATAGGCCATCGCGCTATGGAGAGGGCTATGCTCGGAGTTTCTCTGCGGGATCGAATCAGGACTGAGGAGATCCACCGGCGAACCAAAATTGCCAATATAACCCATGCAGCGGGTTGACAAGTTGAAATGGTAATGGGCAGGGCGCATAGCAAGGAGTACTAAAGAACGATGGAGTCGAAAAGTTCTCCGGTGGAGACCACGTACCTGCAAGCGCAGCGCAGGACGTCCACGTACGAGGCAGACAGATTACCTTATCAAGATCGTAGGATCGCGCTGGTAGCAAGCCGCTTTTGACTGATCGAAAGGAAATCCATAGCCTATGTGCATCAGTGTGCGTCCCATGGTTGATGGATGGATTGAAAGTGCTTTATACTACTGGGCAGCTCCCGTTCGTATGTTCGGATCATCATAAAGCTCGAAACACATCATCGGACGCGACTTACGGACGCGACTGACAGCCTCGACCTAGACTATGAAAGTACACTGAGCCGTGCACACTATCGGACATAAGTCGCGGACATCACCTTCAGACGTCCAAGAGCGTTCGGACTTCTAAGAGCGTTCGGACGTCCGAGAGCGATCTGGCACACCGGATGTTTTAAGACTGTGCACAATGCACATTGCTAAGTCGCGGCTAGCAGTCGCGTCCGTAAGCCGCGTCCGATAGTATGTTTCGAGCTTTACAAAAGTAAAGATAAAATAAGTACCTACCTTCTTATTACTGTTACCTACATTGCTGTCTCGCTAAACAGTAATGTGACCTTGACAATCAGTAAAAAACCCTATGTACAATAAGTTGTGCTACGCACACAGTGTGTAAAACTTGGGCCGTTCTATTTGTTATCAACGATATTATATTTGTCCATCAATATGGTTAATAAGGTCGGAAAGTATGCAATTTTTTATTCCGGAAAAATAATAAGTTCCTATGAGATAGCACACAACTTAAAATATAACACAGGCGAAGCCGTGGGAAAAAGCAAGCTAGTAGGTATAAGGTAAAACCATTACAAATCATACCATACAAATCACGTTTAGTACGAGTCCTACTCGGAAGACCGATGCTTAACCAATGAATAATCACATTGTACCTGTTCTATTTGTTACCTCTGTAATAACTAGCTTAGCTAAGTGCAAGGGCTTTTTCATAGAACTATAAACAACTCTTAATCTTTTAACCAACGCTGAACTGGCGTAAAGAAAAGTAGTCAGTATAATACAAAACGTTATTTGATTCTCGACAAAATGTACAATACCTATGGTACGACAGAATTATTTTTTTTATTTCAGAGTTGGTCCTAAGGTAAAGGTTTAGTTTATTTGTAGTTGAGTAGTCCCGGCATTTTGCAAAGCAAAATCTTGAGTTCGATAAGTATCACAATAGCATTTATATACCCTTTAAGTATATAATGTGCTACTTTGAGGAGTCCTTTTTGACAGTTCCATTAAACAAATAATGGTAATTTTTCTTCCTATTAGGTCTGTCGAAACGATTAAATGAACTGGGCAATATGGGAAGGAAAGTTCATTTAACACAGTTACAGGTACTAACCTGTGATCCTGCGATGACGGTGACATCATGTGCTGCCCGCAACATGATGTCACCGTCTTGAATAGACAAAGTGAAGTCCCAGCAGTTCCTTCGTAATGATTTAAAAAAATAACGAGAAGAAATAGTCCCATTAGTTACTTTGAAGAAATTGTCAAAAGGAACTACTGGAAAAAACAACCAAATATTATAGGTCATAAGAAGAGAGCTTAGTAACTTTTGAGGCTGTAATTAGATTAATGTATTTATAGGATGTAAAATAATTTAAAATAATTGAATTACTTTGAAACTGTATTTCATAAAACGATATAAAATGAAATGAAATATGTTTATTCGACAGATACATAATAAGTACAAAAAAAACTTATAGAGTAATGTAAAACAAGTGTCGAGAGGGAGTAGATAATTAACAAAAAAAAGTCATTTACTAAATGAATATGACTAAAATATCACGTGGTTTTATGGTAGTTAAATAAAATGTAATGTATACTAAGCGCCACACAAATCGGCGGATGAGAAGTTAGCCGCAGATGACACATCGCCGTGATTCGCTAATTATTGCGCATGTGTGCACTATACTACGATACTACGTATTGTAGTGGTGAACACGGGCGTAGGGAGCGCGCGGGAGGCATGAGGTTGGCGGGCGGGTGTGCCCCCGGCGTCTCGTCTCTCTGGCTCCCGCGTATATCTATATTTCGGCTTTTGCACAGCGCTTTGCGTATAACTTCCCGTCCGCTGATTTGGGTGGCGCTAAGTATAAATACGAGTATATTTGACGGCTGTGGTGGGCTGCAGTACGACATCAAACGTCACCAAAATCTTCCCATCACCATAAAGATTTATTCTGAAAAGAAATTGTTATCATATGATATTTTGAATAAAACTATTTTAAGACTGATTTAGACTCAATAAAATATAGATTTTTGACTCAGTTACGCGACCAGTATTTCGTCTGGTCTTAGTAATTTTATTATACTAAGCAATTCGATTAAAACAAACACAAGCGCGCTGGTGCAAGCTGCTTCTAACTGGTTCTACTTATTAGAAATCTTAGACGAGGACCATGTCCATAATATGAAGATGTCCACAGTGTAAATATAATATTCCAATAACTGTAACATAAACAATTTGATGGCAGTCGATGCAAGTTTGAAAAAAACTTACTTCATCGCAGGCGCCTTGAAAACTGATAAAATCACTCCATTCAAGCCTTTCCACTATGGGTAGGATAGAACTCTCTGGATCCGCTGTTAAAAGAAAAAAAACAGTTGGTAGTATTTTTGTACTAATAGGTACAACAATATTACACCCAGTCCGAAGTAGAATTACCGTCTTAGTCAAAGCACAAAAGCCTAGAAATACTTATCTACAAAGTCAAGATTTGAATGCTCAAGAAGTACTCGGTAATAATCTATAAAAAGATACTAAACGAACAAGTTCACAAGCCCAATGGATGTTATAACTATAGGTGAATTTATTATTCATGACTAAGATCTGCGGAAGCCACGGCATGATCGGTGACGTGACTGTCAAAGACGTCATATCATGATCATTTTTGATTTGACTTATCAGAGCAGCAACTGAAAAAAGTACATATCAAAAATTTTAATACTTGTATTAGAATGTACGAAAATGTATAATTTTGTAAAACTAAACAAAAATGTCACAAACAAATATTTATTCCTATTACCAGGTTACCTAGTTACAAGTTATTTATTTTAAAGTAAAAATAAGGAGTAAATGAAAAAAAAAACCGGACAAGTCAGGCTCGCACACCGAGGGTTCCGTACAAATCCAGAAAATTTCACAAAATTGGGAAGTACGTTATTAAAATATACTCATCATCATCATCGACAAAATTTCTTTTTTTTTACTTTTCTCGTCATTCATCGAAAATTGTTAAAATGATTAAAAACCTGTTTTAGCATGTGATAATGAAGCTCTTTTATATGATACCTCATTGCCTTACATGATACGATTTACGCACTTTGAATTTTAAACCCATATTTTGTGAATTTTGAAGCCCTATTTTTTGTGATTTAAATAAAAATATACAGTTTTCAGATTTATTCCTATATGTGTACTCTGAGGCAATGCTTTTCGCCAAATTTCATAGTTATATGTCTACGGGTAGGTTTTGATTTTTGTGAGTGTTGAAATATGCGGTTTTTTACAACATAAACGGCTCCAACTTCTTTATATGATAACAGAGAAGTATTTTTTTACACAACTGTAAAAGATCATAGATATACGTATACAGTTTAAATTTCAGCTCGATATCTTTACGCGTTCCCGAGATAAAGAGTCTTGACATACACACAGACGGACAGACGGACAGACGGACAACAAAATGATCCTATAAGGGTTCCGTTTTTTCCATTTGAGGTACGGAACCCTAAAAATGATGCAAAGGTTGATATCAATCAGTGCAGATCCTTGTTTGTATGAAAAACTATCGTGATTGATAAAAGAAACAGCAATATTACCTGCCAATACAAAAAATAGTATAAAATCTACTAAACATATTATTATATAGTGTGTAATAGCAGCCTATACCATGCAGTGGGCGATTACTGACTGAAAATGATGATGGTGTCATAGCAACATAGCTAATAGTAAAGTAAATTGATAATTTCTATAGATGGATCATCAAGCAAGAAAGAGCCGCCATGACGCCCGTAACAAGCATAGGTACATTGAAATGCGACAGGTTAGTCCGGCAGAGTGCGTCGCTGAGGGGGCTAATATCAACGTGTCACTTCTGAGAAGGATAATATTAGAAATATTGGAAACTTACAATAGGCAGCTCTTCTTCTATCTTCCCAGCAGGATGTTCGCGATCCCTTTTGTTCCTATCCATGGACGGCATCTAGTAAGTTGTTTTTTTTTTTTTTTTTTTTTTTTATCCCAGGGAAAATCCTTTATGGATACCACCCCGCCCCGGGGGAGGCAAGGTGGTTATGTGGGAGTCCCGCCGACTGGTATACCCACTAAAAACCCTGGGGTGTTTCAGACCTGTTTGCAGCTCTAACAGACGTGTCCGTCGTCTAATAGGTGTAGGTTAACTGTTATTCACCAAGAGGCGCGCGGAAACACAGCGCGCGCCATCTTGGGGGCTGCACTAGTCAAGCAGCGGACTCCCCCGAGTCCGTAGCTCGAGGCCCCTGTTATAGGCTGAAGGACGACGTGAAGACTTCTCTCTTCGATGCCCGACTCTCCGGCGAAAATTAGCCTGGTGAAAAAGAAAACAAGTGCTGTTATTAACAACTTGAAATAATAGAATACTAAGAAAACTAGGAAGATCAAAATCTTATAGCCGTAAATGAAAGTGTTACGTCCTGACCGCGTCAGTGCTTAAAATCAGGCGCGTAAGATAAAATTTCCTTTTTAATACCAATAAAACTCTTGATAGGTTATAAGACTGAAAAAGGAATGAGTCCGTCAGTTAGATTACGAAAATATTTGGTGCGTATTTTTTCTTATGTCAATTAAGCAAAACATTACGAAGAAAATATTAGAATACAAAATTTTAGCCCGATAAAGTTCGTCGCGCTGACTTGACGTAACGTTACGAGTAGGTGGACTTTTTACTATAAAGTGCCGTCACCTGCCTCCACTCACGAACTTGTTTTTTTTTTGTTTAAATTTTAAAATTTACGTGCCCAATATTTTTTGTATTTTAGCTGACGGAATAGTTCCTACAATATTTATTTTACTCAGTCGTTTTGCTCATTAAAATAGATTTGATCGGATGGTTTGAACGACAAATTAATTATGCAACATCCATTCACACATTCTTGCTGTATTCCACTAACGTCACCTCGTTGAACATTCAGTTATTTTTAGTCATTGCTATTAATCAGAAAATAAATTGGTCAAAGGGCGATCAAAATTTGTCATTCCAGAGTGAAGTAAATAATTAGTGCAGCCTCATGTAGTTTTGATAAAATATATTAAAAATCTACCTTTTCAGCATAATTTTCTTGACGGAATTAAAGGGGTTGCTCGACCGCTTCACATTAAAATTAATAGAAAGAATCGGAGAAAACTTGCAACCACCTTAAAAACAATCCTTCCTGAAAAAAAAGTTACTATTTAATTTTATGAAGAAAACGATTTTCAGACAGTCATGCAATAAAATATAGATTTTTGACTTGGTGGCGTGATGAGAGGAAAATTAAATAGGTAGTACTTAAGCGACCCGATTAAATATGGCGCGGGGCGCAACTGGTTCTATTTTATATATAAATATAAATCTTAGAGGCACATGTCTATGGGTGGACACGGGACAGGTTTGAACTACGGTTGAAATGTAATCACAGTTCCGTATTTATAATTCCAGTAAAAATAATAAAATCGATATGATTAGAAGGTAGTCGACGTAAAGTTAAAAAAAAAAACTTACTTCATCGCCGGCTTCATGTAAACATGTGAGACACTCGCCCCATTCGGCATAATGGCTTCCAAGTAACTCCTTGAAATGGTCCCCTGGTGAAACAGGATAAAAGTTGAATGCATTAATAAACAAATAACTTTTACATCCTGTCCGATTTAGAGTTACGGTCTGAGATAAGAATGATTGCCTAGAAATATCTGTACAGTTGGAGTTTCAATGCGCGGGGAGTATTTAAAAAGAATAAACTGAGCTAACAAGTTTGTAAGCCCATAGAGTTTAAGAAACGTGATTTTTTAACTGGTGACTTACTCGAAAGGCCTAAACTAGCGTTGTCGCCTGAATTTTCAGAGGTCTCTATTTGACGCACTGTGTCAGGTTTTATTGGCATCTTTTCGGGACCTTCTTCAATTTTTCTCTCCAGGGTAGCGACTGAAAAATACAGTTCAATAAAATAAGTAACAATAGTGATAAACTTGTTGTTATTGATAAAAGCAATGCAATATTCGAAAATAGTGCTGATTTAAATTAAAAAAATGAAAATGTAAGTAAATAATACGTACTTTGTAACTCTAACTTATTATTTATTTTTTTCAAATCGTCGTTGCTCGTTCTATTTTTTATTTTTTCGAGAACTGTCCCCAGTAGTTGACTTTCTGAAATCTAAAACGTTTCTGTTAAAAATTGTATTAAAAGAACAATATATAATTATACAAGATTCTTTTTTGCATAAATTAGCATGACCGACTTCACCGGTGTACAGAATTCACGAATATTTCGCACAGATCGATCCTGCAGCATTTTTCCATTATTGTTGATTTATCAAAAATGGCTCAGCCGATTTCGCTAAAATTTAAATGGAACCAATTTTGAAGTATATTCTTTCTAATAAAAAAAGAATGATTGAAATCGGACTAATACGAAACAAGTTATGCGTGGTTATACATTAAAAAAATATTTATGCGTCGAATTATATACCTCCTCCGGTGGTTCGTCGGTCAAAAATGATAATTTCTATACATGGATCATTAATTACTTTATTATTTTATTATCTTTACCTATGCAGGTTAAATTATAGTTAATGACGACTTAGCTGCAGCAGATAATGCCGCAAGTTTGATGTAAACATTTATTTAGTCAATAAGATACTATCAAATTAATTTACCTGGGGGTCGCAACCAGCAGCTTCTGCTAAGTCAGACAGCGCTTCTTTGGTTTCCACTCTCCGTTCTTTTTCATAGAGCGCGTTACGCGCTCTTTTTTCAGCCTGAGCGAAAACAAAATGGTGAGTGTGTTAAAATTAAGAACTAATTTAATTTTTGAAGTTGGGTAGAAGCGATGACATAATTATAATCAGCCTCGTTTAAACTGTGATCCATTGCCGAGCACATGTTACTTCTTATACGAATAAAATAAAATAAATAAATATTTTGGGACATCTTACACACAACTTAACCTATTACTACAAACTAAAACTTGACCCCAAACTAAGCAAAGCTTGTGATATGGTGGCCAGAGACTGATATACTACATATACTTACTTTTAAATACATACTTATATCGATAGTTACTAAATAACACCCAGACACAGAGAAAACACATATGTTCATAACATAAATATTTGCCCTGGGTGGGGATCGAACCCACGCCTCTTTTACCCATAACTGAATAGGTTACGATTAGGCTATACATGTAGTCATAAGTAAAAGCACTGATCATTTTTGCGTATCATGTTGGCGGGCCTTAAAACTAAATTAATATAAATACTTGATGAAAACTTACAGCAGAGAGCGGAGCTCTATCTTGGCCGGCAGGGCGGCCGCGCTTCCTCTCACCCTTTAGGGTCGAGGGCTTTGAGTTAACCTGTTGCAAATAAAGTGTTGTGATATCACTTAAAACTTTAATTTAATAATCGACACAACAAACGAAAAATACAAAACAAGAAATTTACGGAAAGCATAAACAGGAGGTTAGTCTATGCAGAAAGTGAAAGTGTTACACTCTACGCTCAGATGACAAAAGGAGCCTGAAACGAAGATTTTTTTCCATATTTATTTAAAACCATTCTATTTTTAAGAATGTTTTAACCATTCTATGTTAAGAATTAAATTTTAATGTTTTTTAAGTTACAAAAATAAATAATCTATTTTTTGTTTCTTTGAGCATGGAAATGGCCACAGTCAGTGCAGGGGCCACAACCGGTGCAAGTGCCAATAAATTAATTGAAATCAAAAAACATTGATCGGATTATTTGGAAGACACGATTAGTCGTATTTTTTCCCATATCGAATAAGTAGTGCTGCTTTTTTTTTTTTTTTTTTTATTCATATACATAATTATAACACATATTACAACTTATTACATTGTCTTAAAACCTAAAATTGGTTTGTCAGACAAAATTGTTCTCGCTTAAATATTTACTTAAATTATAATATAATTACTACCTTACAAATCAACATTTACACAAAAGATTTCAGTACGCACGACCACTCAGAAACAGCTGGTAGGCATAGGCAAGAAACCGACAAAACCGGTTTCGACAGTAAAAACAGTAGTTTCATTCAAAGCCCAACGCAGCTATTGCAGCGCCCGCGCGCACTAAACGCTCCGATACAGGTTGCTCCATTTTATGCATGATTTAAATAGAATTTTTTTAGGCAACATTTTATATATTTTGGAGTTAGGTTATCTTTTATTTCTAATGGTAATTTGTTTATTAAATTCGGAAGAATATATTGGGATGTTCTTTTGCCGTAAGTATTATTAAATCTAGGAATTGACAACATATTTTTGGCAATACTACGAGTATTCTTTTCGCCAGTTTTAGGAATTAGAATTTCTGATCGAAAAAATTGCTCCATTAACAATGACATGTCAACTTTTTTGTGGATTGGTATTATTCCACAAAGTTTAAACAACCCCATGGGCTCATTTACAAACCTATTTTTAATTTTAGGGGGAACTATTAGTTTAAGTAATCTGCCCTCCGACCGCCTAAGAAATAGCAATCGTAATAGGAATCGCTTATGACTTCATTTTAGTCATTTGGCACCGCCTATGTGACGTTAGCCATCAAAGTTGTTCATTTAACGATTGCTTTCGCAATCCGCACAAAGCAATTGATGGCTAACGTCACATAGGCGGTGCCAAATGACTAAAATGAAGTCATAAACGATTGCTATTACGATTGCTATTGCTTAGGCGGTCGGGGGGCTGTACTGCAGATTGTAAATTTGGTCAAGGTAGGTCTTATAGGTACGCCCGTAACTGCTCAATCCATATGATATTATGCTTTCAACCAAAGCTTTATACATCGTCAACAATACATCATACGGTACTCGGCTCCTAATGCTGTAAAATTTGGCCATAACTGCTCGCAATTTAGTACAAGTTTTGTCAATGTGCTTCACCCAGTTAAACTTGTTGTCTATAGTTAATCCTAAGTATGTAAGTTCATTGACCTGTTGAATTTGGCGACAACAGAGCTTGTTACATGTACTCCTATCATGCAAGCACTTCGTATTGAATTAAAACTTCAATGAATTAAAAGTTATATTTACTGGAATTAGATTGTGGCGATATTGTGTGCAATATATATGTATGAATTAGCAAAGTAAAATCGGATGGGGAGCCCTAGTGTTAGTGTTTAAGCTACCTGAAAGCCTCTGACATGGTTAAATAAATTGAATTTAACGTAAAGCTTAACATCAGGTCAGTGACTTGCCCTTTAACTTTAACTCAAAATAAAAGTTTGCCTTATTCTTTTGACATATGGATATGCACTTAGAAACTTTTTCCAAAGATTTTCGATAATTTTATATATCAGGTACAATTTGGTCAATATTTACATATTGACCAAATCACAAATTAATTAATTACATAATATAATTATGTAATTACAAATTACAATACCCTAACATAAAATAATCTAAAAAAATAATAATAATATAGTAGTCTATTGAGTAAACATCAAATTTTTACCGGGCAAAAGTGCCTTTTTTTAACTACAATAAGATACAATACTACTTTATAGTAGTGTATCGTACTACTACATAGAAAGCAATTAGATTATCAGGATCACAGACCCTTGAAGGTCTAAAGATAATCCAAATGCTCAAGCCCACTACCAGTTGGCAGCGTGCCCAGCATCGCCACACTTATACGTTGAGCCAAATAAACACCAGCATTTTGGTCACGTGTCATGTCCACCAGACGCTCAAAAAGATTTTTGAAAATAAGATGAGCTCCCGGCCCCCACGGACCCAAAGTTTAAACTCCAAATGGCTCAAAGAAATAAATAAAATTTTAAATTGAAGTAAACATACCTTGTTCGACATAATGTTCTCAAAATGCACTTCAACTTTTAGAACAAAAATCACTTTTCACTGCACTGAGGGCACTGTGACAATATCCAAAGATTTACAAAAAGTAATGAAGAAAATTTTGGAGCTGACCTTTATATACTGTCCCTTACCTGCGTACGCGCAAGTATCTCGAAGCGGGGGTGGGGAGGCCTATTGTTAAACCTGATTAAATTTTATTGTTTTCCGTAATTAGGGTTCCAGGTAGTAGCCATTATTTTGGCTGTTTTAATATGCCTGCAGTTGAAGTTGATTCCAGGGCAAGAATTGGTCGAGTTCAGTATTAGGAGTACAAATTATGGTATACCTAGGTACAATATTATGAGGTCAAACAAAGCTTGTACAAATTGCGAGAGCTAACAATTTATAATTATATCCCTAGTCACAACTGAGCGGCTACCATATTTGTCTGAGATTTTTCGTAGTAC
The DNA here is from genome assembly GCA_949316475.1 of Hypomecis punctinalis. Classification (NCBI taxonomy): domain Eukaryota; kingdom Metazoa; phylum Arthropoda; class Insecta; order Lepidoptera; family Geometridae; genus Hypomecis; species Hypomecis punctinalis. Next base: position 13,577,601 of record OX438815.1, on the reverse strand, counting down.
CGCTACGAAAATGCTACGACGCGTAGCAATCACTAGCATGTTATGTGGTATAACTTTGTAAATGTCTTATTCAGACTCGAGTCTTCCAATCCAATATTAAGTATTTTAAAACTGACAATCTAACAAATTAAATTTCGGACAGATATTTCATGATTGAAACAGAAAAATGGCGCAACACTGCTTTGGAACCTGAAAATACATGCCGTTTTATTTATTATTTTATTACAAAATAGTACATTTAATCTGAATTTTGAACTGATTATTTTTTTGGAATTTATGTACGAAATTTCACAAAGCTTTAACAATTTTAGCTTTTCGGTGAAGGAAAACATCGTAAGGTAACTTGCATACGTCCGTAGAAGAAATTCGATGGCGTATGTGAATCCATCGACCCGCACTGGGCCAGTGTAGTACATATGGCCCATCACCCTTCGTGAGTGGGCCTAAGTCCTGCAGTGACCTTTTAATTATTATTTATTCGACTGCCTCGGTGGCTCAGTGGTTAGTGACCCTAACTTCTGGATCAAGGAGGCGTGGGTTCGATTCCCACCCAGGGCAAATATTTATGTGATGAACATAGGTGTTTACTCTGTGTCTGGGTGTTATTTAGTTACTATATAAATACAAAATATACAAATACAAAATAACTTTATTTGCCTTAAAACACTTTTAACCATATTCACTTATCCATTGACTCTGAACTAGTTAATAACTGTATCTCAGAGCCAATGGCTTCTCCCTTTATATTAACAAGCAACAAAAAGTTATACAAAACAAAAGTAGGTAAGGTTAAATTTAGAAAAACAATTTAGACTATTTATCGAAACAAGTAAGAGAAAAAAAAAATAATATAAAACACAAATTACATCGCATCATACTTATAACGAACCACACAATCTCACAACTCAAAACCTAAAACATTCATTTTTGTCAACAAACATGTACGTGTGTGTGTGTTTGTGAGTGTGTGTGTGTGTGTGTGTGTGTGTGTGTGTGTGTGTGTGTATATATATAAGTTTTTATTTAAAAATAAGTATATTATTATGTAGTATAGCAGTCTCTGGCAGCCATATCACAAGCTTTGCTTAGTTTGGGATCAGAGGCCGTGTGTAAGATGTCCCAAAAATATTTATATTTATTAAAAAGGCTGCTACAGGACAGTACTTAAATATGTATAACTTAACAGTATAAACTTAGAAACTGGCATGAAGTGGTAGGTAGAAGTGTGAGTATAACGGGTAAGAGTGAAAATTACATAGCAGGCATGCGCTATTTTTTAACGTACCTTTGTATATAGAATATCAATAATGTTGTTAAGTAATTAGATAATAAATAGAATATTTTTTTAAGGAATTAAAAATAATTTGGTCAATTAATTATTACCCAATCATTGTAATATGACCCGTTTGTCGTTAATTACAATTGGTTTTTCTTCAGTACTGTACTGTAATGTATCAGAGGACGTACGCCGACCCAAGGAGGGTGATTGGGTCATATCCATCACGCTGGTTCAGTGCGGTTTCGTGGTTTTCATCAGTACTTTGCGAAGACCTTGTAAGTAAGTGTAAAGTCATTGGTACTTTGTATTTTTGAGGCACCTCTGCCATATTTTATCTATAGATAGCGAAAAAGCTTATAAAAGCTTTATATTTTCCAAATCAAGATTCTATTATATATATTTTCCAAAATTCCAGTGTGATTTTTGCACACGAAATTTATATTAATATTGATAAATAAAGAAAGCTTACAGCTGAAAAATAGTTTGTAATATTTAAGTTTATTCTACTTGATTTTGAGCATTGACCGGTATGGCGTAAGTTACATAAAATGTACTTACTTAAACACCCTGTTATATTAGTAGTTGTGCCTAATTCCTTATTATACATAGTTTTGATAAATATAATTATTGATCGAAAAAAAAAACGTTAGAACCATCGAGCGCTACCCTTACCAAACCAAAGCATAAAAATACCGACAGTCTTATTAATAAATATGGAGTAGCGAGAGGTTAAAGTTACGCCAAGGATTAAACTAGTATTAGTCAAAACTCGTATTAATAAACCAGGAGTAAACAAGAATTAGCTTAAACCGTCACTATGCCAAGGATTAAATTTACTCCTACCAATATGTAGGTTTAAGCACGGTATAAGGAAGGTTTAACTATACTAACTGTTACTCAATCTGTGACATTGACTTTGACACATTGAGATATAACCTCAAAACCGTCTCATTTTGTGATTTTTAAGCATTTGTGAGTGTTTGTTGTCTTGTACCAATTTTCTTCATTTAGCGAAATATTTTGTTCTGAATAGTGTTATTTTGTGGAGAAGTGATAAAAATCATGGATCTTTATCTACGTGACATTGAATTATTGGAAGAAATCGAGGAGAGGGAAGATACCAATAGGTTATCTTCAATGCGACGGCTAAAGTTTTATAAAAACAGAGAAAATCCTTTTGAAATGAACGATGAAGGAGAGTTCAGGACAAAATATCGATTCACCAAAAAGACTGCATTGTATATAATAGACATTGTAAAAGGCAGCTTAGAGCATGATGCAAGGGGAGGTGCAATTCAACCATATCTGCAAGTTTTGACAGCAATTCGAACATGGGGCCGTGGAGAGGTAAGAATAATACCTAGGTACTTGTTTACACAAAAATGAAATAATCTACTTATTTCCAAATAAGTAGATACATACCTAGTTCATATAGTCATTACATATAAAATATGCCTTATTTATTTTGCAGATTCAGGATGATGCCGGTGATTTATCAGGCATCAGTCAGCCGCAGGTTTCAATAATATGTAAACAAGTGGGCATAGCTCTGGCATCAAAGCGAATGGATTTTATAAAAATGCCACAAACTGAAGAGCAACAAAACAAAGCAATAGCTGATTTTTATGCCATATGCGGCTTCAGACAAGTTATAGGTGCAATAGACTGTACCCATATTAAAATCCCAAAAGTAAGCGGAGATGTTGGACAGTATTATATTAACCGTAAAGGATACAGCTCCATAAATGTTCAAGTAAGCACCTATTAAAACATTCTTAACCTTTTTAATTGTTTACCTAATAACCTTTATTTTCACTTCACTTTATAATCATATTTTTTGTCATATATGTGTAAATAGTGTTTATTTTTATATTGTGGTTGTAAATAAAGAGTTTTGTCTGTCTGTCTTCATAGCTGTGGAGGCAAATAAGTATAACCATATTATATGCAATAGAACAGCGTAGTGTACTATTGCCTAAAACTCCATAAATACTGAGATACAGGTTTCAAACCTAGTTTTACTCACTTTTGTAAGAATAACCTAGATTCATTGGATTTGTTTTATTACAGGTAGTATGTGATGCACAACTACGCATTATGGATATTGTGGCACGTTGGAGAGGAAGTACTCATGACTCGCGGATTTTTAATGAGTGCGTATTAAAAACTCGGTTTGAAAATGGAGAGTTCAAAGGTCGCCTCCTTGGTGATTCAGGATATGCCTGTACACCTTATTTATTCACTCCAATTTTAAATCCAACATCTCCAAAAGAAGAAGGATATAACCAAGCACACATCAGAACCCGCAACAAAATTGAATGTTGTTTCGGGGTATGGAAACAAAGGTTTCGTTGCCTACTGCGAGGTTTCACTACAAAGCTTGAAAATACAAAAGTTGCTATTGTGGCATTAGCAGTTCTTCATAATAGATTTAATAAATCTCTGACTTCAGCAACCGAGTCATCGGGTGACTTCGGTCTTGCTCCACCGCCAGTCTTCTTGGCTTCTTTTTGAAAAGTGCTAAATGTTTTTCGGGCATTTATTTTCATGGTCTTCCACTGCACTTTCAGTTGGTTCAAATCTCTTGGTCGTCCATTTAACTCGTTAAATCTAGAATAAAAGATGATTCTTAAGCATAACTTTTGACTAACCATTTGTTACGCCTATGTACGGACACAGTTTGAAGCAATAAAAATTTACTTTACTATCAATTTTTTTAAATATAAGCAACATTAAGAAGTTAAGTACTTACTTTTTGTGGACTTCTTCCCAAGCTTTATTTTTTTTCTTGATACTATTATAATCCAAGGATTTACGCTCAATTATTTCCGAGTATTCCTTAAAGATCGAACGTAATAATTGCTAAAACAAAAAGTATTTGCTTAGTTAGTATCAAATAAATACCACGATGTAATTATGATGTACTAAGCATAGAATAAAATACATTTCAATTAACTATTTACCTTTTCGTCTTCATCCCAGTTAGTTGAGCGAGCACGTTTTTTTGACTCCATTTTCAAAGGATTTTCACTGATATTTTAATAATTTGAGGCACGGTTTATCCGCCAATTTCTCGAAAACAACATGAACAAAACATAAACAACTGAATTGACAGATAAAACCATGTCACAACTCAAAAAGATGAAATACTGTCATCGTATACATCGCTGTCACTGTCAAATAACGTTGGAATCGTTCACTGACTCATTCTTTTTACTTTTAAAATGCAAGGGTTGCCATAGTATACGCTTTAATCCTGGAGTAAGGATAGCTTTGTTAGTCCGAGCTTACTCCGAGTTTATTAATAACGTCACTAAACCTAAGTTACTCCTTGGCTACTCTCGGATTAACTAGTCCAAGTGTAAGTTCGGACTAAGGAAGGAATAGGCAATTTTTATTAATAAGACTGCGAGAGTTTAATTTTTCTAGGACTTCATAATCAGATCTTGATAAGCTGGTCATTGAAATATATACAGGATTACAGGCTAAGTCGACCTATTTCCGTTAAGCGTGTGTAGTTTACTACGTTTCTGACTGATTTGACTATGAAACACCATATCCTAAATCTCTCAGTTTTCCGAGATATTTGAATTCAAATACTTTTTATAAAAGGTTAATTTGACGGACAATATTGGGTTGTGAGGTTATAAAACATTATTTTATATGTAAAAATCAAATAAAAATAACAATACGACTTACACGTTTCAAAATATTTGAGCTGATAGCCGAAAATTGGGAATTTTATAAATACCAATTTCAAATATCTGTTTATTTTTTTAATTTAGGATAGTGTATTTCATAGTCAAATTAATCAGAAACAAAGTAAACTATACACCCTTAACGGGAATAGGTCGACTTACCCTGTAACTCTGTAGAAAGTATAGTGAAATTGAAAACAACAAAGAAACAACTCACGAAATTGCGATGGCGTTTTCGAGTTATTGGGAAACGTACCTACTACCTACTCAAAAAAGATTCCGCAAATTGAAAAACTTATCTATCTTTTAAGATCAGATAAAAATAATCATTATTTACTAATTTATTATACTATACGTAAAACCCTAAACAAACAAATAAAAAATTAAAACTAAATAAAAATATGTGTATAGATGACAATGAAAACTTTACTCTAAAATTATATTATGTGTTAGCCTATACAATTCTTTAGAACCTTATTTTTACCCTTTATAGTCGATTAGTAGAATTGCGAGCTAATCCATTTACAAGGAATGCATAAACAATCGTTTTCGTTGAACTTTCGTTTCGTTTGAATTGAAAGGTATCATAATCCTTATCAGTTTGGGCAGGTAATAGCTTATTAAAATTTAACGAAACTGTCTCAGTTACCATTTTTCTGGAAATTACTTTCTAACTAATTAGTAGGTATGTGGTATTAATTATGTTATTATATCTACGATGTTCAAATAACATTAACAATACTTGTTCAAAGAAAGTAAATTATATTTTTGATATTAGAGCACGAACTAGGTACTTTCTTTAGGTGAGTGAGAGTGAGTAATGAGTAATATTTAGTGTTATGAGATTAATTGAAGTCGGGAACTATTGACATATTATTTATATTATTATGACAGTTTAAGATAATAGAACATTATGGTACAAGTGTGTAATGTTGGTGATTACCGCTGAGGCGCCATTGAGGCGCCTTAAGAGAGCCGAGGACGGTAATCATCAGTACACACGAGTAGCATACGATGGTTTCAACACACTTGTGAATAAAATAATACTAAAAAAATATTTTCAACAGTGAAAACGAGTTGTGAAAAATGTTTCGAAATGGCGACAATCGGCCATAGACTAAAATAATGAGGTTTCCTTTTTTGGCATTTCGCGGATAGCGTTTTAGCCATGGGAATGGGAAATTTCAATTTTTATGAGAAAACAAAAGTTATATTTGAGTGAAAGTTTTATTTTTTAAACACGTACAAGTTGAAATTATCTATTTAAATACGAAGTTGCGTGAAATGAGCATACATTTATTGAACACGATCTTTTTTGTTCGAAACTTTTTTTAAGAACAAAGCAACTTTACCAATGAAATAAAAAAAACTCTGTAACTCACTTATGAATAATAGCAAAGAAAAAGTCACAGTTTGACTACAGGTGTCATTATGTGCCTAATTGCGGTGAAATTAGAGCCATTTTATGAGCAAGTGTGTTGAAAAAATACTAAATATGTAAAATTGAAATTAGCCTAAAAATGCATCTTGACCATTTGATCATTTGTAACTTTGATATATACCGCCTTACCACAAAAGATTTACACACGCTTTAGACAATGTTTAACCGTACAATTTGTACGGTTTACGAATTAAAAAAATACAAAATACTGATATTTTGTTAAGTAACGAGGATTGTTAGGTACATAATACATACAGTCCAGAAAAGTTTTGCTGTTTAGGTACTAATTTTTGATAGTTGTTTCTAATAAAAAGGGCAATGACCTCTGAAAATCGGTACAATAAAATAGGTACAGCCCAACTAATAAATTCTTGATTAAATCAAACTACTTGTATCGACTCCGGCTCGAATCAACCAATCTAAAAGTTTGATGTAGTCTTTATTATTCTTGATACAGCGATCTTCAGTCGTAGATAGAGTTTCAAAAAGAGCCCTTATGAATGTCGTCATCATCTCTTCTTGATTGGCGTTCTGTAAAATAAATGTTCGTTTGAAACAATTACAAATAAAATAATTGAAAAATCAAAAAATATATATGTTCGCAAATAATTTTTTTTTATTTATTTTTTAATTTTTTAATTTGATAACTATAACATAAGCTCATAAGTGATAGAGGTTTATGGGATTTTAGGGTTAGTTAATTACATAGGTATTTAGTTAATATTTGTTTAAATAATTATGTATTTAGGTAACATGTATCACAGTTAATTAACTCTGCTTGACGGGATTCAAGGTTGATAATAATGTACTAAGGTAAGTCTTTCCACCTCAATTCATATTAAGAATGCCAATAAATAAGTTTGAACCGCCACACATTATTGAGATATTAATAACTGAGTTATAATTAGCAAGTCGGAAGGATAAGTAAATGGAAAAGAAAAGAAAGAAGAAATTAAATACTAAACATTTTTAAACAAGAATCATCATCATTTAATATGAAATATGAATATGTATCTCTATAGCATGACTACGAATATGTCTTTTTAAATAGTTTTATTTAACTTCACATACTCGTTTTTTTGGTCAAATCTAGTAATTGAAATTTGACCTATTATGTTTTTGTTTTCTAACCTTTTAAGCAAAAATAATGTCTCAGCTAAGAGAGTAGTAGTAGAAGAGCTGTGGAGGTCAAAAGGTAGTGACACCTTACAATCGCGAGGTCGTGGTTTCAAATCCCCGGTCCCGTACCAATGAGTTCTTCGGAATTTATGTACGGAATTTCACACCACTGGCTTTTCGGTGAAGGAAAAACATCGTGAGGCAACCTGCATACGTCCGTAGAAGGAATTCGATGGCGTATGTGAATCCACCAACCCGCACTGGGCCAGCGTGGTGGATATGGCCCAATCACCTTTCGTGGTTAGGCCTACGTCCTACAGTGGATTATTAAAAAGGCTGGAACAGTACAGTACAGTAAGAGAGTAGTGCACTGCAGCGTGCATTAAATGATGGGTATGTTACGTTCATTAAAAACTGCTTCTTACAATGTAGGTAGCGACAGCGGACTGCACCAGTTGCGTCACCGGCATCATCTCACACCGGGCTACGTGCCCTCGTAAGCTGGCCACCAAAGTATCCACGGTCCGCCCCTCGCCTTCCAATAGCTGGACTGTTGTCTCCTCACTCAAAGAACATGCGCCTATAGAGTCACATATTTCCACCCATACCTTTGTGCCAGTGGAATCTTGAAATAAAGAAGTTTCTAAGAATACTCGGTACCTACAGAATATTTATATTGTACAAATTTTAGGTAAATATCTTTTCACCCAACAGCCATAGAATGGCCACGCTGGATATTGACCTCCCCTATAATATGGATCTTCGGTAAGATCGGTTGACTGCGGCTTGTATCCAGCATGATTCTTCGGTTTTGATGAAATCATCGATTTACTTCAAGGGTGGACTTTTCAACGCTATCGTCATCAGTTCTCTGTGCTATGTACCCTAGCCACTACAAACACTACAAACATTTCAACTTGCGAATCCGCTCGGCTATGTTGGTACTTTTGGTTATTCTACGGATCTCTCCATACCTCATTGGTTACTTGTAGCTTATTAATAAGGTCCATATGATATGATACCAAATACCTATGTCATACTAATTTGTTTTGAGCAAGAGGTAGTAAACGCAGTCCACAATATACCTAAATAAATAACTAATATGTACTTATATTACTCCAGTATCAGGAAAACAAAAGCTATTTTGGTTTTACATTTTATTAATACAGAACCCTCGACGTATCATCCATGCCATTAGACTTATTTTATCAGCTTAAGATAAGAGCCCATGGACCTTGGTGCAGGATCTGCAGGTGATTACGATTCGGTTTTACGATTTTATTTCGCCATTTCGTAGTTGAGTCATTGAAATGTAATAAGATTTCATTAAATAACTTTTCCATCCATCAGTCAGAGGACGTGCTGGACTCAGGCCTCCCCTATAGTATAGATCTCCATTAAGACCGGTTGATAGCGGCTTGCATCCAGCGCGATCCTGCGGTCTTAATGCCGTCATCTGTCCATCTTCTGGGTGGACGTCCTACGCTGCGCTTGCTGGTGCGTGGTCTCCACTCGACAACTTTTCGACCCCATCGGTCATCAGTCCTCCGCGCTATGTGTCCTGCCCATTGCCACTTCAACTTAATAACTTTTAATTTTATCTTATTCTTATCACTAAGTGCCAAATACAATACTGATTATACTATTTCTGCACCATGTGTAATGAGTTATTTAAGTCATTGAAATCTTACCAATGAATGGCAAAAATGTTTCCGCAGCCAAATGCTCCAAGTTAGACGCGAGTATCAGTGTATCATTGGTTCCCAGATCACAAAAGAATGAATATCGAAGAGGCTTGTCGGGGTCTGACGCTGGGACCGTGCTGAGGCGGAACACTGTCTCCATTGCTGCACCTGTTTCTGGGGACACCTGAATTTAACAGATTACCAGTCAAGCTGTGATAACCGCACGAATATTTTTTTGGGTATTTTTGGCATTTACAGATAAACTACATATTGTAAGTTACAACAACGTATTTAAAGATCATGACTAGGTAGCGTTAATGAGGTGCATACACCTTTAAACCAAAATAGATGTCAATCTATGCACTAGAGTGCATCGACTAAAACCTAAGGCGAAAATTAGTCGATGCATAATTTTATGAACAACAGATTTATCAACTTTTTTTATCAACTAACTGACCATTATGTTGCTTTTTATACTTATGCACCTCGTTAACACCACCTATTTATGGCCGTTAGATGAGTTTTTTGTAAACTCCCAATGAGCACTTTGTAAATGTTATAAAAATGGAATTATACGCGCTGACCTGGATCAACAAGCATATTTAAATCCTCTATCCTTTTAGTTCCTGCTGTCTGTACTCGTATAATCAAATATTAACAAAGAGATTCTAATGTTGTTTTTCATCTAAATACTTTGTTAAGAACGTGTACAAAATTACACGAAAACTTGCACTAGGAAAAGTTCCAGAGAAATAAAGAGAATTCCAGAAATATGTTGTTAAGCGCCATATTCTGTTCGTGACTTGTTTACCAGATTTCGGTAAATAATTTCCTATTACCTAAATATGTATCTACTTGCTATAAAGTGTAATTTAATAACTATGTGAAATCGCTAACATATTATTAAAACAAAAAATAAGTATCTACTTATTAATTGAAAAATGTAACCATTTGAAATGAAATTTGAATTGTTTTACTAGCTTCAACGATTTGAAAACAAAGAAAAGAGGCAGATAAATTTAATTTCCGTTCATGTTTCCTTGTTAACTTGGATGAATTTCTAAATCGTAACAACATTTTGTTTGGTGTCATGTCCTACTTACCATGAGAGTGGATACTTTAGGACTCTCGTTCAGCACAAAATTCACGTCAGCATAAGTTATTCCTCCTGCATCACAGTTGGCGGTAAAGGAGCATTCACATCGGGCTACAAACCGTGCTCTGCCCGTCGTAGCCGTGACGTGAGCCATCATCTGCCTCGATTCTGTTTGATTGGAGAAGTCAGCGAGCTCATTGAGAAAGTTCTCTTCTAAGGAGGTGATGGTTACAGAACCTGAAAGTTCTTTCCCGTGCTGTGGAGTAATAAGCTAGTTTTATACTATTATTTAGTTTATACAGGGATATTTGCTTACACTGTACTAAGCCAAAAAGGTGCAATTCAGACTATCATTACGAACAACTTTTACTTAGGGGCTATCCCAAAATTAAAGAAAAAATCAGCTGTTTCATACAAAATTGCAACTCGGAATCGACAAAACGTATGAAATAGCTGATGTTTTTCTCGAATTTTTTGTTGGCCCCATAGTAAAAGTTGTTCGTAATGATGGTTTAAATCACCCTCTTTCGGATTAATACAGGGTAAGCAAATACCCCTGTAATTTTTTTATAGATATTTAACAAATATTTAACAAAATATTTAACATACATTTTTAAGATATTTAACAAATGTTTCAATGTTTTCTATGCCCTATTAGGCAGGGTATGTACTTAGCGTAAGAATGCGCTGTATACTATGCAAATAAATTAATTCAATTCAATACAAGGTTTTCTTAGACAATGGATATATATATTCGAGGATTTATTCTAGGATAATTTTGTATTTATACCAGAATCAGCTTTATTCATCGCTATGACCAACCTTTACTCTGCGAGCTTATATCGCAAAAAAGTCAGCTGTTTGTATCGGTGATAGAACAACAATATGGCAAAATATTTTTCTAGACAGGCATTTCTGAAAAACATTTGTCATGACTATCTTAATTTTTCAGTTGTTATGGTTTTTGTATTTGTCCAAGTATCTGCTCTTCCAAACAAGATACAAATGGTACTTCAAACTACTGTTTGGAGATTTACTAATCTCAGAACCATAAAGTAGCATTTCTGAATTAAAACGTGTAGCGTAGGTATAAAAATTGATGTTAGAGTTAATATGACAGAGTAGTGTTGCGCCTGCTGTAGGCTGCTTCATACATTACATTACATACAATTACATCAATGGGGTCCTCACAGTCCCCATTGATGTCCCCCTAGGACAGTCCTAGGACATTCACCGCTAACATTGGGTACCTCAGCCATGTGAGGACCCACCAGCAACCATATCCATATATGTATAGAAAATGGTCGCCGTAGCCGAAATCGGCTTGGAAGACATCATCATCAGTCTGCTTTAATTAATTTGGTACAAAGAGTATTAACAACGTCATCGAGTAATTAGATTTCCTTTTTTAAAACGAAAGTAAAGCTACTAAAGTCATCAACTCATCAAATCACGCGTAGGTCGTTAATTTTTTCTTCAGTTCTGTACCCGTACTGTACTGTACCACCCTTTTTAATAGTCTACTGCAGGACGTAGGCCTACCGCCGAAGGGTGATTGGGCCATATCCACCATGCTGGTCCAGTGCGAGTTGGTGGATTCACATACGCCATCGAATTTCTTCTAAGGACGTACGCAGGTTGCCTCACGATGTTTTCCTTCACCGAAAAGCCAGTGATGTGAAATTCCGTACATAAACTCCAAAGAACTCATTGGTACGGGACCGGGGATTCGAACCCACGACCTCACGCTTGTAAGGCGGGTGTCACTACCTCTTGACCACCACGCTACTTTTCTTCAGTAGTTTGTATTAACTAGGTCACTCTTAAAGAAAGTTTTGAATGTTTTTTTGCATTTTTGAGTATTTACACTAACTTGGCAGTCATCACAATTATTGTAGTCCGAGGAGGCAAGATGTTCTTCATTAGCGAAGTACCAAGTGAGCGTGCACGAAGGGACCACGTCGCTTGCATTAGCTATCAGAGTGATCACGGTATGCTCGTTTACCAGCCGATGATGGGGTTCAATCTGTTGAAAAATCATGAGTATACTTGATAGGTAGTAAAATTAAAAATTGTGGTGAGTTAGAGAACGCTCGCCTTTCAAGTGTAAAGCGTGGATTGAAATTAGCTCTACCGTAACAGTGAGTTCTTTGGATTTTATGTACAGATTTACACACCGCGTGAATTTTATAAAAAGAAATTAAATAAAAAACGTTTATTTATAGAGTAATGAATTAATTAGTTTCAATTGTTTGTAGAACAGGATTATCGTTAAATAGTAAATGAAACTTGTTCGATTAACAGCGGGCCCCAAACTCGGTTAGGCCAGTTTCTCTTGGTGGTCCTTTTCAAATTGATTACCATAGGCTGAATATGCGCGTTCTTGAATTATTGGACAAGGAAAACATCACGAAGCAACCTCCATACATTCTTAGAAGAAATTCGATGACGCATGTGAATACACCAACCTGAATTGGGACGGAATCTAACAAATCTAATTGCCCTATGTGGTTATAGCCCATTTTTTGCTCAGCAGTGGACTGTAAACAGTGCTGGTGCTATAGATAAAAATATTATTTATAACGCGGTCACATTTTGACTCGACGCATCGCATTAATTTTTAAGCAATTTTTACTCGATCTTCATAAACAGGTATAAACTTATCTTTTATACAAGATGGTTTGGAACCTTTCGTGCGGGAGTCCGACTCGCACTTGGCCGGTTTTTTTTTGCTCACCGTACTTGAGCGCCAAAATAACGTCACATGGTCAAGCGTCTAGTTAATGTGACCGCGTTGTATTTATGTACTCGTATGGTTTAAAAGCCTGGTAAGCGTGAAATATTATCAAGCTCCGGGTAATGTATTTGTTAGAATCAATACAGAAAAGTATAAATAAGTGCATTGTTGTACGCTCCATACGAGCAGGCTTAAGCTTTCTATTTTTTGTAAGATCTTATTGTTCACAGAAAAGCAATAAAGTTTATCTCTTAACAAATGTTTTCGACGCCCCTTGCTCTCAGGTAGTGATATTTTTGCCGGCTTATCATCAAACATTAATGGTTCGACTTTAGCTATTCGTATTTCCAATAACTTGAATTGTAATAAGGATTATCATAATAACTTTATTACCTCGCGGGAAGCTAGTTTTGCACTTTTAACCGGAACTTAGTTGGGGCTATTGTTTGTAACTGAACGCCTGCTATAGTTCGTATTGTTGCTGCCATATCATAAATATAAACCATTGGGAGCGGCTTATCGAAAAAAAATATCTAAGTAATTTAGGGATGGAGAGTTTAACAACGAGATTTTTTAAAGGAAAGGTCAGGTTTTGGCAGTTATTGTTTTAGACCTCATAACATAATACTCTGTACCTGGATCACAGGTAGAGCGGGTTTTATGATGATTATAGATGCGTTGCTTGATGATTGTTGGTCTCGTGCAGTAACAATAAAGTTGATTTCGTACCTGAAATAGAACAAATAAAAAAGCATCGTCATTAAACAAAATAATAGGAAAATAAAGACAGATATTATCATAAAGCTAGAAAATTGTTATCAGTTACTTATTGAACGTCGTAACTAATATGAAACTGAAAAACTAAAATAGGTATGCATATATACGAGTAGGTATGCACGTTTAATAGGTATACAAATTCTGGATAATTAGTTTGTACACGACTGAAAAAAGCCGTGGTGGCCTAGAGGTAGTGACCCCGCCGCCCGCCGAGTGATACCCGCCTTGCAATCGTGAGGTCGTGGGTTCAAATCCCAGTCGCGTACCAATGAATTCTTTGGAATTTATGTACGGAATTTCACACCACTGGCTTTTCGGTGAAGGAAAACAACGTGAGGCAACCTGCATACTTCCGTAGAAGAAATTCGATAGCGTATGCGAATCCACCAACCCGCACTGGGCCAGCGTGGTGGATATGGCCCAATTACCCTTCGTGGGTAGGCCTACGTCCTGCAGTGGACTATTAAAAGGCTGATACAGATACAATACAGTACACGACTGTACCTGCTCAAGATCCCTCACTGACGCTCGTCAAATCTTATCTTGGGTGACACGCACTATACCTATATTATACCAGAGCTAATAACAATAGTTTCAACCAAGTTTCCACTTATAGATAGCTTAAGCACCTTAATGTTGGTAATTTGCATAGGTTATATCACTGTTTTTGTTTGAAGTGAAAACTTTTTTTGCGGCATTGTGCACTTTTTGGGATGTGTGAAATATGTTAAAACGCACGTCAGGACACGCGTAAATGATCGAAAATTCATAAGACGAAGAGAGATTAGACCGCCGGCGCAGCGTAACCTCCCCCTATATTTCTACCGCAGATACGAAAATGTAGGTATGCCTGCGTCTGCGCGGCGCAAGGCGCTTGCACGAGTATGCGTGTGATATTGTATTTTGGTATTTTACCACATAAATGATAGTAGTACTTTTATACTGATGAATAAAGCAATTCGTACGAAATTATTCCCTAATCATTCCAATATATTCAAAAATGTATAACGTTAATGTTCAACTTCTGCCGGCGCTCCCGGACAAAACCGAAAAAAACAACGCTTTGCATTGTTTTTTTTTGTATAGTAAATCGTTGAAGAAATCTTTAATTGCTGTCACATATTATTTAGTAGTTTCGGTATGAATATCAGCCGTAAAACGTTGGCATGTTGCTGAATGTTGGTTTCTCTGATAGATTTTCAATAAGAAAGAAGCGGCATTCATTCCGCTTGTTCTTTGGTCGGTAATCACCTAAGAATAAAAAGATATCCCCTAATATTTAAATTTATTTTTTGAATAACAGACTTACTGGCCTAAGAGAGGAAGCCCTTGAGGAAATGTTATTACTTCGCTATCCACACTTTCAAAGTTTTCACATGGTTTATTTTCATAGCTGCAGCTCCATTCGAACTGTAACAAAAATAATAAATAACTATACATTTAAAATAGAATAATACGTAGATTTTACGTTTATTCTATTTTAGTAGTCTGTCCGTCTGTGTGCATGTCAAGACTCCTTATCTCGGGAACGCGTAAAGATATCGAGTTGAAATTTAAATCGTACACGTATATATATAATCTCTTGCAGTTGTGTAAAAGAAAAACTTCTCAGTTACCGCATAAAAAAGTTTAAAAAAAAGTTTAAAAAGTTTATGTCGTAAAAAACCGCGCATATTTCGACACTCATAAAAATCAAAACCTACAGGGTACTTCCCGTTGACATAGAACTATGAAATGTGGCGAAAAACATTGTCTCAGAGTACACATAGAGGAATAAATCTGAAAACTGTACATTTTTATTAAAATCACAAAAAATAGGGCCTCAAAATTTACAAAATATGGGTTCAAAATACAAAGTGAGTAAATCGTATCATGTAAGGTATCATATAAAATAACTTCATTAGCACATGCTAAAACAGGTTTTTAATTATTTTAACAAGGTGTAATTTTCGAAGTATGACGAGAAAAGTGAAAAAAGAAAAACTTTTTTGTCGATGGTTATAGTATAGAGATTTTAACAACTTACTTCCCAATTTTGTGCAATTTTCTGGATTTGTACGGAACCCTCGATGTGCGAGCCTGACTCTCACTTGTCCGGTATTTTTTTTGTATTGGTATGAGTATTTCCTTTTTTGTCTACTGAATTTTTAAAGTGAAAACTTCTTTAGCGGCATTGTGCACTTTTTGTGGTGGGTAAAAATGTTACTCGCGTCAGAACATACGCGTAAGCTGATCGAAAATTCGTAGGACGGAGCGAAAGTTTTCACTCCTACCGGCACTCGCGGAGTGCAACCCGTTGTTTGTTGTTTTTTCTTATAGGTATAGAAAACTGCAAAATGCAACTTAGGTACTTGATTGTGGCTTCAGAGTGCAATATTGGACTAAGTAACTTAAATTGCGGAGATCTAAAGTTATTTTTCATCACATCTATTCGAAAAGGACTACTTGGTTCGCCTTTAAGTGCGCCCAAAGGAGGTGTTTTCTATAAGGAACTTTATAAGTTCGACGGAGTTATTTTTGCCGCGCACTTTTTCAATTTGGAACAAATGAGTGCGACGGAATGATCTTTGCCGCGCACTTTTTGAATTTCGGAGTACCTATTTGTAATGTTAGAGTTCAGCGCCAAGAAAATGAATGAAAATATTAAGTTTTCATTTGTTTTATTATTAGATACCATTTAATTTGAATTAAGTTGTTACTCTACGTTTTATTACTTAAATAATAAAATATGAGGTGCTTTTGTTTTCTTATTGGGGTGATGAAAAGTAGAGTGTACTACTCGGGCGCAAAATATATTTTTGGCTCGGGCGACGTACTTTGAATCCCTCGCTACGTTCAGGATTATAATAAAGAATCCCTCGCTACGCTCGGGATTTTACTCTAGATTCCTCTGGATCGCGCCCTTGCCGTAAAAATATTAGTTTGCTCCCTTATGATACAATCTACTATTTATAACAAGTCAGTAGTTTCCTTACCTCTAGTTTTTCTCCATAATGATCATGATTTTCAAACAGTGCTCTGACATTAAACTCTTTATTCGCGGTCACGACTAATACGTCGAAATTGAGACTCACAGTCAACCCTCTATTCAAAACTTGAACCGGCAGGCTGGTCTGAAAGAAAATTTTGGTTTTTTAAGGTCATCGCCCATTATGTTACGTAATATATGTAGATCTGAATGTAGATCTTGGGATGAAAACACTTGATGCATAAAGAGAGCATTACACTACGCGGTAGGCAACTCATTTCATATGAATAATGCTAACATTGAACACACCGTAGGTGTCAAAATTATGCAATGAAAAAGTATGCTCATATTTATTGCGACTTATGCTTATTGTGCTCGTTCTTTAAATAGATACTAATCATTTTATCTGGGTATCCCATTATTATGGAAAATAATGATAATCATGTCTCACCATGCACTATTTTTCTCAATTTTTGTCGAATCTGACAATTTCTTCGTTTTTGTAAAGACTCTAGTTATTATTAAATTTAGATTTTTATATGTGCCAATTTTTGGAAAGATAAAGTGGCCGAAAACGTACTGGAGATTGGAGTGCAAGACTGGCACCTACTCACGCAGAATAGGGACAGATGGCGGACCTTGGTATCGGAGGCCAAGACCCACTTTGAGTCGCTGTGCCAACAAAGATAGATAGATGTGCCAATCAAGGACTTTTAAAGTTCTTAATTCGTACAGGACATCATAGGGGAACAAAATATATATGATGGTGATTCATAAACATCGATACTTACATTTGTTTTTACATACGATGGCATTTGTGAATAAATGTTATTGTAACACGCCATGTGGTTATATATTTGATTTTCGTTAATATTAAAATACATAAAATTGCATTGTCATCAAAACTAAACATATAAAAGCGCGCACCACAAACAGACCAATCTGTCAACTGGAGAGAGGTAAAATTTCAATAACGATGACATAGATACACAAAGACAAGCCGTGGTGGTCTAGAGGTAGTGACACTCGCCTTACAATCGTGAGGCCATGGGTTCAAATCTCGGTCCCGTACCAATGAGTTCTTTGGAATTTATGTACAGAATGTTATGCCACTTGCTTTTCGGTGAAGTAAAACATCGTGAGGCAACCTGCATATGTCCGTAGAAGAAATTCGATGGCGTATGTGAATTCACCAACCCGCACTGAGCCAGCATGGTGGATATAGCCCAATCACCCTTCGCGGGTAGGCCTACATCTTGCAGTGGACTATTAAAAGGCTGATCCAGTACAGTACAGATACACAACATACGAGCCAAGTTAAACTGTTTAAGAAAATCTCTTGTAAAACCATAACCACGTAAACAAATACGAATTCTTATGGAAAATTAAATAATAAAAAAATTACACATGTAGTGTTCTTGGTTAACAAGTGGACGAATACCTTAGACCGTTGCGAAACGTACAGTTCGCTAACAAAGTTTGAATTGATTAAGTTGGAGAAAAGTTTGATAGAACGGACAGAACAGTTAAATATTGTATTAGGTTAATGGTTCAATTTGTTATCAACTATATATTGCGTTGTACGTTTTAGCGCATTATTTTCAATCATCTAATTTCATCACGATATAATTTAAAAATTTCATATGAGCTTTTAGTATTTATTCTCTTTCTCGAGACGAGGGATTGCAATTATCATTATAGCCAATTATATTATTTAATATTACGGGATCCACCCCGAACTAGCGAAAACGATCAGCAGTTCCGTATAAAAGTTCATCAAGTTGTGACAAAATGCATGGAATATTTTTAGTCTCTATGGAAAGTCAACAGACGGTAGATGGAGTGAACGGATTGATCACTGGCACCTGAGAGACAGCGCACGGGACAGAGGATGACCCTGGAAAAGATGGTGCGACGACATTATGGAGGTCGCGGGAGCGACCTGGGGCCTTATTTTGTAAGCGCTCTGGCGTTCGGCTTCGCTTTTCCTCCCGCTCGCTCTCGCGGCGTGAGTAACTGGCGCGAGCAGGAGAAAAAGCAAAGCCGAACGTCAGAGCGCTTACAAAATAAGGCCCCTGGACGCCAGCGACACAAGACCACGAAATCTGACCCAGACATGGGTGCCTTAAAAAAAATATTAATATATTAAGTACCTGCCTAGCTTAATACACATAAGTTAATTCTTTAAATACTTCTCTCAATCTTATATGTTATTTTTAAAGGAAATAAATGCTATTTTATTTTATTTCATTTATTATGGAATGTCGGGCTATACTCAAACACCTAACTAATACCTATTATTCTAATACGAATAGGTAGGTAGAATACCTAACTGCATCAATATGGAACAGAAAAAAATGCCAAGTCGATGCCTAACTGTCAATGGTAACCTAACCTAACCTTGATGGTAATTAAATACTAAGCACCTATTAATATCCAGCAATGACGTAATCAAAATATGTCCATCATCGGATACGAATATTGAAAAATGGTCTGACAGAACATTGATATTTATCTAGATCTTTAACTTGATAAAATATTACTGTAATCTAACAACATTAAATAGAAGCAATCAATACTAGTCAATTATCTAGTCCAATTCGTCAGTTTGATAGGTATAAAAATAACTCAATTTTAGTTCGATAGGCCTAAATAAATAATGGGTACCTGCTATCTTTTATTTTAGACGCATGGGTCCCGCAAGGTTAATCAAAATAAAAGGCAAATTATGCTTTTCCCATTTATCTGTAGTTCGTCAAACGGTATATAGTATATACCGTTTGACGAACTACAGATAAATCAACGCGCGGCCCGCGGGCCGCATGCGGCCCGCGGACGTCCTACTTGCGGCCCGTGAATGTTTTGTAAATAAGTTATAATTAATAATAATTATTATCAAAATAAACGAATTAAGTAAGCGCGCCTTTTAAATACGCACTTCGCTCTGTCTGCGAACGAACAAATGAGCGACGCGCGAGATTTGGGAGATAATTTATATCACCAACTTCGGGAAAAAGCACAACAATTTGAATGGTTCCCTTTAGCTACCGATAACAGTAATGACGTTTCAGATACAAACGTCAGCTTTTGAATGATTCAGCTTTAAATATTTGTTCGCGGAATCGATAGGAACTTTAATGTCTATGAAGAGCTTTTACAGTTATGTAGTTTGAAGGGAACGACTACAGGGGAAAATTTGTTTTGTAAATTAAAACAAGCGCTAGAATCGATGCAATTACCATGGGGAAAATTGGTGAGTGTAACAACGGACGGAGGTAGGAACATGAGTGGACAAAATTAAAAATCGAAATTTGGTACGTAGAATTAAAACGAAACTAGCAGAGATAGGATGTGACTTCTCATTATTTTTGCTCATTATTATAGCTTGCCATCTGATTTTGACGAGTTGAAAAAGTTTGCTAAGCAGTTCATTACAATTTTTGATAGCATTTATTTATGCGAACAAACTATTTCAATTGTTAATTATAGAAAAAAAATATGCTTCTCATCTCATAGATGAGCATTTGAGAGCCATACTACGAATCGCGACTACAAATATGCTAATGCAAATACCTACTAGCTAACATACAAGAAATAGCCTCTCAAATGCAACCTCAGAGATCACACTAAAATGTGTGTAAAATCAGTTTTCTATTTAGATACCTAGTTTGTAGTTTTAATTTCTTTATATTTATCTTATTTTTCTAGCTGTAAAGCCCAAACATATAATGATTACATGTGCAAATTAAATTTCGTATCTTTTAGCAATTTTTAATAGCATTTTCATTTTTCCTATGGAATATGACCAATTATGCGTAGGTATATGGGGCTTATAGGGTTAATATCATGACTGCGGCCCGCCTTTAGTTTATTTTGCCACCTTGTGGCCCTTGCCTGCCAAAAGGTTGCCGACCGCTGGTATATACTGTTTGGGCCAGCTCTACAAAATCTGCTGGTTTATTACATTGAAAATTCAACTTAGATTACTGGACCCATT
Organism: Hypomecis punctinalis; assembly: GCA_949316475.1. NCBI lineage: Eukaryota > Metazoa > Arthropoda > Insecta > Lepidoptera > Geometridae > Hypomecis > Hypomecis punctinalis. The sequence continues at coordinate 13,556,804 of OX438815.1, read as the reverse complement.
CAAGTAAATTGAAAGACTACATTGTCTGCTTACTTTGTAGATTTAAATTGCCGTTCAAAACCAGCTGCAACCTATATTTCGGACGTGGCATCGAGTGTACATTTTTGTAAAGCTCCTCCGGCGAAAACGAGAAAAACAAGGAAATATGTAAGTAAATATACATATATAGCTACTCGACAACTAGTGTAGCTTTTTTAGTTTAAAATCATACAGCCTTTGTTTATTCTAAGAGATACCTAAAGTATACGTACGTACTTGTACACATTTGAACGGAAAAACAAACTGAGGCAAAAAAATCTAGATCCTTACTGCCCCATCACCTCAATTGAGGTAGGCTATTACAAGCATTATATTATATTACAGGCTATTATTTTATAGGATGATAATAGTATCGGAGTGGCCGTGGTGGTCTAGAGATACTTAGTAGTAACACCCACCTTCCAATCGTGAGGTCGTGGGTTCAAATCGCTGTCCCGTACCAAAGAGTATTTCTCGGTAAAGGAAAACCTCGTGACTGAAGCAACCTATACTCTATAAAATTTTACTTGACCTCTGCGACAGCTGTCAGAAAAATCACGCCTATGAAGTCCTGAATTTTTCAATAGTACAGACAGTACCTGTCAATGTCATACTTTATGGGCATGCCGATTAGTGATGGGCGACGAATGATCGTGACCACAGAGTTTTAATTAAAATATCGATAGTTTAAACTGACGATATTTTAAATAAAACTTAATTTATCATTAATTTTATTGTATATTTTAATTTCATAACATTTTTTACATGTGTAATTAAATTAAACCCAGTTAAATGTTATATTAGCATTGATAATAGTGAAAAACGTCGATAAATACTATCGTTACATTAATAAGAGTATTTAATTAATATCATAACATTATTTAAATGTGTACATACTTGATCTTAAATAAGTAAGTAAATAAAATCCAATTTCTCACCTTCAACTACTCATTCGATTTCATTACAACATTGTTTGAAAATCGATTTTTTCCACCACTATCTCAACTCTAAATATGTCACTGTCGCAGAGATCAAGTTAAATTTTATAGAGTATAGCGTGGTAGATATGACACACCACATGCCACCTTCGCGGGTAGGCATAGTTCAGCAGTAAATGATTAAAAAGGCTGTTACAGAGTGTTGGCACCTGAGTAACAAATTCTCCGCTATTTCTGTACACGGAACAGCTCACGTAGTAGCCGGCCCGGCCTGCAGCAAGTAAGGAGGTATTTCTAGCCGAGACCCAGACGTGTCTAGATCGTTCAGCGGACTGGCAAATGAGCTTTGAATATTCCATGCGAACTGTAACAGAAAAATGTTTTTACCTACACTTTTTGTTGTAATTATATCTGAAAAATATGTTTTGGTTTCGATTTCTAACATAACTGTTTTCTAGAAGTTCATATTTTAAAAAAAGTACAGTAAAAACTAAATACTTGACTAAATCGCAGCTGCAAGTCTTGAGCATCGACGTAAGGTGGCGTGTTTGTCGGCTTTTTATCGGATTCACTTCGGAGAGTGCGCTCAGGAGTTGCACAATCTGGTCCCACCTGCCCATTTATTCTATCGTACGGCTAGGCAGACGCGACCAAAGCGCCACCCTTTTATGGTGGACATTCCGTGCGTTAGAACAAAGCTTTTCGAATCCTCATTCCTCATACGAACAGCCAGAATGTGGAACGCTTTGCCTGGGTCTGTCTTCCCGCTAAAGTACAACGTGGGTGTCTTCAAATCCCGACTAAATAGGTATCTTATAGGTAACCGTGCTACATCCTAGACCGCATAATTATCTGCTCAACATCAGGCAGTATGTAGTCAAACGCAAACCTACAAGAAATAAAAAAAAAAACTTAATTGGCTTAATTTTCAAAGCTTTTTGAGTGTTTCAGTGTTCTAAACATAATATAACTTTAGGGAGTGGCTATTATCCCATGGATCGTAGTGAAAATGACAGCGATATGCTTAGGATGAACTGAGCTCATTTAAAACTAAGCTCAAAGGAACCAACATGTTTTATTGTTATAGATAGAAACTTATAGAAACTTATCCTGTAATTGTAGAAATGTTGCCATCTCTAGGTGATCTATAAAAAAAGCACCGCTCATTTATAAACTCAGGTGTTTCTTTATTGAACTTGAGGCATCTCGAATATTCTCTTAGAATATTGTAATTGACCTCAAATATTTGCTTTTTGAAAGTGAGTAGATAAACAAGAAAACTTATATAAAAAGTTAAGTACAATACTTAGATATATTTAAAATGACCAATTCACTTACAGTTAATTTCATGCACTCGTATATAGTTTATGTATGTACTTTGGATAAATGGTAAAAGCGATTTCCAGAGCAAATGGATCACGTTTTTCATTCCACAGAATTTTCGATAGAGTAATTGATGAAACAGAATTCTCGGAATATGTTTAACTGCCAATCCAGTCACAAACAGACAAACATATATTTTTGCATAATACAAACCGGCTCAGCGCACTTCAGAATGCTAAGAATCTATAAAACGTACGTACAATATTAACTTTAACCAATATTTAATGCAAAAAATAATTTCTTGTCGGTGTTGTCAACTTTTTCGCTCTTAAATTAAAATGTGGACTTAATAAAATAAAACATCTTTTTTGAATGAGGCGGAGACAAATCAAAAATGATTAAAAACAGTTTTGATATTTATTATAAATACAAGAACACACAAACGAACAGCACAAGCGTAGCCAGTGTAATTTAAAATATTAAACATACCATTATATAGCATACCATAGAATATCAAAATAGTCTGAAAGCTGTCGCGCCCGCTACGCTCGTACTTTATTTATTCTCATGGTTGGCACATTACGAGTTAACTTCGGATTGTATTCAACTGATTCCTGCGGTTCTGTCGTAACAGCGGTGGTATTTACAACTGAGCGTTACCGTGGCTCAGATGACACGTTAAACTATAGGCCCGCGTTGTATTAACTGTTTAGCCATGTCAAAGGTCTTCTTAAAGGTGACTTAAACTCGGACGCCAAGTTCCTGGCTCTCGGTCATACAAACTTACTTATCGTAATGTTGCTCGTAAGTAGAGTACCTATTTCCAAAAACAGAACCGTCGTGACGTTACGGTGAACTAACAAAAAGATTTTAATCAGCAGCAGGTACCAACCATACTTGATAGACGCGAGTACCGATGAAAACCGAATTGGTATCTACCAAGTATCAAACACTTAAAGTTGTACTAGCAGACAGAGCAGTGTTGTCAACGTAACAGAATTAGTTAAATGGCACACGGGCGACCGCTCCTACGACGTTTCTCTTTCACAAACTCTATCATCTATCTATCAGCCGTAGGATGTCCACTGCTGGACATAGGCCTCCCCCATGGATTTCCAATAAGGCCGGTTGGAAGCGGCCGGCATCCAGCGCGTTCCTGCGATTTTTATTATGTCGTCAGTCCACCTAGTCGATGGACGCCCTACGCTGCGCTTGCTGGTCCGTGGTCTCCATTCGAGAACTTCCCGGCCCCATCGGTCATCCGTTCTTCGAACTGAAATGTGGTCTTTTAATGTGCGCCTCATGAATAAGCTCAAGATAGCCCAACGTGCTATGGAGAGGGCTATGCTCGGTGTCTCTCTGCGGGATCGAATCAGAAATGAGGAGATCCGCAGACGAACCAAAGTTACCGACGTAGCCCAGCGGATTAGCAAATTAAAGTGGCAATGGGCAGGACACAAACTCTATCACTCTTACATAATAATCCTGAGTGAGTGTGCACGTGGTGACCGCGGCTTCTACGACATACTCCATATCAGCGTACACGACGTCTCCTCCGATGAGCAGCACCGACATCTTCTGCGAACGACCCTCGATCAGCAGCGTCGAGTCTCCTCGTATATTGTCGATGGAGAACGTCTTAGTCGTGCTGTTGTAAGACTCAGGATCTGTTCCAGTCACGTTGAAGACGTATTCTACTCCTTCTAGCAACTGAAATGGAATAAAAATATTTGCATTATTAGTTTTTTCAATTAAATGTGAAACATTACTTATCTACTTAAGCCATGGTGGTCTAGTGGTAGAGATGCCCGCTTTACTATCGTCGGTTCCCGTATCAAGTAGTTCTTTAGAATTTATGTACTGAATTTCACACCACAGGCTTTTCGGTAAAGGAAAACATCGTCAGGCAATGGCGTGTATAAATCTACCAATTGACAAGTTTTCATATTTCACAAGGCTATGAAATTCCACAACCATTTCGACATATCGGGATGTTGATCATTACGCTTATTTTTTCAAAATTTTTAGTGCAGTAACTGCTAAGATATTAGATAAAAACTCTCACCCAAGCCGTTTCGGGATTTATACTAAAAGTTCAGTTGCCAATGATAAAAAAATACTAGCAATATAAAATGACAGTTTACACTGACAGTGTTGACACATAAAATGTAGTTTAAAAATAAAATGTCAGTGTCATTTTCAAATTACTTATTTTACTTTAGCCCGAGAGGTAAACGCAAAAAATGCAAATACTTTCCAAAAGCTGAATTATTGCTATTAAGTTATCAAAATGGTGTACATCAATACCCCGGAGTCAGTCAGCTGGGTTCCCTAGCATTTGGTGGAAGAATCCGTTTGAATTTTATAAGTATCTTGGAACTAGTACTACTTATTCTTCTTCTTTTAAGTGGTGCTAATTTAAAGCCTATATGGCAGATCCTGTTACATATTTCAGGTAATTGGCAGTTGTTAAACTTTTTTTTATATTTTTCTTCCCATAGTATACCGCGGTACATAGTGGACTTTTTGCGCTGACCTCCCGGCCTATTTGTTATGAATTGTGACGCATTGATTGGCATTGATAGTGACAGCAACGCTAGCACCTATTTTTTTCTAATGTTGCTTCAGTAAAATTGTTTATGAGTCCTAAATTTTGCAGTTACGTCCTTTTAGAATAAGCTACTTTTCAAAACTTAATATTACGGAAAATATATGTCGTATTGGAAAAATAAAAAATACGTATATGTTATTTTGCAATATTCTTTCAGATAATAAATAAATATAACTATGTTAAAAATTTGAAATGTTGTCAGTTCGCACTGAGCCGGCGTAGTAGATATGGTTCAATCACTCTTTGTGGGAGGACTTACGTCCTACAGTAGACTATCAAAAAGGCTGGTACGGTAATTATTTACTTATACAAATACGCTTGAATCTCTCTATAGTCTATTGATCTTGCGGTCTTTATGAGGTCATCTGGCCACCTCGAGGGTGGACATCCTATACTGTACTTGCCGGTTCGTGGTCTCCACTCCGAAACTTTTCGACCCCATTGGTCATCAGTCCTATATGCTATGTGCCCCGCTCGCTTCCATTCAACTTGCCAATTCGCTGGGCTCTGTCGGTAGCTGTGGTGCCTCTACGGAGGATAAATATGAGTCCAAATCAATAATATCTCTTTGACTTATGCCGCGTAACCTTACTACAAAATTTTTACGATTCGTATCAAGTTTTATAAGGGCTTCGTTTACAGTTGCGTTGACCATAAGCCACGATAACCTCTTACCATCAAGAGGCCCATCAGTTTGTATGTACTTCCTCACATAAAAAAGGTAACCTAAGAAAGCACACTTACTTCAGCATTGTCAATAACATATACGAAAGGTTCTGGTTGCGGTCCGTTGAGCTTGGCTTCCAAAGCCCGGACAGTCTTCCACAGTAATAGGGTGAATCTCTGCGAAGGTTGATCGAGATGAACCCAACGGACGGTCCATGAGAGTTGCAGGTCCATGGCATCTGTTTTAACACTAGCAAAAATGTCTATGTCAGCAACCACACTTTGATTTACATATTACTATTCATAAAATATAATGATATTTTATCTCAATTATGGACTGATTATATTTTCAACGTTTTTCATTAGGTACATTCTTATAGGTAGATGGCTGTTAACAAGAGCGCGCATATTGCCTAGTTAGGTTCGAATAATTCTCACTCGGATTACTAAAACAGGCCTAGCCAAGTTTGGATCCCACAGTTACTCGTACTTTCTGATAATTTTAATGTGGATTAATTCATGCCTTGTAGCTCACTTGACATTTTGGTATACAGTTTTTATATAATAAATGTTTTCATTTTACACTTAGCCAAAACACGCTGATAATATGTCATTCCGTTAAATTTTGATTCCGTAAAAAATACTACAACAATTCAAACTTTGCGATTGGCACGAAACAAAACAATATTAATCTACCTGCAGTGTGATCTGTCCAGGTAAAAATAAATCCTACCTTCCTAAATACGCATAATTGTTTTAGTAAAATTTAATGCGATTTTTTAAGAACTCTATCTTATATCTGTAGGTACAGATAATCAACAAAACTTTATTTTGTGTAAGTATTTCATTTCAATTGATAATGTGAGTGTTTCTCGGAAAGTCGATGGGCGTGAGAAAACTTGTTTTATAGGTATTGTAACGCTATTCCTATTTATTAATTATTTATTTAATATTTGGCCAAAATAAACGTGATCGTCTAGTTTTATAATGTGATCGTCTAGAAAATATTAAACTCAAATGGACCTTTATACGTTGTGTTTAAAAATAAAAAATTGGGATAAATAGTAAACCTAAATTAATTTTAACACTAGCCTATATAAATCAATAAATAATCAGAAAATAATAGGTGTTGCCAGTTCTTTGTGTCAAAAATAGATAGAAAAATATAATTATAAAAAAAAGAGAACAAAATAAAATAGAAATAAGTTCAATACGATTCAAATAAGATGCAGTCTCAGAATAACAAAAGAAATACAATCGCTCAGCACGTAAAACACATAATGTAATAAAATTAAGTAAATTTGAATGCGGAAGGTATATGGAAATACAAAATAAAGAGAGTACAGTTATACAAAAGCATGCAACTTAGCTTGATTCCGGCTATCTGCTACTCCTTACAGCTACAGCGATCGTTGATCCGCAGTCTGTCCTTCTTCTCTCTTCGTGGCCAACTTTATGCTAAAAGAAATACCGATTAATAACATTAGTGCAGTGAGAATAATATTATCTGCTCCTTTGAGTTGCGCCAAACTGCATCGCTGCTAACACCATCCTCTGGAAGGAAAACAGGTATGGAATATGGAGTTTAGATCTTTAAGATCTATAAATGGAAAACCTAAGCGAAATAGAATGTGGGGCTCCCTGCCAGCCTTCACCCCACTCCAAAGCGTTGCCAACAAATCCGTCAGGTTTAGCCCTAACCACGCCACTAAAGACACTAAATATTCAAACCTTCTTATCTCTTACTGATCATCATTCATTCATCTCTTAATCCAGTCATTCATCCAAACACTCCATTAATAAGGTTAGAACCTAAGGTTCTCAAAGTTTGTTATTATTTGGTTCCCTAAGCTAGTTTTGTGACCAAGAGATTCCTTATGACTCGAAAGATCCCTACAGGAATATCACGGTCGTGTGGTGTGTGTACCTAGTGCATGTTCGGACATCCAGTTGCGAGATAGCAGCCGCTAGCAGGTCACTATTTCGGCCGGATGTCCTGTGTAATTCCCCCCCTCCTGGTGCGGCCGGCTTTAACCTGCTGAAAGGGGCGAGAGTCCATAGCGCCCGTCACGTAGATCCGCCGGCAAAAAACTATGCCAGGCCCCTCATAAGAGTCAAATAGTGTGCAAGTGTGTAAGAAAATGATTTTTCATATTAAATTTTCATTTGGGGAAAAGAGACCTAATTCCAATAAGATTTTGTCCGCTTTGTGTTAGTTTATGATGAAAACCTTCGATAGCCAGATACCTTTGTCAATACATATTATGTTGTATGTTTCACAATTTGAAACAATATGATAGAGTGAAGAAGAAGATGATGATGATATTTCACAATATGAAATTCTCGTACTGCATCCGTGAAACACGAACTTGCAGTGAGAATGCATTAGTCTGTTGAGTCTCGTTCAATAGAGACGAACTCGGAACTCCTTAGGTAGATGTCTGATCTCCTTGCATAGATGTTTGGCTTCCTTATGGAGTGATGTACATGCTGTTATATTTTTATAACAGCACAATAATATAATAATATTATGTGCCGCACAATGTGTTTCACATATACAAATATCATGAGAATAAATCAGCTGATGTAGAAGGCCATTAGGTTATCAAAAGTTTTCATTCAAATATGTTATTATTTTGTTGGCACCGGAACTATAAAAAATACAACCTAGCTACATGAAAACTGATATTAACTGTTTAGTAGCACTCATCCACTCAGCCTTTCCAAACATACATCACATGAGTCCTAACGTAAGGAAAACTAATAAATAGTCTACCCTTAGATGGCCCAAAACCAACGTAGTAGGCGCACTGCTTCTGAAAGAAAGGACATTACGCGACCACTATTGTAATCTATCTATCAATTAATCTGATAAGATGATGGAAAATAAACGGAGACTAAAGTATCGTACTTATAGTAAGTACCGCTATCTGAAAGTTAAACACTTTGGAAAATAAACCTGAAAATAAATACCTCGAAAGAATATTAATTAGTAAGAAATCCTTTTGAGACCTGAGGTAACACAAAACTTTATCTTTGGTACGGGAAAACAGCAGGAAATAGCTATAAATTGATTACAATATTTAGATGAGACATAACAACAGCAAGTATCTGATTTGTTCAAGCTAGCTATTAGGTACTGCAAAAATATGAATTCTTGAAAGGCATCGCCAAAGGTCTCAAAGGGATTTATGATATATCACTTCACAACACAAACACTATAATATGCCTTAATCAACGAAGGCTTTCTGTTCACTTATACACTTGGGAAATGAGCAAAGCGAGCGAGCTCTAATTTCCAAATTTTCACACGCGTTATAATTTAACACCTGAACTATTTTCAAAACGAGTATCCTTTACCGCGGTCTAACCCGGACTGCCCCCAAAATCCTAGCTTTTCCCATACAAAATAATTGTAATCTCGACGAATTCCACGCCTGTCAAATACTTGAGAAATCAATTATAAAAATATTTATGGGTTTGTACAAAACGGACGAAAAAATTGAAACACTCGAAATTACTTTAGTTTTTGTAAAAATTTCTAGCGCTATAAATTATTTCTATTCCCAGTAAGTCAACTTGCTACAAATATAAAGTCTTCGACAGAAACAAACCTAATATGTAATGACTATCTAGACATAGTACTCTATTTGTATTTCAGTACCTATATTATTAAGTGATTTGATTTTATATAGCTATAAGGTTATATTTACATAACAGTCCGCCGCCATACCTGTAAATACTTCATTTATTTCGTAAAACTATTTCAAACTACTATCAATCACCACATAAGTAACCATAAATTATCATTATTTCATTAATTGAAAGTCATTTTCGCCATAAAATTTAATGTCCTATTAACATACCAAGTTGTCTTACTGTCTAAGTTTATACTGTCTCTACGCGACAGTTGCCACTCAAGTTTTTTTTATGGCAGTCAATATGGATTGCATAAAGGACAACTAGGGTTAACACATTTATATTTTTGCCCAACTACCAAAAGAAGAGAGGTTCTCAATTTATACATACTTTCGCTTTCTTATAAATTTTCAAAATGTTATTAGAAAATAGTATAATTTACTTACTCGTATTTAGAATAATACGTAAGATTGTAATTGTAGTGTCCGATGAAATTTTTTCGTGACACAAAATAACATAACCAAGATTATAATTGTATAAAATGAATAAAAATATTTTGATTATCGTTATCATATAAAGTTCAGACATTAATATTAATATTTTTAATTATTTTAATACAAAAATAGTATAGGAATAAGTAAAATGATCTAAAATCGAATGTATGTAAAATAACAGAAAACAATGATGTCCGGATCGTAACTGTCTCATATTCAAAATTTACTTCTTTACTTATTTAATACATCCCATTGAAATTAAATATAATTAAGTACATCTGAGACAGTGACAACCCTGTCTTCAGTGTTCGATTTTTTACTCAAAACAATATTTCTGTTAACGCAGGAAATAAAAAGGGAAAAATATGACCTGCTAACATGTTCTACAGCATTTTAGAGAGCCTGTAATTCAAACACTTGAAAATGTAAGGTTTCTAATAATTTGCGGTTGACCTGTGTCAGAGAATGGCAATTTTGAACTTTATTCTTTAGTGCTATAGATTCTCCAATAAAATACTGAGCAGCAAACTGTCGTGGTATTCCTCCTAGAACTTCTCACGACTCAATTTTTTTAAAGGACAATAAATATTTCAAAACCCGCATTAGCATGAAAAGAACAGCAAATACAACAACTTTACAAAGTCTGAGAGAGACAGACAATTTTAGTTAATAATCTATAAGGTGTATAGTCAAAATATAGCATAAGAACATGGAACAGACGTTATGTGTATATATACATACATAACGGCGGTTACAGTATATTTACCTTTAGTTGGTGAGTTCAAAGTATAATCAATTATTACTTATTTATAGTAATATTTTATACTACATAATTTCACATATTTTTTTCTAAAGCTGAAATATGTAGCTTTTGTAGCTTTAACCAACATATTCATTAAAACGCTTTTATTAGTTTCACCTGTATGTTTGCTTGCTTGCTTGTTTGCTTGCTTGCTTGCTTGTAACCAACCGTTTGAGCTCGATTTTGACCTACTTTGAGCGATCAGATTTACTTTAAACTTTGCACACCTATCAAAGACCGATGACAATGCATTTATATATAAAAAAATGATGACTACCAAGCGTGTTTTAGTTTTTTAAACTTATTTTTCTAATTTTATTTTTAGATGTGTACATTAAAATACATATATTAATTAAAACGCTTATTTATCAAAATCAATTAAAGGTATTACTACTTCTTTATCTTTTTGCATGCTGAAACACATAACATGATGGCCACTGTACAATACTTACCAAAACATATTGCTATCATTTTATATCTATATTAGTACAAATAAACAATTTACCTACACGGTTATGATTATAAATATACGATAATAATGACATTTGTAGTCTTGAAGCTAAACAAAGTCCATTAAGACTTTTAGTCCAGAGACTATCCATAAGGAATTTGGTAAAAGTCCCAAAAGTCTTTATACTTTGTCGAGAAAGTAGTACAAAAAGTAGTTCGTATTCAATGTAGCTATACCTACCGTACATAACATAGACACAATAAATGACTGATGAGGCAGCGAACTCGCCCGCCTCCCTGGGGACCCTACACCTATATAGTGTTCTTTTATTAGTTGGGCGCGAAAAAATACAACTGTTTTCTTTATTCCACTCTAGGAAAATGTAGAACCATTGGAAGCTTTGATAGCTTGAAACAGTAAAAGCTACTACTTTAAAATGTTATTTTAGACACATTGACAGTCTGCATTATTCAACTACAACAGCAGATATGTCACAATAGCTATCTCGCAGATCTTTGGACATATACATCTTTCAGGAATGCCATCAGATCATCGGATAGTTATAATTAGTATCCATATGTAAGAGACAATCCAAATTCAAGCTTTTTAAACTAAATTACATATTTTGTGTGAAAGCTAACCGGCTACTTAGTTAATTGTAAAAATGTGCAATAAATCTAAAATATGAAATTACTATGTCACATTTATCTATACACACGTGATGATTGTGTTGTCAGGTTGGTCGATAGCAGCATTTTCATCGTTAGGGCAGAGAAATTCAGGAGCCAGGACTCGGAAGATTGGGACATCTCCAACCTGCAATAAACTAAACTGTGGAATGCTTTAATATGATTTTTTAAGGTCAAGACATTGTTGGAATAACATATTATGTAATTCAAATAAAAAAATCTTTTTTACAGTTAATTTCTATACAGGGTTAATTATAATCAATTAGCATCCGTCAAGAGGCTTATTCTGTACATCAAAACTGCAGCGATGACGCACCGCGGTCCGACTAGCTAGTCCCCCGCCGCGCGAGTTTTTAACAGTGAGTCTAGGGTAGATACGAGTAGCATGTTCGCGAATGCCATTCACTTTTGTATTCCTAATAATTACTTAAACAATTACATTATAATATTATGATTTAAAAAATGTTCCATTGTTGTGGTCAAGTAAAATTAATACCTTATTCTAGGTAGGTGCCTAATTATGTATATTTTAAACCCATAGAACATCACGTTTGTTTCCGTAAATTAATGTAATGATCGCTTTAGGGCACACAACGTCAACTAATTTAACTTTTAAATATGAGCTTGGAACAAAATGCTCATAAATAAAACTCAATTGCAGGTAGATATAGTCATACTTTTTAGACCGTCATGTTATCAAAATTTATGTACCGTTTTAACAATTATATTGTTTTAAAATGACCATATAGGTGTACTTAGCCTGAGAGTCAAACTATATTTTTAAGTTGCTACTAGTATTAGACTGTGTTGTACTTATTAGTTAAAAAAATGTATGCTGATAATAAAGAATTTTTAAAACAAAACAAACATAATTTTTTATTCCAACAATTAGGATGCTAATTGATTAGAAATAACCCTTTATATCTAGGTAATTTTTGCTTTAGCGTTATGACATAACAATAATTATTACAATTATTGCGTCAAAAGCCTTTTGTCAGTAGTATTCTTTATTGGCTATGTGTTTTTTAGTTTTCCAATTTCTTTTCATAGATCAAGAACAGTTAAGTACAAAAAATAATCACTAATTTAGATACGTAGAAATTCCATCTACAACAGTAACTTTAATTTTAAAACTATACAAAATGTGCTATTCATTATTGAATCATAAACATTGTTATTGTATGTACTTATTCTTGATTTTTTTAACTTTAGTAAGCTATTTTTTTAATTCGTATAAGTTTACGTTTGACTACACACTGCCTGATGTGCGATCTTGAATGTATCACGCTTACCTAGAAGATACCTACATAGGTTGTATGATGTTGAGGAAACATTTTAAGAGTAGGTAATTTATTTCATTAAATACCCGGTTAAGATAAATTTAAAACTATCCGCATACGGCAGCAAATTAATTACGTGGTTTATAAAAAGCCGCCTATCGCCATGCAAGCCGAGAGGCACCGGATTACTCTGAATTGGTTATCGATCTGTGGAATACGATAGACTGTTCGAGATAGCTGCAAAATGCTATTTCGGTACATATTTTATAAGAGGACTCAGTAATACAGTTGTTAGGCTCTCCTAAATTATTATAAATAAGGTTTATTGATACCACAAAATGACATTAGTGCTTTGAATTTAACAAAAGTGTAATTAAAAATCAAAACAGTATTATAGACGAGTACTAAGAGGGTTCCATTTAATTATTTAATTGCTGATTTTCATGGTGTCTTCACGACCGATTATTTCATAAACTAAAACAATACGACGTTAATAAAAAATATACTAAGGCTAATGTAACAAGCTTTAGTGTATTTTTTTGTTTAACTCAATATTATCTATTATTTATTTACATTGTAATTATTGTCTTAATTTCTTACGTTATTATTTACTTCTAGATATCATTATTTCAACAATGCTCGCCGGGGTCGAATTACGAGTAATATAACCGAATTCTCATTGTGTATATTATAGGTAGCTACTATATGCTGGACCGAATTATTTCTATTCACAAAAAACCGTACATATAAAAAAATATTTATAAAATTTTTTTTAAAGCTTAGCTTCGAAAATCCAGTAAAAACTTACCACATCCCGTAACTCTCTAACAAAAACGATAAACCAAAAAATTTTGTTTCTGAAATTCATTCTATTTTCCACAACCTATTAAAACACTATTTGACTATTTTTCGCTTGTACAAAAAGCTCCGAGCTCGAATTTACACAAAAGGAGAATAAATTGAATGGTTTTGTGCGGTATTTTATGTAGCATGTCATGATCGCTGTCCGGTTCCCGTGACAGCATGGTTCGGGCTGATAATTACCACACAACTGTTCATGCTTATAGACAAGCTGTTTGAAAAACTGCAGCTATTGTTACCTATTGGGTGTTATTTAGGTATTATCTATGTAAGTATGTGTTTAACACGTTCATCGCCGACTAATATTTTACAAAATCTTAAAAAAATGTCATTGGTTTTTATGATTATTTTCAGTTCTATTTGTTCGTATATACAAGTTTTACAGTGATATTTGGTTGTTTTGGCTTTATTTTAGGTTTTTTTTTAAGTGCCGGTCATTACGACCCGGCGTGGCCTAAACGGAATAATTATTACATTCAGGCCGTGCCGGTCACAATGCCGGTCAACGTACTTACGTACTTACGTACAAAGAAGGTTTCTTGGTTTTGCTCTGTTTGTCCCGGAAATCCCCATTTATGTCGTCAATGTTTTGACAAATGCCACTAACATAGTCGTCGTGAAGTTAGTCATCAATTCGGGGCGAACCCCTAGTTATTTCTTTGATTTTGATTTAAAAAAAGGAACGTAACAACGACGAACGTAACATAGTTTTGATTAAAATAAGTTCGTTCGTTTTTTTGCATAAATGCAACTTCTAACGAAAAAAAAAATATTAGATTCGAAATACTGTGGATTTTCTTAAACTTTTTTCCTAGAAGTCCTAAAAATAGGTATGCCATCAAAAAATCAAAAAACCAAGTAGTTACAGGTGTTCATTGGGGCCGCGCCGGTCATATTGTATGGTTGAATACGCAGCTTTTGCATTCTGCGGCGCGAACGGGCTTCGCAAAGTAGGGTCTGGCGTGCCGGTCATTTTGACCCCCCATGGCCCCAATGGGTAGATCAAGTGCCGGTCATTTTGACCCACCATGGCGATGAACGTGTTAAAAATATGTCATATGTAATATATCATTCTCTAGCAGCCATATCACAGCTTTGCTTAGTTTGGGGTCAGAGACCGTGTGAAGTTATTGTCTTCTAATGTTTATTTATTGTTTTTTGACCAACCGAGTGAAGTGTCTGTTTTAGGTTGGCAAAATTATCTTTCATTTGTCCAGATGTTTGTTAGTTAGTCCAACGAATTTTGATGAAACTTGGTACACAAATTCTATAATAATATTTACAGACTTTTAACATATATACTTTTTAGTATTAATTTAACTCTACAAAGGGCCGAGCAATATGTCGTTGTAGAGAGTGTTCTTTATATTGAGTGATACAAAAATATAACAAATCATACTAATATTATAAATCCGAAAAGTTTGTAGGTTTGTTCCTCTTTCACGCCGCAACGGAGCAACGGACTGACTTGATTTTTGGCATGGATATAAGTTCAAGGGCCGGAAAGTGACATATATATAAAGGCTACTTTTATCTCGAAAAAAATAAAAGGTTCCACAAAAGTAAAAAAACCACGCTGGCGGATCCGCGGGCAAAAGCTGGTATGTTATATTTCACACACACATCATATTTTACATTAGGGGGCGTACATAAATTACGTGAGGTGTTTTTTTTAATTTTCTGACCCTCCCTCCCCCGTTGGTATGTACACTAAATGAGCTTACTTTTTAGCTAAACGTCTTAGAATTTCGGTTTGCTCGATCGTGTAGCGTTTGAATATTGAGCTTGGGTAATTGATGTGAGCTAGATGAAACAAAAATGTTCCATCCATCCATAGATCAGACATAGGACGTTAACAGTTGGACATAGGCCTCTCCTATAGATCTCCAATAAGACCAGTCGGAAGCCGCTTGCGGTAAGCGCGATCCTGCAGTCTTCATAATTCATCTGTCCATCTCGTGGGACGCTGCGCTTGCCAGCACCCGGTTTCCACTCGAGAACTTTTCGATCCCGTGGTCATCAGTTCTCCTTGCTATGTGCCCTGCCCCCTGTCATTTTAATTTGTCATTCCACTTAGATATGGAAACTTTGGTTCTTCTACGGATCTCCTCAACGATTGTTAACGAAATATCATATTAACAATGCTACCACGCATAGATGTTATGAGGGTTGATACGATTAAGTACAATACAATAAAATACAAAATAACTTTATTTTCACATCGTATATATATGTACAGGACAAGCTTAAACTAGAAAAAGAAAAAATAAACAATAATCCGGTAGAACAATGGGCGGCCTTATCGCCTGCAACGATTTCTTCCAGGCAACCTAAATGGAATCGGTGCTGTTCAATAGGATAAGCTACAGAGACAAAAATACACAGAAACAAAATTAAATTATAATAATTACACACAAATAAATATATAGCCGTTTATAATAATTCTTTTAAACAACATTTCTCAGGACTAAGCACTAATCGCCTTATAGATAAAACTCAGAGTTACTTGGGAGTAGTTAATCACTCTTTTGTCCCTAGCAAGAGATTTAAAATCATAGAAAGAAAAACACAAAAGACGTACTAACTACCCCGCAGTAACTCAGCGTTTATTAATTAGACGATAAGAGTGCTGCCCTTATCACTCTCAGAATACTAATCTCTTTTTAAAATAAGTCAATAAAATAAGTTCGTACAGGTCGTCTGGCTAGCCTTGGGTGTCATTTTCTTAGCCTCAAGAAAAAACAGGAACTATGATTTAACATGTCACGAGCATTCACGAGGTAAAGCCGTGGTGGTCTAGTGGTAGTGACACCCGCCTTACAATCGTGAGGTCGTGGGTTCAAATCCTGGTCCCGTACCAATGAGTTCTTTGGAATTTATGTACGGAATTTAACACCGCTGGCTTTTCGGTGAAGGAAAACATCGTGAGGCAACCTGCATAAGTCAGTGGAAGAAATTCGATGGCGTATGTGAATCCACCAACCCGCACTGGGCCAGCGTGGTGGTATGACCCAAACACCCTTCGTGGGTAGGCCTACGTCCTGCAGTGGACTATTAAAAAGGCTGATACAGTACAGTACAGTACATCAGTGCTCTTACAACTGAGCGCCATGCCACCCGCGGTCACCCATCCGAAGACTGACCGTAACGTAAGTTGCTTAACTTTGCTGATCGCTAATAAACACATAGTCAAACTATAAAAAAAATTAAGTATAGCACTCACTATGTAATCACTCCGTATTGTCATAGATTTAAATTGAGGTCAATTCTTCCCACCTTCAAAAACCGGTATCGTCTCAAGAAAACCTTGGCACTTACGAGGATGCATGGCCCCAAATCACGCGGGATGAAGATGAATGGACCAAGGAAGGGGCCGAGATTTAACCCACCATGAGAAGATAAATAAAGGTTTAAGAAGAACATCTCGTTTTATTAGAAGGCTGGAGATATACAGCGTTTGATGCAAAACAACATACTGAAGTCGCAGGGTATCGAGTGGATAAATTAATTGGATAAATACATGACTAGAGTATTAAGTAGTATTCGAAAATTCGAAGATCATGTAAATCAAGTTCAATAATTTAAATACTTACAAATTGTTATTTTATATCACTTTTGTTACTGAATACTATGTTAAGCATAATATTATTGGCTACAAATACGAGTAAATTATTATTTATTTATTTACATGGCATGCTAATGAGATGTGTTTAAATAGACTAGTCATTAGTCCTCATTGCTGACACCTAGATTCATTGTCGTACTGAAAATTGTACGTCTAAGCAGACCACATATATGTATTTTATAAGTCATGTAATAATAAATCTACTTGACCTTGACTTGGCTCACGAGGTTACCGCCATGTGGGATGTGGACTCTACGATCATTGTCCCGATAGTCGTTTCGGTAAACGGCTTAATAGCGAAGAGTCTCGACCACCATCTTAAGAGGCTCTCGCTAGACGGTTGGGTCAAGGGTCAGATACAGAAGGCGGTCATCCTGGACACAGCGCGCATTGTCAGGAGGTTCCTCTCTCTGTAGACCCAACCACCGGTAGCTTGGGCCCCGCCTCGCTGCCGCTGCGGCACTCTAGGTTTAGGTTTTTTTATAATACTTTGTTTATTATTATATATTGTAAAAAAACTTAAATTTAAGACTACCAATAAATATGTGTATAATAATCTACTTGAATAACTTTTTAAGGTAAAAACCATTTCTATCAGGGATTCATTTAATAATCCACTTTTTAAAAAATATAGTATTTATTGATTATGGTGTAGCAACTATAATTGTAGGAGTAGGTATGATCATGATTTTTACAACAAAACCTGATTACCTAAAAAAATCTAATTCACTTGTGATTGTGGGAATTGTAGCGCTCGTAGCGTAGTTTGACTAGGTGATTGTCAGCGATCACCGAAATTAAGCAACGTTCCGCACGGTCAGTATTTGGATGGGTGACCGCGGGTGGCATTTTCCAACTGAGCGCTACCGTGGCTCAGATGACACGTTAAATTGTAGGTCCCGGTTGTTTTAACCGCTTAGCCATGTCAGAGGCTGTCAGGCGGCTTCAAAACTCTGACACCAGGGCTAGCCACCCGGCCTATACGAACTTACTTACTTACTTATTGTGGGAATCGATAAACTACGTCTTTTTTTAAGCAATTTTCATAAGTAATTAAATGAGGTAGTAATGGCGCCATCGTAAATTTAATAGCGACGTAAAAAGTGTTCTTACTATCGCTAATCAACACATAGGTATGTCTAAAGTGAAACAGAAATATTCTAAATTGCTATTATAATTATGATGGCGAATTAATAATTGGGTCTAACATATTATGTATTTTAGCGCTACGCGTACTACGCTGTGAGCGTTATGAGTGCTACAAGTGCTACGAACTTAGCTACGCGGCCAAGGCCAAATGAAACTTCCGTGTCGTAACACGTACTAGGCATCTACGTTCCAACTTTAAGGCTTTACCAGTTACAACATGAATAATTATATTATAATATCTAGTTATTTATTGATTATATCGTTCAAACGTCTGGAATATAGGCCTCTCCGAAGGATTTCCAATACGACATGTTGGAAGTGATTGGCATCCAACGTGTTTCTGCGGTCTTGATTAGATCATCAATACACCTTCTCAGTAGATGTCCCGCACTGCGCTTGGCGGAACGTGGTCTCTATTAGAGAACTTGACTACTCCATCGGCCTTCCGTTCTACGAATTGTGTACCCTGCCTATTGCTATGGCCATAATATAACTAAAAATATACTACGAAATATATTATTATTTATCATCACTACATACGAGTAGTATAAAACAAAGTCGCTGTCGCTGTCTGTCCGTCCCTATGTATGCTTAAATCTTCAAAACTACGCAACGGATTTTGAAGCGCTTTATTTTTTTTAATAGATAGAGTGATTCAAGAGGAAAGTTTATATGTATAATAAATGCATAATATAGTAGAGAAACACTGATAAATTTACAGGTTTCTAATGTGATGTCGTAAATAAACACACTTTTTTGGGCTTATATTGCAAACGCTGACTGAACCCCACGAGATATATCAAAATAATGTACTACAGTATTGTACACCTCAAAAAGGTCAACGATGGTATGTGTCTATCTCTTAAGGATAGCCCACAATAACCATTTTTTAACCTTTACATTTTACGGGAAAAATGGCTAATTTAGAAAGTTATTTTAAGCAGTACATAATTAATCTTTATCCAATTAAGTACCTTAAATACATTGTCCATTCAATATAGATCAATATGGCCTTTTACAGCATGTCATTTAAATGAATATATTCGAAGATATCACAGATTTAAAATGCAGGGACATATCGGTGCGGCGCGGGCGGTAGCGGCCCGGCCGGCGCGCGGCGCGAAGGCCGCGCTTCTCCCTATAGCACTGTGCTAAAGCACTTTATGATTAGCAGCGATCGGACGTGTTTATCGGAATTCTCTAGCGAGGAAAATAATCTACACTTCTACACTATTAATTAATTAATATTTTATATATTTCCACCACTAGAAAGCTACATTCACCTTGAGTAACATAGGTTATATTTATTGCTAGAAAAGATTACGGATCCTTACTAAAACTTAATTAACGTAACCCAAAGTGTAAAAAAAAACGCCCTAAAACGTCTTTCGTTGCATGCGCTGCGCTGCGCAGGAAACTATTGATGATAGAACAAAAGTATGTTCCACAATATTAAAGAACATATCAATATCTACTAAAAACTTCACAATGCCATATGTCCAACTCTCCTTTTTTCATAGTTGTCCGATTTCAATAATTCTTTTTTAATTGGAAAGAATATACTTTGAAATTGGTCCCATTTAAATTTCATCAGGATTGTGATGAAATTTAAAGATCAATAGACTATAGAGAGATTCAAGCGTATTCGTATAAGTAAATAAAGTTTTTTATGTATAGCCACGCATAACTTTTTTTATAGTGGTCCGATTTCAATAATTATTATTTTATTGGAAAGAGTATACTTTGAAATTAGTCCCATTTAAATTTTATTGAAATTGGCTGAATCATTTTTGATAAATCAACAATAATGTGAAAAATGCTACATCGATCCGTGCAAAATATCGCGAATTCTGTACACGGGTGAAGTCGGTCATGCTATTTTTTGCAAAAAATAATTATATATTAGCAACTGTGAAAGCCTTAAAGCTCGAGTTAATAAGCTCCAAGTAAGTAAGTTAATGATGAAGTTGCGTCGCAAAGTTATACATAAAATTAAACATTGCTTACCTCAAAATTATACGCAAATATTCAAGGTTAGGTACCATAGATATTTAAAGAGACTTTTCACCAGACGCGCTACTTAGGTAAGTACCTTATGTAGCAAATAGTCATATACCGCAAAATACATATTCACAAAACATTATCCAAGTAGGTATATTGCAAAATGTAGTATTGTGTGAGCATTCATATAATAAGTGATTTGTAAATCTCTATTAGTAAGTAATTGTGTAGTGAATTTAAACAAAACACAATCGTTTTACTTTGTAAAAGATGAATAATTATTTCCTTAGTAATGTCATGATTAAAGCCGTGATGGTCTAGTGGTAATGACACCGGCCTTACAATCGTAAGGTTCTGGGTTCAAATCCCGCTCCGTACCAATGAGTTCTTCGGAATTTATGTACGGAATTTCACACCACTGGCTTTTTGGTGAAGGAAAACATCGTGAGACAACTTGCATTTGTCCGTAGAAGAAATTTGATGGCGTATGTGATTTCACCAACCCGCACTGGGGCAGCGTGGTGGATATTCGTGGGTAGGCCTACGTCCTGCAGTGGACTATTAAAAAGGCTGGTACAGTACAGTACAGTTATGATTAATCGGATTATAAAAGTGGTTCATAATAACGATAATGATTATAGTTAATTATATAATTTATTCAGTTTCCACATTACGGGCTAGGCCCGGGCTTTTTAAGGGCATCAATGGAGCCGGGGCCAACATTGAGAGGCCCTTTTACAAACAAAATTGTTAAAAAAATACTGGTTTTGGGTGGTAGGCTGAGTAAAACTATTGTAAAGGCGGGAAATTTGTACAGTTCTGGGCTATTAGAATGAAATATTACGTGACAATGAGCTGGTCTGTGGAATGAGGTGAGCCACCCGCCAAGTAATGCCTCCTCTCAAAATATTAAGGCGGGTGGTGACTTGCCATCCACTAAGTCCCCATAAAGGCTACCGTAAGTTGGCGCCAGAAGGGCAACATTGGTGTGGACGGATTAGGGTGTCGATAGGTGTGCTGCGCTTTCACTAAATAAACGCTACTCGCGGCGTTATGCCCTTTAACACTTCCACCCTGGAGCTTAGGTTCTTAGGCTCTTGCGGTTTCCACTCCAAACCGGCCGGCTAAGGCAAGAAAAGAGTCAGGGGTCTCATTTACCTCTGGGAATCAGGTTTCGTGGTGTCGCCACTCACTGATGGCTCGCCACAAAGCCGCCCCTGCGATTGTAATTATTTTTGATAATTGCCTACGTCAATAGAATTCACAGGTACGTATTTTTTTAAATCAGCTAAATAGCGAGGATTAATGCAATGTATCTACGAGTACCTACCAGGTATTGACATGGTTTCTATATACGACGCACATTTTATCGCTTATGCACCTCAATTTTGGTTTAAAAACAGCCTTATTTTGTTATTAAGCTAGGAACGGTTTGACTCATCATTTCTGATTCGCACCACCAGGGACTAAAGCTTTTCAAGAGCTAGTTGTTTTCTAGGACTGCGTACTTCATTTTCGACTACAACGTAGCTTACCATTAGGCGAGTTGGTGGTCAAGCGCGGACTTATTCGCGATAAAAAAAAGGAACACAAGATTGTAAAAATATTGTTAGAAAACAAAAGAAAAACTAATCAAACTCAATAAACCATTTCACGAGTATATATTATATAAATGTATAAAAGTGATCACTAGCGTATTCACCAGAGGACACACAATTTATGCGCATAAAATATCATAAATGGTAAAAATTCTACCCTATTTCAATAAGCTATCTTATACGTAGGCAAAGACAAATAACTCTGAATTCTGATTACTATATTTAGATACTAATTTTATTGTCACCGATTAGTGATGTTGATTAAATCAGTAAAATCATATTTTGTAATCATTTGTTTGGTCCCGGTTGTTTTAACTGGTTAGCCATATCAGTGGCTTTCAGGCGGCCTAAAAACTCTGACACCAGGTCTAACCACCCGGCTTATACGAACTTAGGTACTTAGTGAGAGAGAACCTTATTTTTTTTTATCTAAGTAACGAGAACCTAGGTGGTCTATCCACTGCACAGGACATGTACTTAAGCGTATAAAAATTAAAATATACCCCAAACCTTCATAGAGCCAGCGGAAGAACTCCCCCCAGGTAGTGACTTAGCGTGGCCAACGGGGAAGTCGTTGAATCGACTGCGGACCTAAGATGGCCGCTGCAAGTCTAATACGGCCAAGTGGGGGTTCACTGACGCGGACTCTGTGAGGTGTGATTATGGAGAAGTGCAAACGATGAATCAACTTTTGTCCTGCCCCCAGTGTCCAACCACCTGCACACTGGGTGACCTCATGGAAGCCTCCCCTTCTGGGGTGGAAGTGGCTACTTACTGGGCGAAACTTGTATAGTAGCATCATTAGAAACTATTAGAACCATCGACACTACGAAGAAGAAGAAGAAGATTAAAAAATAAATATATATATTAATATATAATAGGTACATCTATCTCCATTATCTATCGTGCGTACAGGATATCGATCTAACCTGAGCATTAATCCCGACTTCCCTCGTCGCCTATCGCGCAATTAAAGCGCAAATTGCTCTAAAACCTAATAAACAGTGTACAGGGTGCTCGGAATCTGAATTAGGGGCTAATAAACTGCGAGACTTGGGTACAGGGCGCTGGCAATCTGATTTTAAGCGGCCTTAACTTTTCCTAGTAATAGCTCTTATAAATTAGGTGGGCTGTTTATGAATTACAATTTATTTATCACTTGGGGATATCAACGTCTCAGTATAAAGTAGTTTTTATTTTTTATTTTAGTAATATAAGTTTTAGTGTATAGTATTAGTTTTTATTTTAAGTAGGTTAATTTTAATAGTTATAGCTTATGAAATGTTTTTTAAGTTTTTAATTATCTTTATGGCAAAGTACCTACTTTAATTAAATAAGCATATTACCTGAGTAGGTAAGAAGCGGTAGAAACATTTTTAATAAATATAAAAAATGTTTCTCGCGCTACTTCTTGAATATAACAACATATTATGAAGGTATTAATAAATAATTGTTTTTTTTATGACTGTGGTTATAAGGCATTTACTTACGTCTCTAGTTTGTTTTATATTCGACTTTATTTGTTAGACACTTCGTCAAAAGGATTGTTTTTGAAGTGAAACTTCTAATGTGACTTCCGACAAGGTTGCGTTAAACGTTTAACGCTACCATGGAGGGGTATGAAAGCACTGTTGCGTAGAAGTTTCACTTCTACCGCACGGAGGGACACTACGCACTATTTATTTTCCTCTGTATACATTTTATTGAACAAGATGGCGGCGTTTTTAAAGTCGTGAGCCAATAATAACTAACCACAAGTAGTATGTATTTAATTAATAGCTGAGAATTTATAATAAGTTGTCAAATGCCTGTCGAGACGCGTATGATACGATATGCTTCCGTAGATAGGATGAAAACCAATTTTTATGAATTAATTAGATGATTGACTAGTAGAAAAAATATGTTTGTGCGGTCAATGACCTTTGAGCTATGTGGAAGTTTAAATATTTAAATTCTCCTGTACAACTTATAAAATTTATACCTAATCCCATAGTAATCAAAATAATTTTGAAAGAAATCTACATTCATTTTAAAAACCCCATTTAAATCGATGTCGTGATTTTGTTTCTTGGGATTGGGGTCGATAATAAACATGGGAAATAAATCACGACAACGAAGTTATAAGTGTTCCTTGTTTTGCTACGGAAACAAAATAACAATATCATGTTGGATGGACATGATACCGTTATTTTGATCCGTAATCATCGTCAATCGCATGACTTCTACTGATAAACATAGGTAAGTTAAATATTATCAATACGACTCGTTGAAAATGGCTTACATCGAATTGTATAAATATTTATAAGCAGGTATTCACAGCCTCATGATAATTACCTCATGATATAGATATTTCTATGTTATTAGACAGTTTATTGTTCAATATTTATACATTGAATTTGTAAGTTTATTGTGTGTTTAACAATGCTATATTGGGTGTTCCTCTAGAAGTCTAGAAGACAGACATATTCTAGGATAGGATATTGACTGCCTTGGTGGCTTAGTGGTTAGTGACCCTAACTTCTGGATTAAAGAGGCGTGGGTTCGATCCCCACCCAGGGCAAATATTTGGTATTAAATATTTGGGCAAAGTGTTTGGCCTGTGTCTGGGTGTTATTTAGTTACTATATAAATAACGCGACAAACATGCTATAGTTTTGCGGCACCAAATTATTTATTAAGAAATTAAAATTGTAAATGAAAAAAAAAATATTTATTTGAAAATAAGTATATGTAGTACTAGTTTTTACCCGCGGCTTCGCCCGCATACGCAATATATCATTATAATTTATAGCCTATGTGTTATTCTGATATATAAGATATATTATTGCAAAGTTTCATCTCAATCCGTTCTGTAGATTTTGCGTGAAAGACTAACAAACATCCATACATTCATCCATCCATCCATCCTCACAAACTTTCGCGTTAATAATATTAGTAGGATATTAGTCTCATATCACAAACTTTGCTTAGTTATATATTATATATTATATATATATTTGGGGTCAGAGGCCGTGTGTAAGATGTCCAAAAATATTTATTATTTATTGATTATTATCATTGTAGGTACACTAGGTAATCATAATCATAACTCAACTTTTATTTTCTCTCTCTAGCTCTGTAAAAATTGGTCCAATGATAGACTAGAACATACACATTTCGTAACGGTTACGAAACTTCGTAACTGTACTGGAATGAAAATTTTACAAATAAAATGATGTATGGGCATCGCCTTGAGAAATACTCAGTGTTGTAATTTATAGTGTATTAACTTGCGGTTTATAACGGTTACCAAACTTCGTAACTGTTACTGGATTGAACATTTTGCAATTAAAAATGCTGTATGAGCATCGCCTAGAGAAACACTCAGTATTGTACTTTGTAGTGTACTTAGTAGTATTAACTTGCGTTAAATCAAAAGTAACAAAATTAATTAGTTACCATAAGTATTCGGTACAACAAAACAGAAAAAATACTAGGGTTTAAAAAAATCGATGGGTACAACACATGTAACAAAATATCGAATTCACTGTGTAAATACCTAATACTCGTTGCATCAGTTTTCCTATTTGAACAGTGTTGTAACAATAACAAAGTATCACATAGGGCATAATCCTCTTTTACGTTTCCCCGTTTATTTACGCTCCAGTATGCAAAGCTCGCGTTTTTAAGCCGCCGATAACAATCGAGGCAAAATATAGCCTTTACTATTTTTAATGGAACCATGTAATGACGTTGTCGTTGGAAAATTGAGAAAAATAGATAAAGTTAAGCAAAAAATCGGAGTCAGAATCGAAGAACAAATAGTCGATGGGGCTGTAAAGTTGTTGAATGGAAACTACGCACCAGCAAGCGCAGCGTAGGACGTCCACCGACTAGGTGGACTGACGGTGTAATAAAGATAAAAAAACACGCTGGATACACGCCGCTTTCAACCGGCCTTATAAAAGAGATATATAAAAGAGGCCTATGTCCAGCAGTGGACGTCTTACGGTTTATGGATGGGTAGATGGAAGCAAAAAATCGCAAAACTGCCGACAAGGCGGACTGATGATCAATTCAAGACCGTAGGATACAAGATACAAGCCGCGTCTATCAGGTCTACTCAGAAATCCATAGGGTTGGCCTATGTTCGGGATTAGAAATCTTACGGCTGATAACATTAATGATGATAAAGCAAATATTATGTAGTGGGTATTCAAGGCTAGGCTACTGTGTTTCTATTTATTTGTTTATAAAAATAATAAAAGCAAGAACGATCGATGTATTATATCAATCGCTGCAATGTAAAACAGGCTATTGCGTGACAAACCGTATGTCATAAAAGCTCTAAAGGCTAACATAGCACGTTAATGAATTAAAAACATTAAATTATGGCACAATTAGTAGATTTTATACTTAAAAGTAGCTATAGCTAGTACAGAAAAACCAAGCTTGGCAGAAATGTATTCAGTATGCGCCTTTTTGAAAGCAAATTATACCTTTAGTTAGGTATAATTTGCTTGCAACCGTAACGAAAATACAAAGCGAAACTCAAACGTTTCATCCCTTACGCAGTCTTCTTCCAATTTCAATTACTTACATAGAGCCAATGTAGCTGGATTAGCACGAAATCATGAGATTAAGTCGGCCGGCCAATAGAACAGATAAAAGAAATGGGGATGCCCCTATACCTACCGGTTCACACGGTGCGGTGCGGCGAAGATGCGGCCCCGGCGAACAGTGCCCCTCTTAACTTTTACCTATAAGTTCGTACATATCGCGCGTACAATCTAAGCTAAGACCACAAAAATCGTATATGTTTTTGTGTTGTTTGGACTCATACGGACTCATTAGGTGGTGCCATAGGTGTCTCATTCTGATATGGACCCAACTCTTCAATTTGTATTGAATGCACTATTGACGGTATTGCGACACGACACGTCCCGGTCGAAAAAAATGACATTTTGATGGTTTCAGCGTCGCGTCTCGTGTACGTCGAACTTAAAAATAGCAAGACAAAGCAGCTAGAAGGAGCGCATGCGATTTTCAATCAAATTCAGATAAACAGAAAAACTTCTTAATTCAACGGTATTTTTTGTATGTATGTTACGCTGTTATTTCACTAACTATCAATCAATTTTGATAATAATCTTTGTTTGGTAGATCACACTAAACGTATTGTTGATTTTTATCAAAATCTCATTTTGCACAGAGGTAGTTTTTTTTCTCAAAACTTAAGTAATGGTACTAACAGTGTAATTTATTATATTTATTTATTTTGTAAATCGATTGCAATTATTGAATCGGTTATGCTATTATTGGGGAAAATTACAATTATAATTATTTGCCTGAGCAGTTGCATAGCCTGCAGTCTATTGCGGCGCCACAGAACCAGCAATCCGTGTATCCGGTAAATTGATTACGGTGCGGCGCCGTATCACACCATGTGAACCAGCCCTAACCGAACAAAGTATCTGCCCTCTGAATTCGGAAGTCGATTGATCTCGTTACGTGACCGGCCTCTGTGCTTAATGAACTCGCATATGGGGACCCAGCATCATACAACAGAGGGTAGCATTATTCGTGATTGGTATATAAATTTTCCATGTTCTAACCCATCGGTTTTGCACCATTTTTATGTTCGCTAACACGAATGAGTACATAATTATGCATCATTATAGCTGTAGGCAAGTAGCTATCACTATAATAATGTACGTGATAAGTTATAACTAACACAGAATACGATAGCTCTAATTTAGTACCTACACAACTAGATACGTAAAGTAACATCAACATCTCAATTTTTATTATGTAGAATAGTTGATGAGATTTTATTAGTCTTATTAGGAAAATAGGTAAATCGAAGTGCAGCGTATAGGTTTTCAAACGATAGATGAACTAATAGTACGAGTAGTATATTGAACCTTAAAGCTAGATTACCTAGCCTTAATATCTACTATTCCGATATAATAAGACTGGTTAGAAAAACGTTGTATTTAGAGTTTTCTGGTACCTACTACTTAGTTGTGTTGTGATCATAGCTTATTATTTCTCTATTGTTCTCATCCATTCATCAGCAATAAGCAGTCCACTGGTGGACATAGGCCTCCCCTATGGATCTCCAATAAGACCGGTTGGAAGCAGCTTGCATCCAGCGCGATCCTGCGGTCTTAATGAGGTCATCCGTCCACCTTGTGGGTGGACGTCCTACGCTGCGCTTGCCGGTTCGTGGTCTCCACTCGAAAACTTTTCGACCCCATCGGTCATCAGTCCTTCACGCTATGTGCCCTGCCCATTGCCATCTCAACTTGCCAATCCGTTGGGCTATGTCGGTAACTTTGGTTCTTCTACGGATCTCCTCATTTCTGATTCGATCTCGCAGAGAGACTCCGAGCATAGCTCGTTGGGCTACTTGGAGCTTACTAATAAGGCCCATAGTGGCTTTCAGCTATTGTTCTGATTCTATGGTATTATTTCGGCGAATTCATTTTCGTGACGTAAAATAAAGCGCATTAACAACAGTTAAAAAAAACAATTCTTTAAAAAAAAAACATTGGCTGTCAGAATATCAATTCCTTCTTCTTTTTCTTGTTTTAAACCCCGCTGTTTGCGAGCTCTCGCTGCCTTACGACCGCTTCATCAGTGTCAGAACCAAACACGATCGGTGTTCTACCAGAACTACTACGAAAGTAGGGCAGGTGTTCCCGACTACGAATTTGTCGGTAGTAAATAAAGCTAATAGTCACTTAGCGGCTATTATTTGAACACGTGCAGCCACGCCTTAAGTCTAATTAGAGAATCAAGTAGATCGATATTTTTAGTTTGTTCATCGTCATCATTTTGACTAGGTATGGAAACTAGCGTGGTTTTTGTAGACACAGGTATTACACACACTTTACTAAGTAGATAAAGACTTTCAGATATTGTTTCATAATCATCATCATGTTCGGCCTATGAAGCCATGATTGGATTTCCAATAAGCGAGACTGGTTAGACAGCTAAGTTGGGAGCGGCTTGCATCCAACCATCAATATTAAAACAGAAAAAATGCCAGCGGGCTTATTTTGTAAGCGCTCTGACGTTCGGCTTCGCTTTTTCTCCTGCTCGCGCCAGTTACTCACGCCGCGAGAGCGAGCGGGAGGAAAAGCGAAGCCGAACGCCAGAGCGCTTACAAAATAAGGCCCCAGGTCGATGCAGCCAACGCATTCCTGTGGTCGTTACCAGATCGTCAGTCCACCGTGTCAGTGGTCGTCCTACAAGTGGTTTAGTTTGTTAGTCAAACTGACTATGAAAATACCCCAACACGGCACTGTGGATGTTACTGAGGCATTTCCAACTAATCTGTGTAACGGCACTGTGATTAAGGCATTTCCAACTAATCTTTTTGAAAATATTTCCAATAATATTATAGACTAGCTGCCCGTCCCGGCTTTGCCCGGGTATGATTGGCTATACATATAATTACCACGTAATGTAGGTATGCGCCACACACATGCTAGACATACCGGATCAACCATTATGATGAGTTAAAACCTACCCAAATCGCGAGATTTTCCTTAGTCTTAAACTGTTCGAAGTTTATGAAAAAGAGATAGTAGGTATTGGCATATCTAAATAAAAGTGAGTTCGTATGTGTTGGGTGGCTGTACATAATATATAGCCCTGATTTCAGAAAATGACAATGATGAGAATGAAAGCGACGTTAAAATATTACAGACCCACAGTCTATACATTCTACCCATGTAAGTTAGTTTCTTGATCTTGTCTTCACTCGAGAATTTTGAAAAACATTGGACATCAGTTCTACTTCTACGAATTGTGTGCCCTACCTAAGGCCTCTTCAACTTGCTAACCCAAAGAGCTGTGATGGAAAGAATCGAAGCGCTGGCATCCAAGGTGTTCCGGACGTCACGACCAGATCTTAGATTCACGTGAAGACCTTCGCTACACTTGCCAATACATTGTCTACATTCGAGAACTTTAAGGTCGACAATTCGTTTCACATACTCGTACTATGTGTAGGGGCGTAGCTACCGCAGTATCAGCCGTGTCAATAATACGGGGCTCCCGGGCTACAGGGGCCTTAACGTGCCGTGTAAGCAAAACCTAGTAAAATGTTATCCACAATGTCACTTAATCTCGTGCTTCCCGAAAAAAAATCATCTCTTTTTGTCCCGGGTTAAGCATTCTTCCAAAAGTTGTCCTAAAAGGCAGAAATTTTATAACAACTGAAATCGTCTTCAGCTAGACTTACTTAGAATGTACATGAATTGCCAAGCGGAGTGAGCGGCGAAACGAAACTTTTATAATACTTACATTTTTGAACTCGTAATATCTTTGTAATAAAATGTCTGAATTAAATAATTTAAAAAGTTGCATAAAGCTATTAAAACAGTCTTGAATATGAAATAATTTTTGATAAGGATTAATACCAAGATACAAATTAAGATCCTTTTCCTGCGACGGTATTTCAATTAATTTTTAAGAATAAAAGAACAGTTATTACGGCTTAACTATAATAGTTAGATTTATGCTGTCGCGACATTTTTTGTAAATTATGGTGTGTTCTATAAAGTCGTAGTACATTATTTTATTCCATCGTCAATAGTTTTCGCAGCGCACGCGACGTAAGGAATTTTTCAGGTCTTTTTTTTACACCTTATGTTACATTATTGGAGTTTTAGTAAGGATCCCTAATTTTTTTTAAATATAATATAGCCTATGTTACTCGGGGATAATGTAGCTTTCCAAAGGTGAAAGAATTTTTGAAATCGGTCCAGTAGTTTCGGAGCCTATTCATTACAAACAAACAAACAAACAAACAAACAAACAAACAAATCTTTCCTCTTTATAATATTGGTATAGATTAAAACAGTCTTGAATATGAAATAATTTATTTTGATAAGGATTAATACCAAGATACAAATTAAGATCCTTTTCCTGCGACGGTATTTCAATTAATTTTTAAGAATAAAAGAACAGTTATTACGGCTTAACTATAATAGTTAGATTTATGCTGTCGCGACATTTTTTGTAAATTATGGTGTGTTCTATAAAGTCGTAGTACATTATTTTATTCCATCGTCAATAGTTTTCGCAGCGCACGCGACGTAAGGAATTTTTCAGGTCTTTTTTTTACACCTTATGTTACATTATTGGAGTTTTAGTAAGGATCCCTAATTTTTTTTAAATATAATATAGCCTATGTTGCTCGGGGATAATGTAGCTTTCCAAAGGTGAAAGAATTTTTGAAATCGGTCCAGTAGTTTCGGAGCCTATTCATTACAAACAAACAAACAAACAAACAAACAAACAAATCTTTCCTCTTTATAATATTGGTATAATATTGGTATAGATGTAAGGGAGGGCCAGTAGGGAACGTCCTTTATAAATACTTCCAATAAGATTATTAGATTTAAGGGAAGGCTATGTACTTACCTACTTTATGAAACATACTAGTTTTTACCCGCGGCTTCGCCCGCATGATATTTTGATTTTTGACGCAATATCATTATAATTTATAACCTATGTGTTATTCTGATATATAAGCTATATTATTGCAAAGTTTCATCTCAATCCGTTCAGTTGTTTTTGCGTGAAAGAGTAACAAACATCCATCCATCCATCCTCACAAACTTTCGCGTTTATAATATTAGTAGTATAGGTACTAAACAGCGTATTATCCAAACATAGAATACTTACTAATAACATTTATATCTCTCAGGTTCGGTAAGTAGGCTCTTTTTACCTCCAAATGGGGCTTGTAGGTGACTAATTAGCGCTCTAGGGTAATAATAAGCCCGATTACAGAGGCGCCATCGTAATTATATTAGCTAAATAGCATAGTTTTGTTTCTTTTTTACTTTAGGCATTCGATAGAGAGAACGCTTTTTACGTTGCTATTTAATTTACGCTGGCGCTTCTGTAATCGGGCCTATAGTAGCTAGAAAAGCCCTAGAGCGGTAAGTAATCTAGTATTGATTCAACGGAAGTGATCGAAATATTTATTTTTAGTAGATTTGATGCTAATACGTTGAGCCAAATCATCACCAGCATTTAAGGTCTTCGTTTTGAATAAAATGTGAAGAAAAATATACTAAAACATTGGTATGAAACCTCTAAAACCCTCAGATTCAGGTCAAAGCACCCATTTTCCTTTTCCAATATTTTTTCAAGTATCTTATTTTTAGAAGTTGATTGACACGTCTGAAGTGATTTTTAATGTTCCTGGAGTGGGGAAAACATAAATTAAATTTGCTTCAAGTTTCATAAATTTTGCACAAAATTGTTAACAGGAAACTTCTTAAAAATATAACGAAGGTGGTATAAACATAGAAAGATGCATAACTGAGCTAAGATTGGCTTCTACACAGCAAATTTATGAGAAAAGTAAAATAGGACCTCTTAAGTCCCGAAGTAGATCTATTATTTCATTAAAACTAGCGTGAGGATAATCGCGAGTTGTAGCCGGTGTTCATATAAATTTTAATACATAGATCTATTATGCCGAATGTACTTACAACACCTAAAGCTTACACTGTTAGTAGTAGTAGGTAGTTATCTGCATGCTTTACTACGCCGATAGGGTTTTAGTACACCGTAAGCTAATTCAGACTATAATATTGTGACCAACGTTTACAGTCAGGCCAACCCAGATATTGTATTCTCACCCAGATATTTTTTTCTCGCACTCCAAATTAGCCATATAGTATTTTTTTGTCATAATAACGGTCCCTATAGTACCTACAACCTATGTGAATAATCCATCCATCCATCCATCAGCCAAAGGACGTCCACTACTGGACATAGGCCTCCCCTATGGATCTCCAATAAGACCGGTTGGAAGCGGCTTGCATCCAGCGCGATCCTGCGGTCATCCGTCCACCTTGTGGGTGGACGTCCTACGCTGCGCTTGCCGGTACGTGGTCTCCACTCGAGAACTTTTCGACTCCACCGGTCATCAGTCCTCCGCGCTATGTGCCCTGCTCATTGCCATTTCAACTTGCTAATCCGTTGGGCTATGTCGGTAACCTTGGTTCTTCTACAGATCTCCTCATTCCTGATTCGATCCCGCAGAGAATAATAGTTAGATAATATTATGGTAGTATTGTTTTTAAGAAAGGCCAATGAGGGTGGTATATTATGACCATGCTTGATCGAACCCTCCATTTAAAAAAAAGATAACTCACAAAAATAACATAAGTGAATACTCTGTGTATAAAATGAAGTTACAATCAACAGTAAAATTAATGACTATGTATATCTGAACATCAAAAGCGTTAAGGCTTGTTCCAGGATCCGAATTGTGTACAAATAAATATACCTATCTTACGTATAAAAATCTCGTTTGAAGGTAAAATAAATAGATAGGTGTGCATAATAAATAATATATACCTACTTTGAAATTGGTCCCATTTAAATTTTATTGAAATCGGTTTAAACCATTATTGATAAATCAACAATAATGTGAAAAATGCTACATCGATCCGTGCGAAATATTCGCGAATTCTGTACACGGGTGAAGTAGGTCATGCTATTTTTTGCAAAAATATATATTGTTATATCTTATACAACTTACCCTCAAACGAGCGTTTTATTGTAGGTACCTATACTCTTTCCAACAATAAAAGAATTATTGAAATCGGACAACTGAGAAAAAAGTTATGAGTGGTTATACATTTAAAAAAAACACGCGTAAGTACCTCCTCTGGTTCGTTGGTCAAAAAAGGAAAGGTGAATAACAAACTTTTATACAACTTTCTACAAAGTTGCTTAATATTGGTCGTTTTATTGACCCATTTATATTACTTCCCAACGGTCTCTACCTCAAAGGTCCCGATGGAAATTGAACCGTTCTTTCTGTCAATACAACAAAAGGAATCTAAAGGAGAAACTTAATAAAAGATCTCATTAGGGGTATTTGCTCGGCCGAGTAGGCCGGGGCCACCGGGCCAGGGGCCCTCATGATAATGTATCGCGGACCGTTTTTCCCGCTTCAACGATATTACTCTCTATTTAAGTTTTAAGAGGGAAAAAGTGGACTACATTTGTTATTAAAGAGAAGCAGATACAATATTGGTAAAGATCTTAGGGACCCAAGAAAAATAGGTATCCGTGGTGTCTGCGAATTTACACAAATGGTACGGAACAGATATTTTTTTTTTCGTGATTACAGAGTTGGTTCTCTTGTAGAGTTAGAGGCGTGTAGAGTTAGAACCTTGGCTCTACATAAGATCTGACAACTTTTTGAAAGTGCGAGCTGTGGTTTTGGCTATATTTCAGATGAAAATGTTTTTGTTGGATCTCACTTCTTTTTGTAGATTATTTATTACAATAAGTACTTTAATCGATTTTCAGATCCGTTGCTTCAAAACTTGCGGAAGTCTAATACCAACTTTTATCCCCCAGCTTTAAGGGTTGGGGGGTGATTTACTAAAAATCCTGAAGTACGTGTTTTGTTATTGTGTTATTTAAAACATAGTGCCATAATCAATTTTCAGACATCTAGATTCTGATTTACTATATTTTTTCTCGGTAAATAAAGAAGAAAGAAAGAAAAGAAATACCTATGTATTTCCTAGCAAATAAAAACCAGGAGAGGGTACATTATAAATTATTAGATAACTAATTATATGCCAATAGGCGTCAACTACAACGCACCCAAAAGTACGTAAGTGCCACAGAACCGGTCCTGACTCAGCGTTGAAAGCTGCTAGTATTCTGTTGGGACCGGCAAGTGACGTCACGTACGACATATAATTATGCATTCCTAGTGTTCATTTCTATCGGGCAAACGATCGCCTCCACTACGCATGAAAACCAAAAAAATAAAAACAACGTGTTGCATTTTACCCGTGACCACGGTCGATGCAACTCGGCCGAAACGTCGGGATGAGGAGGTATTTATTAATCTCGTAATTTTAGTGCGCGATTAGTCCCGTAGTATATAGTAATAACGTGTTGCACTCCGGGAGTGTAGTCGAAAGTGAAAAATTGAACACATAAAGTACCTACTATTATTTATGTGATAAAAATACAACAACAGATACGCACACTCGTGCAAGCGCCCTGCGCCGTCTTAACGAATTTTCGAATATGTTACATGTTCTAACGCGAGTTGAATAAAAAAAACCGGACAAGTGCCGTGGTGGTCAAGAGGTAGTAACATCCGCCTTACAATCGTGAGGTCGTGGGTTCAAATCCCCGGTCCCGTACCAATGAGTTCTTTGGAATTTATGTACGGAATTTCACACCACTGGCTTTTCGGTGAAGGAAAACATCGTGAGGCAACCTCTCTCTCAACTCTCTTCTACGGACGTATGCGTCCGTAGAAGAGATTCGATGGCGTTTGTAAAACCACCACCCCGCACTGGGCCAGCGTGGTGGATATGGCCCAATCACCCTTCGTGGGTAGGCCTACGTCCTGCAGTGGACTATTAAAAAGACTGGTACAGTACAGTACAGGACAAGTGCGAGTCAGGCTCGCACATCAAGAGCTCCGTACAAACACATTGTAAAATAATTAAAAACCTGTTTTAGCATGTGCTAATGAAGCTCTTTTAAATGACACCTTACATGATACGATTTACTTAGAATTTTGAGCCCATATTTTGTGAATTTTGAGGCCCTATTTTTTTTTGTGTGTGTGATGTAAATAAAAATGTACAGTTTTCAGATTTATTCCTATATGTGTACTCTGAGACAATGCTTCTCGCCAAATTTCATAGTTCTATGTCAACGGGAAGTACCCTGTAGGTTTTGATTTTTGTGAGTGTCGAAATATGCGTTTTTTTACGACATAAACGACTCTAACTTTTTAAACGACAACTGAGAAGTTTTTCTGTTACACAACTGCAAGAGTTTATCGATATACGTATACAGTTTAAATTTCAACTCGATATCTTTACGCTTTCTCGAGATAAAGAATCTTGACATACACACAGACGGACAGACGGACAGACGGACAACAAAGTGATCCTATAATGGTTCCGTTATTTCCTTTTGAGGTACGGAACCCTAAAAATACCTATATCAAAACTCCCACACAATGTCGCTAAAAAGCCTTCACTTAAAAAAGTGAAAAAGTGGAAGTGTAGTAAAGTGGACAAATGCATTCGCAGTTAAATAACATTCTATGACATAAATCATAGTTTGTAAATATTAAAAACTTAATGAAAAAACTATAATGATATTTTATCGGCCATGTGAACCGGGGCCAGTGCATGATAATGTATCGCGGTACGTTTTTTACTCTCTGAAAATAAGTTCCCTCTACATTGAAATTTTATTCATCATCACGATGATATTATGAGACGTGGGACATCCACTGTTGCTACTCTGACATAGGCTAAAAATATACAGCGTTGTTGATTAAGGAATCCCCTAAAAGGATTCTAATTGATAAACTAACAACTTTTGTTTTGTGACTTTTGGCAATTAGAACTGTTCCACAGAAAATATCGTTTAGGTAAGTAGATACTCTCGACAAAATGTCTGGAACAGCTGTTTTATTTAGTTTTTGACAAAAGTAGCAGAACAAAAGTTGTTAGTTTCATGTACATAATTAGCTCCTAAAATTATGCTAATTGATTACCAGTAACCCTGTATATTTCCTATAAGAGAATAAAACCCTGGGTTTTATTTTTGCGGTTTAATTCAGGTTGTCTGTCCAGTGTCTGTACACTGTGTATTGTGTAGTATAGTACTAATTTAATTTATGTTACTAGATATCCGATTTACAATATCCTAATACAATTATACATAATTATACCTACCTATGATAAAAAAAAAATAAGAAACCCAAGATGGCAAAAATAGCCTTTCTCCCATAATTTAAAAATCCATTGACGTAGGTAGTGAGATGTTTATTCTTTCTCGCTGCTCAATAGATTAACAATAGGCACATAATTATACTCTCCAAAAAACTCTATGAATAATGTGACCTTTCTTTCTGCTGATATTACTTTATCATGTAGTTGATAGCTGTATTTGTGATAGTGGCGCCTCTAGTGGTGTTCCATTTTCCAACAAAGCTGTAGTAATTTAATTATGACGCACGTAGTGCTAAGATACTTACTTTTGTAGGCATCAACTTTGTTATTGTACAAGTTGGGTTTGAAGAAATACGTTGAACAACATTAAAGTTTTGTTTTGAGATCGATCATGAATAAATTAAAGTCGGCAAATATGATGTTACGTCGAAAAATCGAAGCGAAGCTCCACGCATGTGCCGGTCGCGTCAAGGTCCAGAGCGAAGTTGGCGCGAGCTGCGGAACCGGGCCGGCCGCGCCGAGCGTCGACGGAAACGCCCGACCAGTACCGAACCGGCCACTTGGAGGGATTCACGCTAGCCCGGCCGCGGAATTATTGACCATTTCCTGCGATAATTCCACTAATTCAACCAGCCTGCCGACTAGAACTGCCCGCTACAACTATACACAGTGAACGAACAGTGATAAAGTGACAAATAACCATAAATTTTATTTATTAGAACGTATTGTATAACAAGAGCCTAGTATGTTAATAATAAGTGTAGTAAAATCGCTAGCGACGACTCATGTACAACGTAAATTAGTATAAACAAAGAGCTTGTGAGTGGTGGCACCCCTCCGTGAGAATTAACAGGGTGCCGTTAATTAGTGTAAAAGTAAGCAGCCAGTCGCCTTCATGAGAACACCTTTCAGCGGGTTCGTGAGAAAGATGCCAACGACAGTGCAAGAGAACATAGCCCTGCTCAACATGATGTCTTCGGATAATTTGGAAGATGACCTAAAAAGTGTGCAGTTACATTTCCCGTCGGAGCGGCGTCTCCAGAGCGACGGCGCATGCGTGGAGGAGCGGGTGCGGACTTCCCGCGGGGACATCCTGGTGGCCGTGCGCGGCGACCGCTCCAAGCGCGCCATCATCACCTACCACGACCTCGGCCTCAACTACGCCGCCAACTTCCAGGCCTTTTTCAACTTCGTGGACATGCGCGCCATCCTAGACAAGTTCTGCATCTACCACGTGAACGCGCCCGGCCAGGAAGAGGGGGCGCCTACCCTCCCGGAAGACTTCACCTACCCCACTATAGACGCTCTGGCTTCACAGATCGATTTCGTCCTTGGTCATTTTGGCATTAGATCCTTTATAGGTTTCGGCGTCGGCGCTGGAGCCAATATACTAGTGCGTTACGCGATTGCGAACCCTCAAAAAGTAGACGCGCTAGCACTCATAAATTGCACTTCTACACAGGCCGGTTGGACCGAGTGGTTGTACCAAAAGATCAACACTAGACAGCTGCGACTAAGCGGCATGACTCAGGGTGCATTGGACTACCTAATGTGGCACCATTTCGGCCGAAGCACCGAGGACCGCAACCACGACTTGGCGCACGTTTACAAGGAATGCTTCTCGCACGTGAACCCCGTGAACCTGTCGATGTTTATCGATTCGTACTTGCGACGTACTGACTTGACGATTGCGCGGGAAACGAATACTGTCAAGGTCCCGGTATTGAATATAACCGGTGCGTTGTCACCGCACGTAGACGACACGGTTACTTTTAACGGCCGCCTGGATCCCTCTAAGACGTCGTGGCTGAATATTTCGGACTGCGGGATGGTGCTGGAGGAGCAGCCGAGTAAGATCGCGGAGGCCTTCCGTCTGTTCCTGCAAGGAGAGGGGTACTGCAGGTAGTCGAGCTGCTCCGGACCCACTGAACGCTGCGCAGCTGCCCTTAGAATGCACATGTTGCTTTCACGCGAGCTTTAACACTGTTGTAGACACATTGGAAACGTAGGAAAGATGTCGTTCCTTGTTTTAGATATTTATGGAAATAAATTTATTTTGAGGCTTAACTGGCATTTTTGTATCACTCTCACGTAGTAACTTATTAATTATTATTATATAATGTACATATTATACGTACAAGAGTAAGCTAGAGCTTTTTTTTTTAACTATTTCCTAGTACTTAAATTTTGCAGACTCTAAGTACCTAGATTCTTTTACTTATCTACTATTCTAATTATGTTTATTATCAGAGCTCTTAGTCCCTGTTCAATGGTATGAATGAATGAAACAGCAAAACAGCATGTAAACTGCCGTTTTGTAATCTCATACTACCAAATCTGTTTACGACTAGTTCTTGCTCGTTTCCGCTAGGGGCGCTGTACAAAAATGTATGGAGCTACACTCAAACGCGAAAGTTTAAGTATACTATGCAAAACCTAGACAAAACATAGTTTTCTGTAGTTTACTTAAACTTTCACGTTCGCGTGTGGCTCCATACATTTTTGTTAGTTCTTCCTCGTTTCTGCCAGGGGCGCTGTATAAAAATGTATAGAGAAAAGGGTTTGGATGCCAGAAATAAAATATTTAGTTAATCGGTTTAAAATATAAATCATTTATTTACCGATATTTGGTAGGATAGGTGCGAGTGCGGTCTAGCACAGCTCTATGAGAACAGTGGTAAGGAATTCATAATAAGTAGGCTAAGCATTAAATCTATAGAACAAAGGGGTATTTTACTATAATGTAAACGTCGTGAAGGAAAGAGAAACACTCACATACATTACATGTTAGAGTGAGATAGATTAGTTTTTGTATCATATTCCAACACGCCCCCTCAAAAATTAATCTATTTAAAAATCAATTCCTATTTCGATAACGAAATTTTATACAATTAAAATAACACAACACACCTTCCTACCTTGTCTGGGGATACATTCAAATTGGTTCAACATTCGTTGCGCAGGATTGGGGAAAACCCAGAAAAACCCAATCAAACCAATTATTCATCTTAAATATACTGTTTCAGTAACTCTACAATTTAAATATCAAAATGTTATTTATTTATACATACAGTGAGTTACATAATAGGCTTCAGTAATTGAAACTACCTTTTCAATAAGGTATAGTATTGTGCTCTGATTCATATTGTTCAAAGAATTCAAGCAAATACATAGTGTGCTTTGATGATTGTTCTGGTATACTACCACTATAAATATCATGACAACAAAACTTCTTGTGGCATAAATATTTGGGTCAGTTCTCAAATGTACCATTAAAATTAAATCTATGGTCCCTTTCAACTCCTTCAAGTATCGTAGGTCCCTTTTTTATAATGTATCAAATGATTGTTATTGTTATCAAATCTGCTGGATGTTTACAACATTATGTCGGTTGATTCTACAACGGGCTTTTGTATTATCGTTAGAACTTAAACCCATTAAATGAACTTTGATATATCGATACCAACACCGACGGCACCGACGGTCATTTATGTAGGCGTCTGAGCTGGAATGCATTTATGTATAGGTATTATTCATGGTTGAAATTTTCAAATAGTATAATAAATATTTTAATTTAAATATTCTGGTCTAATTTGATTTTATTGTTAGACCATTCAACCTTCAAATCCAAGAAAAATAGATAATTGTTATTTAGTGCAACATTTGGGTCTAGTATTTTTTTTTTTTTTACTAGTGAAAAATTTCTGCATTTTATCTTTTATTACTTATGTTTGAAGCAGTTTTTGATACCGAACTAATATCAATGTAAAGCACAACAAAAATATATTAGTAATCGTAATCAATTATATTTGAAAGCCTTTATCAATTACAGCATTTTCGACCATTAGAAATCAAAAACAATATGCGTGCGAATTATTTCATAATTTATATACTCGTATTTTACTTTGTTTCGCAAACAGATGAATGTGTAGTTTGCTTCATAATTCGCTATAAGAATTTAATTTCTTATTTAGTATTTTTATGTCTTTGAAGATGACAAGGGAAATCAATTTATAAAATTATTATCAAAAGATAATACAATTCTAAAACATCTATATTGGAAAATATGAAAATATTTTCTCTGATGCTGATTTTATCGTAATTAACTCTGTATGAGTAATTTACATGTGCTATAATACTGCATATATAAATATGATCATCGTATAGAATTTATTGTTAAATATTCTTGATCACATCTAGCAGCAATAAATATAAATATAGTTTTCTGAACTCATCATTGTAACGTAAAATACACCATAAAGATGCCATTGCACATTTTAATTACGTACATGTTCATTTTTATCTAAGGAATTATACAATTTCCTTTTTATATAATTTACCCACATATTACACAGCAGCGAAATATATGTATTATAACAACAATTGTGCATTCAACAGTTCAAATAAAACACATTATGTGTTTCAATATATTTGTAAAACACAGAGGACACATTTTAACCCTCTCAGTCCTTCTCTTTAATCGTTTTAACTCTATAATTTTATTTATTATATCAAGCTCTTGTCAATTATCTCCAATGTATTTATTTACATTATTTATTTATCAAATGAATATTCTGTTTGCTCATCTGTTTTAAGTTTTACAGATTTATTAGGTGGTGAACCTAATCTAGCGGAAATATACCTGGAATTTTCAGCAAAAATTCCTACAGATCGTAACGATCTACCAGATAAGAGCCAATTGTCTCTCATCCATTCCCTGGTTCTATAGAGTTCACTCTATTGACCACTGGCTTTATAAACCTTTCGTTTACCACATCTCACACCTTGTATTCATTCGGTTCATACTAATTTAGTGTACTTACTTACAATATCTCTTGACTTCAATAAATTAGTAAAAATAAATTCATTAAACTTAATAAATTGGTCTTTAAAACAAAAAAATAGTCTTCAACATTATTTTGTGATTACATTTTTTTTTTTTGTATACCTGGTTACATATACCAATAAAGTCATTGTATCATTGCACCACTAATAAAATTAGCATCAACAATAACAACAACGAAATCGATACCAATAAACCATAGAATAACACCAATAAAGTCTATGTACCATTGCACCACTAATAAAATTAGCATCAACAGTAACGACAATATTGTTAACAATAAATCAAAGTAATCGGCCAAGATAACTTTTACTGATTTTTCATCAAACTTGGTTCCATCGTTAAAATATTAATTTTGAACCGAATAATACTGCCGCCAGATGCGACTAAATTTATAATTTATTGGTGTGTTAGCGACGCACAAAATGCGTTATTCAGTGCTTTGTAGGGCTCAACATCTTAGGTTTCAGAAGCAGTTGTCACTGACTTCACCTAGATTATTTTCCGAGACCTTACTTCTGAACGTTTCATACAATACGTTCTTTATTCTCCTTATGTAATACGTACTATTTATCATACCATTTATTTGTCAGTATGATGCACTGTTTAGTGGTAGCCAAATACCCGCTATAGTATTGCAAACAGAACTCATTATCATTATCAATTATTCATTTGACAAACTCAACACCATTATTTACACCATTGACAATTTTTAACTTTAAATTATATTGAGCTTGGCAAAATAATTTCGGAAATATCGGAAGGACTATAGATCACATAACTGTATGCACGTCAAATAGAGGGTGTTTAACATTAAACCTCTTTGATCGGTTACATTATTAATTTACTATTCATACGTATATACTTTGCAAAGTTTATCATTCCGTCGAATTTATCGTATTCGCTCTCAATCAGTGAACATTACTTTGCTTTTTAACAAATCATTTGCTTTGCCAATGTGGATTAATATCCAACAATTTGGCCATTTTTAACATTTACGCCTCTATTTAATGAGCTATCAAAGTATAAAAGCAAATATCTCAACTGAGTCATGCCCGATCAAAATACGTGTTCAAAAAACTCACCCATTTCCATCGCTTTACCTTTTGCGTTTTATGTACCTGTTCCTCGCCAGGTTTGCCAAAATGACTGTCATTGTCATACCGGTCTGCTGCTGCCTATTTCATCTAAGTGGGATTTCTGGACGAAACAGAACGTCCTGTAGCATTCTCTTAGCACGATCTTGGGCGTCAACACTTGAAGTGTATAATTTGAAGTGTTACTTTCATTATCGCCTTTTTTGTGTTGTAAAAGTTTATTTTTAGCCATAGAACCATTTGTTCGGGTTTTGTGTCAACATTCCGTGAATATTTGTAATTTTTCACTTTCGATCATCAACCCTGATACAAAAAGTTTATTTGTACTTATAAGCTTGCGCATTCAATTGCTTTAGAAAACTTCATTGGCTTGTTTTCTTTTTGACTCTTCCGTCGCGAATAATAGACACTTTTTTTTCTTTTTATTTTGTACTCCATCAATATTCCAAG
Organism: Hypomecis punctinalis; assembly: GCA_949316475.1. NCBI lineage: Eukaryota > Metazoa > Arthropoda > Insecta > Lepidoptera > Geometridae > Hypomecis > Hypomecis punctinalis. The sequence goes on along the minus strand of OX438815.1, from coordinate 13,513,519 downwards.
TTCGCAAATAAGAATTTACAGGTTTAGGTTTCTGCGTCGTATGTATAATTTGTTTACAGCTTATCCTGGAGAATATTCATCGAGATTTTTAGAAAACTGGTCATCGTCTTTTCCGCATTCGTTTTATCTCATTCATTTTTCATCTAGAAGTGACGATTTTATTTAAGTCCTCAAGCTAGCTTCTCAATGACTATTGCCATTTGCCATATATCACAGCATCATAATTTACTCTCCGGTAGCCTCATAGATAGTGAACTTATCTGCTTCGTCTAGTTTGCAGTTGCTGCAGCAGTATTCGAAACTAGTTCATTAAACATTTCGAAATGTTTGATGAAGGGGCTCATCTTCTTGTAGATCATCTCCCAATTAATCACTTTGGTCAGCACGTTTACTTCTTACACAGAATTAGCTCAAATATATATATGGACTGTGAGTGATGTCCTTTTCTTAGAGCCATCAATACTTCTTCTAACATAAATTGCGTCCAATTTTGAGAAAGCATTCGCAATTATTACTTCACTTGCGAATCCAAGCAAAGAGTCAGCCACGATAAAGTCCCTTATGGCTCTCTGTTTTCTGTGCGTCTCTTGATCACATGAAGCACATAGTTCTTTCACTGCACTGTATTTTGTCCACATATTAAACAGTTTGATGTGATACTTTAATTGTGAATTTTCTATGAATATCAATTCACTAAAAGTTACTTTACAAACACAGAACGTTCATATTAGTAAAGTCGGCACCGATTTTAGTTTTATTATTTTTATGGCACATCAAGTCACTTTATTAAAACTTTATTTTTATAGTGACTGGGCCCATAACCAAAAGGGTTTGGATGCCAGAAATAAAATATTTAGTTAATCGGTTTAAAATATAAATCATTTATTTACCGATATTTGGTAGGATAGGTGCGAGTGCGGTCTAGCACAGCTCTATGAGAACAGTGGTAAGGAATTCATAATAAGTAGGCTAAGCATTAAATCTATAGAACAAAGGGGTATTTTACTATAATGTAAACGTCGTGAAGGAAAGAGAAACACTCACATACATTACATGTTAGAGTGAGATAGATTAGTTTTTGTATCATATTCCAACATAGAGCCCTAAGGAAACAGCTGTAGTTTCAATTTACGTGTAAGCCTGGACTGACCCCTCAGGTTGCTTTCGCACCCAATTCAAAACTAATACATTACCTGCCCGAAAGAGCTGAATTCTGTTGTTCAAGTTCATGCGATTTGATTAGATGAATTTTAAACGAATGGTCAGCCAAAATATTGGGTAGCTAGCAATCAAATTCCACGCTTACTTACTATGCATTAGTTCGTTTCATCAATTAAACGTTCACTAATAAACACATTTTTCTTCTATAAATATCCAATACTAGCTGCCCGCCCCGGCTTCGCCCGGGTACGACTGGTTAAAAAAGACATTTTATAAGTATTGTGCTTATATACCTACCATGTAACCAAGTAACGTCACACACATGCGCACAGTTATTTTGGCGCGTTTTCATATTACATTAGCTTACCTATACGCAAATATTTTCACCATAGAATACCCACTACTAAACATAGGGCTCCCTTATTAGATCTTGAATAACACCGAATAAAACCTTTGCAAGAGGTTTGTATCCAGCTTCCATCAATGTATCCACCAAAAAATGAGGTTCTCAATTAGATTGTGTTTCATTTAGTATGTACATATGTTATGCGATCATTCCGTCAATTAAATTTTGACTCTCAATAAAGTGTTGTAGTCTTAAAATGTACCTATCTATTATAATGTCCATTGCTAGACATACCGGACGAACCGATAGGATGGGTTGAAAGCTACTCGTAGGTACTTAAATCGCGGGTGTTCCCGTAGTCTTAATCTGTTCAACTATTAACATAAAATAAAGATAGTATTGGCCATCTAAATAAAAGTAAGTTCGTATGGGTCGGCTATACGTTATCTATGGCTCTGGTTTCATTGTTTTTAAACGGTTAGAATATTCAGTCCATCTACATTCTACCTACGTAAGTTAGTTGACGTTTCTACTATATACTTGTATTTGATCTTTTCTTCATTTGATAACTTTGTAAAATATTCGCCATCAGTTCTACTTCTACGAATTGTGTGCCCTATCTAAAGCCTCTACAACTTGCTAACCCAAAAAGCAAATTGAACCGATGGAAACGCTGGCATCCAACGTGATCTGGTGGTCTCGACCTGATCTTAGATTCACGTGGAGACCTTTTCTACGCTTGCCAATAGGTACATTGTCTACGTTCATGAACGTTAAACCCTCATCGATCATTCGTTTTACGAACTATGTGTCAGTTCCTATTAACTACCACTACAACAGATATTTTAAATCGTCGGTATGTCGGCTCGCCTTACTTATGGGTAGATTTGGAGAACCAAATCTCAAGGTGTTACATAAATCAGCGCACTAATAGAGGTGGTACCTATATGGAGCCGTGGTGGTCAAGTGGTACTCGTAGTAACACCTATCCTACAATCGAGAGTTGTTGGATTCAAATCCTAATCCCGTATCAATGAGTTTCTTTGGAACATGTGTACGGAATTTCACAATGTCGTGTGGCAACCTGTATACCTATGTAGCTATGTACATCCGAAGAAGGGAGTTGATGCCGTATATCAACCAACCCGTACTGGGCCACCGTGATGGATATGACCCAATCACCCTTCGTAAACAGACCTATGTTCTGCAGTGGACGATTAAAGAAGACTGGTATATAAACAGTACTTATAGGAATAGGGGTGATATAATACATGCACAACGCGACTGCGTTTATTTTTTTATATTTCTATGACTTAAAAAATTTCTAAGTGTTTCGGAATAGCCAATTTGACGATTCAAAAAACAATTTACTTATACATATAAATTGAAACAGTCTTGAAAACAATATGATTTATTTGGATAAGGATTTAAACAGAAGTATGAATAACATGGTCGAATATTGGTCGGTATTTCTATTAACTTTTAAAAAGTAATAAGTGGTTATTGTGACATAATGATAGTAGTTAGTCATTATGGTATTGCGAAGTTTTTTTGTAGATATTGATATGTTCTTTAATATTGTAGAACAGACTTTTGTTCTATCATCAATAGTTTCCGCAGCGTATGCAACGAAAGACGTTTTAATTAAGACATTTTTTTACATGTTGGGTTACGTTACTTAAGTTTTAGTAAGGATTCGTAATCTTTTCTAGGAATAAATATAACTTATGTTACTTAAAGTGAATGTAGCTTTCCAACGGTGAAAGAATTTTTAAAATCGGCTCAGTAGTTTTCGAGTTTATTCATTACAAACATACCTACACACACACACGTAAATACAAACGTCCGCCGCGCGCCGGCCGGGCCGCTACCGCCCGCGCCGCACCGATTTGTCCCTGCATTTTAAATCTGTAATATCTTCGAAAATATTCATTTAAATTACATGCTGTAAAAGGCCATATTGATCTATATTGAATGGACAATGTATTTAAGGTACTTAATTGGATAAGCATTAATTATGTATTGCTTAAAATAACTTTCTAAATAAGCCATTTTATCCCGTAAAATGTAATGGATAAAAAATGGTTATTGTGGGCTATCCTTAAGAGACAGACATATACCATCGCGGACTTTTTTGTTGACCTTTTTAAGGTGTACAATACCGTAGTACATTATTTTGATTTATCTCGTGGGGTTCAGTCAGCGTTTGCAATGTAAGCCCAAAAAAACGTGTTTATTTACGACATTACATTAGAAACCTGTAAATTTATCAGTGTTCCTCTACAATATTATGTATGTATTATACATATAAACCTTTCTCTTGAATCACTCTTTCTATTAAAAAAAACCGCTTCAAAATCCGTTGCGTGGTTTTGAAGATTTAGGGAAACATAGGGACGGACAGACAGCGACAGCGACTTTGTTTTATACTATGTAGTGAAGATCGATGGTAGCGGCTTGCATCTAGCGCAATCCTGCGGTCAATTTAAGGTCATCAGTTCTCCTTGGAGGAAATCCTACAATATATGCCTTAGATATACATATGTCTATTTACTTCCAAGAAAAGCGTTCTCAGAATTCTTAGAGAATTGAATAAGGTATTAAAATGTATATTTATTGTGAAGAGACTATTAAACTTGTTCAATAAATTCAGCCTTATTAAAACTTACCGGAAGTTGAAACGAGGGATGTTTCCATATTCAATTAAAGCCGGGGTGAGGCCGCAATAATCTTGATTGAGTTATCCTCGGACCACAGACATATATCAGAGTAGACATCGCGACCTACTTTGCATGTCAAGTTTTCGATGTTAATTGGGAAAATCGTCATATTGGTATAAATAACACAGTTTCATTTCGAGGTCGATTTCATCTTGTGAGCATGAATACCTTTAAAAAATCTAATATAATATAATAGGTTGGGGAAAAAGTTTCTTTGCATTTTTTAAGAAAATTCAAAACATATTTAATATAGTTTATTTACATTTACCTAACTAAAGTATGTAATTACCATTTTGTTCGATAACTTTTTGCCATCTTGTAGGTAGGGACATGATCCCATTGCTATAGAAATTTTGGGACTTCTGATCAAAATACCGCGAAAAGTGGTTTTGGCAGTCCTCTCGTGTTAACCTGACAATACCTAAATAATTCTGAAGAGACCGAAACAGGTGGAAATTGAAGGTGCAAGGTCACCAGAGCGACGTGCGTCTTTGACATAAAAAAATCCGGATTGAAAACGCTTAAACCAAATTTGTGCTACTGTCACAGACACTGCACTAGGTCCATAAACATCGCAAATTTTTTTCGCGGCTTGCGTTGCATTTTTACCTTTTTTGTAGGAAAGTTTTAAAATGTATCGAATTTCTTCATTAGATTCACTCATCTTGACAGTACGAAAAACAAATAAAAATCACACATTTTCCTAATTTGAATTTGGAATTATGTTCTTTAAAATTAAACTTTCAATGATACCAAAACCAGCCAGATACAAATATAGCCAAAAAGATTTTATTACAAGTTCATACTATAATGCGAAAAGACTTTTTCCCAAACCATACAACATTATACTCATGATTTTATCTTTCGTTTTGAGTCAATATTTGATGCATTCGAGATGTTTCGTTACATTAAAATTTCATAAAGTCTTGAAAAATCATTTTATACAAATTGATGTGTGCGGTATCTGTTCTATTAAACATCTGTACAGGATAACATCTAAGCGGTAACAATCCATACCATAAGATTAGATTAGCTTAAAAATAATTTATCAACTATTTTATCCATATGTTTAGTATGAATAAGATTTTTAGTCTATAACAGTAAGTAAAAGATAATTATAAACCTAGCTACTTTTAATTAAAAAAATCTTTATTTGAAGTAAGTTGTGCCGCTAAGACAAGATTGTATAAGTAGATATACGTAGGTACTTATCTAAAGTTTCAAAAGCCTGTGAGATGTAGAGCGGTTTCCAATTAGCAGACTCTAGGACCGTTGGAATTAATCTGTTTTTCCTTTGAGGAGCATCTCTTCATTTATTAACTAGTTTTGAGGAAACGATACAAATTGATGTGTGCGGTATCTGTTCTATTAAACATCTGTACAGGATAACATCTAAGCGGTAACAATCCATACCATAAGATTAGATTAGCTTAAAAATAATTTATCAACTATTTTATCCATATGTTTAGTATGAATAAGATTTTTAGTCTATAACAGTAAGTAAAAGATAATTATAAACCTAGCTACTTTTAATTAAAAAAATCTTTATTTGAAGTAAGTTGTGCCGCTAAGACAAGATTGTATAAGTAGATATACGTAGGTACTTATCTAAAGTTTCAAAAGCCTGTGAGATGTAGAGCGGTTTCCAATTAGCAGACTCTAGGACCGTTGGAATTAATCTGTTTTTCCTTTGAGGAGCATCTCTTCATTTATTAACTAGTTTTGAGGAAACGAAGACTTCTATTTTAAGTCAGAACTATAAGAGCTTCAAAAATGTAAAACAAAAACGTATTAATAATTTAAATACTATAAAATATCAATTATTCTGAGACATGTGCTCACTAATCACAAACAAGATAGCCACGTTCTAGGTCATTTACAAGTATTTTTATAGATACTCTCAATAAAATAGTAAGTTTTGTTAAATCTATAAAAAAAATCTAACCAACTTCAAAAAAAGTAGGTTCACAATTCGACTATTTGTTTTTTTTTGTTTTTATGTCAGGCGCCATTGATGAACCGATTTCGATGATTTTTGTTTGGTACCTCAGAGGTTAAAATAATTTAATCCTCAGGTTCCATTTAAAATTGGAATCAACTGAGTACTTTTTGAAAATTCTAAAAATACAGGCATACATTGTTCGAAATGATTGATGTCGGTTGTGTCCTTTTTGGCAAATAACAATTGTTATATTGAAATTGTTTTTTCTTTCCCTAAAACTTATGAGCTATGTAGGTAACTAGGTACTAAGTAAATATATCCTAGATTAACGTACAATATAATATGTGCACTGCACACAATATTATATTGTACGTAACTACCGCACTTGAAAAATAATTTGTTTATGCATGATATAGCAAATATTGTATTGTAAGCAAGTATTGAACCCCTGTAAGGAACTACAAAGGTGCTATTGTTTGTGCTTTAGAGGTTTTTCAACCGTCGTCAAAGTTTTAGTAAACTCGGTCCTATATTAGTGAGAAAATACGGTTCCTGTGAGAGTTCAGGTAAAAATAATAAAGGGAATGCAATTACTAAGCCCCGGAGAATTTGTAAACACCACTCGGGCTCTACAAGTGCTCCTTCATATTTAATTTCACTGAGCATGTTTCTTTATAAATGTGGGTTTAGTGACCTGGCTTGTTTATCGCACGTTGTTAGGCGGGTATGACGCGTGGTGTGTTATGTCCTTGCTTACTAATATTATAAATCCTAAAGTGAGCTTATTGGTTTATGGGCTTACTAGCTTGTGCCTGCGGCTCCGCCCGCGTGGTATTTTAACTTTTGTACTATCCCACAGGAACCCTTTATTTTTTCGGGATAAAAAGTAGTCTATGTTATTTGACCCTCTGAATAATATATCCATGCCAAGAATCAAGTCAATCCCTTGCTCTGTTGCTGCGTGAAAGAGGAACAAACCAACAAATTTTTTTCGGATTTATAATATTAGTATGATTACTCTTTCGTACAGCATCGGACCAACTTTATGCTTGACATGGATAGTTAGCTCAATGGACTTGGACGGAGAATGTGAAATGCTACTTATACTAACCAGAAAAAAAATTACATATAAACACTAACCAAATCACAACAGCTTGAACATAAAATAATCAAAATATTGTTTCTACAATAGCATTTGTTGTTTTTAAACTTTCGCGATTTGAATTTTGATTTATACTTATATCTCGTAATTTTAGTGCGCGATCAGTCCCGTAGTATATAATAATAATACAATAGCATTCTCAAAAAAAGTAATAATAAATAAGATTACTCAACAGGTGGGTCTTAAGATGAACATGGACAATACGAAAGTCATTTGTGATTCCCATGTTGTACCCACTCCGATTTCTGTTGGGAACTCGGTTCTTGAAGTCGTTGACTCGTACGTCTACCTAGGACAAGTAGTCCAGTTAGGTAGATCCGACTTCAAGAAAGAAGCCAAGAGAGTGATATTTTTTGTTCAATTTACGTGCCGGGCCTATACTATGGGGCCAACCGCCAAAATAATGAAACAATAAAATCAGCTAATATTTCATATTAAAAGTTCGTTGATTCTGAAGAAAAAGTATGGAACAGTTTTTTCCGTGATATCGCAGTTGTTCCCATAATAAAAGGTGCTCATAATGATGAACATATACCTCTGAAAATCCTCGCACTTTACAAAGTAATGAGTATACTAAAAGTAGCAAAATTGTATGTTAATTATGTATGAAACATAATTTATATACTTACTTACTAACCTTCACGTACATCTGGTCGTTTCTACCTTCTTCTTTCTCCTTATCTTTTATAGTCGGAAATTTTAATGTTGGTGCAATTTTAAATAACCCAATTTAAAAAAATAATCTTTCAAATCAGTTTACGGGCGACGGGGAAATATTTATAGGTATGTACGAAAACTACAGATGATCGAAAGTCTATCTCTTTTTGGAACACCTTTAGGTCCTATAGCCTGTTCCATTTGGAAGTCCAATTTGGAATGGAACAGTCCATTTGGAAGTCGGTCGACATCTAGCTTTTGTCGACCGACTTCCAAATGGAACAGGCTATAGTTAAAAGTTTGTGTATTAATTCATCGTTTCAGTAAACATTTTACCCGTATTGCAGTGATGCGTAAGCTTTGACCAACAAAAACATACATTGAACAGAACAAAGGCCAATTTGTTGAGTTTCAATTTGTATGTTGCTTCATATCTCAGAGCGGCTACACTGGCATGCTGACATGGAAATGCAAAACAACCGTTCAAAGCTGTAATTAATTTTCGATTCGCGTTGAACGCCCCATTTTTTGTTTGCGAGCGTTTCCCGTTTTTCCTGTACAAACGCGAATGGCCGCCGCCCACCCTGGGGGGTTGCTAGTTAAATGGACTCGATGCACGAAAGAATTCACCCTCTGCACAACTAGTGTTACCGTTTTAGTACTTTTGAAGTCAGATCTAGCATTTTTTGAGGTGCCCAGCGCATTTTTATAGCCATGTTTTACTGTTTATCAAATAAGTTAGCGATTCTAGCGATCGTCGTAAACCGGCCGGCCAATGCCTGTGCAACGGCTGGCTGTAGGTACTACTTAGGTACCTGTTATTTAAAATAAAATTGTAAACGTAGAATTTGCATCTTTAGCGAGAGAAATCATAAAACAAGATAATTAATGTAAAGTTAAGCCATTACGGTAACATTTAAATCAAAAATGTAATTATTATATACTACGGGACTAACCTCGCACTAAAATTACGAGATAAATAAATACCTCCTGATCCCGACGTTTCGGCCGAGTTGTTGCACGACCGTGGTCACGGGTAGACTGTCGGGATGAGGAGGTATTTATTTATCTCGTAATTTTAGTGCGCGATTAGTCCCGTAGTATATAATAATTATGTGTTCAAATCGCGAAAGTTTAAAAACAACAAATCAAAAATGCTTTTGATATTATTGACCGTACTTCGCAGGGTAAATTTTTGATGGCCCTATATACAATATTACTTACATACCTGTGTATTGTTTATGTATCAAGACAAGGCCAACATTTGATCTTGCTAGCTTTTTATTTATCAGCGAATTTTGCCTGCCCAGAACTAAACTCGTGTTTTAGACCAAATTGTAGTGTTTTGATTAACATTAATGTGATGTAGAGCCAAAATAATCAAAAATTAAAAATAATCTAGCCGTTCTTGATTTATTACCTAAGCGCTAGCAACACTGAACACAACTGCCCACCCCACAGCTGACCGCTGGATGAACGGATTACGAAATATTTCATCGGAAAATAAAACTGAAAAAACGCTCTAGAGGTGGTCTTCGATGGGCTAGTTATAAGTTTTAGTATCTGCGAAGAGGGTCGGTATTGTTTGAACTTTAGACTATTATGCAGTAAGAAAATTTTATTACACACTCTAGGAAACACCGTTAACGACTTTGATGAGATGTTTTTTTAGCTCAAGCTGTGAGTTTATTTTGTAGTATCACAACGCAATGGAGCTGTAACATTCATAGATGCAGATCACAATTTGGAAAACGCAGTGTCACGGAGTAAACACAATCTGATGATATTCTATTAAAAATTGCACAACTGGTAACTGGTACATATTGCTTGTCCTTGCATTGTCATTATAGTTTCTATATACACTGGCTGTAGTAGGCGTGCGTCATTTAGCCCACTTTAAATTTCAATGATTGTGTTGACAATTTTAATGTTAAAAAATAATATCACTTAAAAATATTTGACACTTTGACATTCCCACAAACAATATTTATGGTGTATCATTTGTTTTTAAACTTTTCCTGCAATGATTTTGACATCAAGTGCCTAGAACCGGAACAGTGGCCACAACCGGTGCATCTACTCAATTCAATTCAATTGTTTTTATTGCACCATAAATACATTTTCTCTTAGTCTCATTTATAAATGTATCATTTATATAAACCTAGAGTTACATACTTAGGTGCATCTACTCTTCTAGTAGTTTTATATTTTGTTGGACTCCCAAACAAAAATAGACATAAAATATGCCTACTAGTACCATTGATACACAGCTGGTAGATCTAGGGTACCCACCCTAGACCTACCACTGAAGTATGGAGAAAAAAAGTTGTAGTTTTTCTACGGACACAGTGGAAATATGGTGCCAAACCATAAGTATAAGCAGACTGTGAAATTTGGTAGTAATCAGAATCCATCTACTGCCTCCAGTTCCATGCTGAAATTTCCAAAAAATGTGGTTATGGTGATTTGATTTGATTATGATGATTCTAGAATTAGAAATTTCAGAATTCTAGCAAAAAAATCGACTGTTCCATACAAAATTGCAACTCGAAATCCACAAAATTTATGAAACTTCTCATTTTTTTCTCGGATTCCGGGCTGACCCCATAGTAAAAGTTGTTCATAACGATGGTTTTAATCACCCCTTTTCAGCTTAGTAAGTACACCAGTTATGAATAACCCTGTATAATATCAAGATCAGCCAACACAAAGCCACTTCCAAGCACGCCACAGCGCAGTTCACCACAATTTAGCCAGTAATATTTTGATATTTTTAGTAAAAGCAAGTTGGTCCGAATCTCCGGGATTCCGGCCGGGTAATATCGGGAGCCGGATTCCGTCCCGGCGGGCGCCCGGAATGCTTTATATTGGAATCTGCCCGGATCTCCGGCCCGGTGTCACAACGTTGCCTTTTTCGAGAAACTTCTGAGGGTTGCTTTGTTCTCGGCACTTAGAGTAAACTTGCTTCGGCATTCTTTAGTTGGGGTATTTTGATTTTAGATAATAAAATTAGTACATTTTTAAGCAAAATAAATAGGTATGTTCAGTTTCAGTAGTTCGGTCAACCGGACTAACAACCGAACCGCTACTAGAGGGTTATTTTGAATGAAAATATTACTATAGTAAAAAGAAAAAAATTACCGACTGCACTGTAAAATTTTAATGTAAAGCATTGTGCTTATCGAGACACCATTTTATTGTACTGACAATGGCAATGTTCGAAAGAAAATAATGACATAATTATACATGCCAAGAGATATCATCATCATTATCAGCTATAGGACTATTGATGTTTTTTTTTTTGATTGAATTTTTATTTTTCAGTTTTCCTAAATTTTAATTTTTTTTAACACGTTGGAAGACGTTAGCATCTGGGAATCAGAATTTCTGGTCCGGGTGCTAACACATCTTTGTATATTTCATATATTTTGGTGTCAATAAAGATTATGATTATGACTTCCACTGCTGGCCATAGGCCTCTTCCAAAGCACGTGTAGGTAAGCATATAACAAATATTTATTTCCTGAAAAACATAATACTTCAAACCTAAGTTACAAGGGTTCAAAAAAAGACAAACCTCTCTAAGACAAGGTAGTCGCTTCGCTTGGATTGTCTTGGCGAGGGCACTGCCGTGCCCCATCTGGGGGCTTTATTTATATTTTGTGTGCTTGTAAAGTTAGATACTTACTTAGATGATTTCTATGATCCACAACAGCTATAGTTCAGATTTTATGTTGATGTAATTTAGTACTTAAGTACTATAATTTACTTCAACATCTAGAAACTACGCAATAGGCTAGTTGACAATATTTTCTTGTAACAGCTAACCATAACTAGAATCGATTAACGAAAACAAAAATAAAATCCATTTAAAAATAAAAAAGTTACAAGCATATTTATTTTCTGGCTAGACAAAGAGCGCACTATAGCAGAGTATGATGTCAATGCCTGTAAGTATCATACATTCGTTATACGATGTTATGCCTTGTGGGAAAGGGATAAGACATCCCCTTACTATCCCTAGCAAAATCTTTACAAGCTTAGATCTCTGAACTTGATAAGCCAATTTCAATATTCAGAAGAATCATTTTCAATTGCATAATTCACTAATCCTAATACTTTTAATTATTAAAATACCATTATTATTATATGGCGAGTTGCATCGACCGTGGTCACGGTCTATCCGTGACCACGGTCAATGCAATCCGGCCGAAACGTCGGGATGAGAAGGTATTTATTTATCTCGTAATTTTAGTGCGCGATTAGTCCCGTAGTATATAATTGATGTGTTCAAATAGCGAAAGTTTAAAAACAACATTAAAATACCAGTTAACTACCCCATTTATTATATTAATTAATAATTACGTTGTTTATCAGATTAAATTAAAGGAAAACAAGTAAAACCAGGTTTATTATGCGATAGATATATTTTACACCATAATTTCACATCGAATGGTTTAGATAACTTACATAATTATCTCATTATGTACACATACAATTATATTGTCATTAAAAACATTTAATAAAAATTGACTAGAGTACGTCCGATATCAACAAAATTTATTTACAAATGTAAGCTCCGAATTAACGTAGATATTACATATCAGTCTGACTAGATGTAAATTTATTTACATTAAAGTAATTGGTAATTATCTATGGTAAACTAAGAAATTAAGTCATTTACCTACAGTTACAGAATTATTTAGCTATACTTATATACTTATTAAGTTGTTCAGAAAATTATTTTGTTGCTTGTCTCTTCACAAAGGTATTCTCTCGTGGAAATTAACGTGGTTTTCACACATTTTATACTATATATAACGGGACTAAGCTCACGTGTAGGGATAGTCGTAACGACTATAGTTTCGGTCGTTAGTTGTAAGTATAGTATAAAATGTATTCTCTTGTAATTAGATACTTAATAGTATTTTAATTCGTGAGATTCTGCCACTTTTGAGACGTCGTAGTTAAAATACGGTCAACGAATCAGTGTTTGTAAAAATGTGGACAAAAAACATAGTTACTTTGACTAAAATGAAGTATTCTATAAAATTAAAATCATTTTATAAGTAAACAACGTTTACAATTAAATAATAAAATGTAATATAAGAATTGACGTTATAGCTACATTTATAACATGCGATAGTCAAATATTTAGGCCATTTTTGAAGGTGCTGAATGTCATACGTTAAGGTACTGTTGCCTGTAATTCTTATAATAACACGTATCATTGTTATATTAACGGCACATACGAGTATAATATTATATGCTTGTACACGTACATTAGGTATTTAAAGGCTTTTTGACAGCTCTAAACAATTTTAAAGTGTCGCTCTCCTTGTCTAATCCTTGCAATCAATAAGACAGGCTCTATATTTTTAGTTAGGTACTTTAAATCTGTCAAGTTATGCCTTCAAAATTGAGCGCATTGTACATGCATACATTATGCATGCCTATTGTGAAATATGATGCTGCTAATACATCAATGGTATTGTGTCATCCATCACATAAATAGATACACTATTCCGCATTTTTTGTCAAGTTCTTTGCTGTACATTGCAAAATTCTTAGTAATATAATAATAGCAACATTACAATGAGGAGTTCAAATTGATAAGAAAAGCCTACATAATCATAAGACCAAACATCATGCGAGTCTGTTTCGTTCGCGCATTTTAATATTTATATTTTTTTTTCAAGAGATAAAGTTGGTATTTTATAATATATTGATATGGGTAAACCTAATAGGTAACTACTTAAACTGACATTAATTTGTGCCTACTTAAAAGATTTTTATGATATATATTTAGATATATTGGGTACAATTTTTTTTATTCGAAATAAAATAAAACTATCACTTGCTAATTTATTTAAAATAATAAGACACTTTTTTATCGGAATCTATGCGTTCTACTAATATTCATAGAATAATGCATATAATATTCCAAATAAAATGGAATATCACGAACAAAACAGATGCGCCCGAAGCGTGGCTATAGTATATTTGTAAACATATTAATATTTAGTATTGTAGCGCTCGTAGCGTAGTTTGACGAGGTGTTTGTCAGCGATCACCGAAATTAAGCAACGTTCCGCACGGTCAGTATTTGGATGGGTGACCGCGGGTGGCATTTTCCAACTGAGCGCTACCGTGGCTCGGATGAAACGTTAAATTGTAGGTCCCGGTTGTTTTAACCGTTTAGCCATGTCAGAGGCCTTCAGGCGGCCTAAAAACTCTGACACCAGGGCTAGCCACCCGGCCTATACGAACTTACTTACTTACTTAGTATTGTATTTTGCGCTACTTAAAATGGCAGTAAACCGTATCTGTAGAGGTATGTATACCTAATATACATTATAATTTTAACGTAATAACGTGATGAAGCCTCTGTTTTTAATTAGTTAATTGAATTATCGATTCTACGTTGTTATTAAAATGAAACCTTCATAATACAAGGCGGTTGCATGTTGTGAAAATTGACACCTATGAATAGGTACATGTAATTTTATGTATTGTATGTGTTATTAGCTAATTAGGTCAACACGAGTATTTGTATGGCCTCCTGAGCATTGTGAAAATAAACAAATGGATGCAAATAACGTAGGCGGCTCGAACTGACTGTAACTGGACAGAAATTCAAATACCTACAAGTGTGGTGTGTTTATAATATAAGCAGTAAGACACCTTATGCTATAAGTGTTTTGGGTTTCAGTATTTTAGTAAGAAGTACTGGTAATAAAATGCTGCTTGAAAATGGCCACCAATATTAGAGTGATTCGAAAACCGTCTTCATCCCCCACTTTCAAAATTATCAAAAATATCTACGTAGACAAAGAAAAAGTTAAAGGGCTTTGCATTGTCAAAGTATTTTTGAGAAGTAGTTAAATACTCACAATTATGTGTAAATGATGCGGCTCGTCTATAAAATAATGGAAAACTGCCGTATGTATGAAAGATTCGTTAATAATTATCATTTTTATTACTTATCGGGTGTTGCAAATCTCGTCGTAAGTAGTGCCTACATCGGAGAGTCACGATGCTTATCAAACATCCTGTCTGATAGATGACATTAGATTCTACGTAGGTAAATGTTGTATGTTTAAATGCTGGCATAGCTACAATGAATAATTATCAGAATTTCTAGACTGACTCTGACCAGGATCAAGCTAAAGTGTCGTCTAATTCACGGAGGCGCTCTTTTATTTTCAAAAAAGCGCTATCCATACTGTATATTTAGATAAAATAAATTGCGAGTGGCCGTAGCCCTGACCGGTGGCACGCAAGAAAGAGGGTCGGTGGTATCGGGTCACAGGTACAAGGGTGGCAGACCACGGAATGCTTCTGAGGTGTGCGCGTAAACAAACAAAGCCGTGGAAAGATTCCGTGGAAACATCCGCCCGACCTTGATAGGTTTTGCCGTGGTCAAACATTTTATCTTGATAACCTTTGTATTTGAAGTTAGAATGAGCTAAATGTTTTAGGTTGATGTGGCTAGATAACCGGTCTTGTTGGAAATCTATAGGGAAGGCCTATACACAGCAGTGGACGTCCTGGGGCTGATAATGAAAGTGATATTTAAAAAAATAAAACAAAAAAGTGAATATTTCTAAGATACATACAGTGCATATTAATTAATAACTGAGAAAAACCCAACAAGTGAATTGTTTTTCGTTGAATAGGTACTTACTCAGGGTTTGAATGATAGTGATTTACCTATTTGGTGTTAATTTATAGGTTATTGTGGTTCATGTTGCAGTGTGGTCATGTTTCTCAATTACATTTAATTTTATGATCTGTGCAGTCGAGAAGAGGAGGACTACACACATACACCGATCAAGTTGCTTCAGGCTGAACCTATTTGTAATAAACACTTGAGTTTCCCGCATCCATCTCGGAAATACCGCATAAACTGGTCTGGCCTGTCTACAGCTGTCTTGCAATTAATGGAACCTTCAATCAATATTGACTAGTTTTTCGAGGAACGGCAGTGACGCAGTTAGTGTTAGTGTCCCGGGGGTCAGCGCGGCGAGTGACCGCTAGTTGTGGTTAGGGCGGGACTCCACCAAAGCGGAGATGTGTGCGGTGTGCTGTGTGCTGCTCGGGTGCGAGGCGTTGAGTGCTCAGTACGCATTCTGACACGATTGCTGACATCGCTCACTGCACGCCGCTCACATCTCTCGTCTCCACTGAGCGTCGTCCGCGCACAGCTCACATCTCCACTTCCATCGCGCCATACAAATATAAACATAATATTAAACATCTCTACTCAGCGATCTCCACTGAAGCTGAGCGGCGAGGAGATGTGTCAATAACACAATTCTATTGGTTGTTTAAAAAACATTCCTCTCCTTTCGTCTCGTCTCCGCTTTGGTGAAGTCCCAACCTTATGATGGGTGTGCCTGGAGTGTCGTATGCATGTACTTACAGTAAAGAGCTTTCTTTCAATCAGTCCTGATCAGATTTTTTGGAATGGTAATGATGTTATTAATATTAGTAGACCTGCCGGATGGGGTAAAATGCAGCTAGCTGTGCTCGTGGTGCGTGCGCGAGGATAGCGGGCCATAATAGTAATAGACCATTTAATCAATATTGACTAGTTTTTTTCTGGAATGATAGTGACGAAATTAGTGGTAAAATTTCCGTGCGGTCGAGTCGTTGGGCTGGACAGGTGCTAGGTGACTGGGCTGCAAGCTGTGCTCGTGGTAGATACGCGCGCGAGGACACTAAGCCCTAACTGTTATGGGCTATAATGGTAACAGAAAATTCATTGATTGAACCTTCCGTCAATATGATTAGTTTTCCCTGGAATGGCAGTAACGTAATTAGTGCCACATTTCTGGGCGCGAGCAGATGGAGCTATAATTATTATGGGCTATAGATCATAGTAGGTAACAGAAAATCGATAATGACTAGTTTTTTTCGAATGGCAGTGACGTATTTAGACCAGCTTCCCGGGGCCAGGCTCGCCGGGCGGAGCGAGGGGCCGCTAGCTGTGCTCGTGGTGTGTGCGCGAGGAGAGCGAGCCGGGGCCGGACTCGGCGCTCGAGTCGCCAGCATACACCTCTGAGAACCCGCCGCCGCTTCCCCCGCCGCCCGCACTGCCGCCGCCCCCGCCTTGAAAAGAACCGCTTATCAAAATTTAGATCTAAGACAGGGGTAACGGATGGTTTTATACTGCTATACTGCTAACGATAAGTCTAGGGCGCATTAATTTAATTTTGCCGTTTATGGTTTGCAAGCACGAAGCCAAGGGATTTTATTACACTACGCAAGGTGGACAGACGTTGTGGTCAAGACCATAAATGCGTGCTAGATGTTAGTCTCTTTCAACCGATGTTATTTTATACTTTAAACATACCTACGTTACACTTCACGGACACTTTATATGTATAGATATTTTTTTATATTAGATAGATAGATAAACACTGTATTGATTCACACTCAGATATTACAATAAACAGAATATAGAAGCTTCAACATGAATGAAACAACTGGCAGCCTTTCCACTAAAAGTGATCTCTTCCAGGCAAGGATAAAGGATGGAAAGATATACGGAATGCATGATTACATTCTGAATTATTGGAATTTTTTCAGGGTTATTTTCAATATTGGAACATCCCTTGACTAAATGGAAACGATCGCTTTCACTGTTAGCCATTAAAACTCTTAATATGTATGTTAAAGTGGAAAAATAAAGGAGATTTTACAATGTTAATTACCATGGTGCGCGAGTGGTACGCAGTATGAGGTGCCGGCAGCGCAGTGCCGCGGACGCACCTTCTCATAGCGCAGCTGCTGCAGCTCACACTCCGAGTGGTGCTTCTCTACTACTGACACAAAATGATTACCTGGTTATTTATAAGGTCTGTATTTACGTTTCCAAAATACCTAATAGAATTACATATTTAACAGTTTTATCTGTCAAAATTAAAGTAATTGTACTTAATTCAAGCCAATAGCTTCTGTTCAAAATGGACAAAGATAGCAATTAGGGGGTAAATAATATATAGAGAGAGAGAGACATTGTGTGAAGAAAAAGACAAACGCTCCAATTATCTAGGTCAGATACTTAGCCTGTCTACGGCTCAGCCGCCTTCTGCGCTCGCCCATGCCCGGTAAGCTGTAGAGGACCCAGAAGCCAACAGCTCTTAGTCATTAAAAAAAAAAAACCTATCTACGGTAAAGCAAATTCCCTTTAGGCCTCTGGTGATCAACCTAGGCAAAAAGAAGTAGCCCCGAGACCAATATTTACCACGTCATAAAAGATTTTGGATAGATCAGTAAAAATACTATAATTACCATCAGGGCGGTCACGGTGCCGCTGCGGGTGCTTGCGGCAAGGGCGGTGCGGCGGCGCGTCGTTGTCGCGGTGACCAAATGTTCGGAACTGCAGTGTGTGGTCCAGCGTGGCCGCGCCCGCCTCGCCGCCCACCGCGAACGTCGCGTACGGACTTATCTCGTACACATCTGACAATTCAAACCCACGATATTGTAATATCGTCGCCCTATGAAGTACATACTAGTAGTTCTCCAAACACAAGACCTCGCGAGTTCGCGACACATCTGTATAACTGAATCTTCAGTTATACAGATGTGTCGTGTGTGAATGTAGTTATAAACTTGCTACTAAACAATATTGCTTAATATTATCGAAATCGGCTGATAAATAGCGCGACAGCAAGTTTTTCCCCTTTTTTAGGGAAATACCTCCCCTCCCCCAATCAAATATTACCGACGACAAAATAACACAATAGAACCTGTTGTACCAAGTTTCGTTGAGATTTGTTAAAAAATGCGACCTTTAAACAAAAATCAACGTCCGAAACGATAAAAGCAAAATCGTCGTTTGGAAACAGGCCTCGCTTCGCTTCGGACAATTTTTATAGCAGTTTGGCTAAACAAAGGGTTAAAAATCTTTTTTTTTTTTACTTTTTATAAATTTATCAATTTAGTTTTTATAAAAATAAGTAAGAATCTCGTTTACCCTATGTCTATATTAGGTTTGTACGTAGTACTTATTATTATAATATCTTCTTTGGTTTAGTTCAACTCGTATGGCAACTTAGGCTAAGACTCAAATGCACCTCGGTCTTAATCTGACTCAACTGTTAAGAAAGGGTATGCACTGTAGTGTCCGTGGTGCGGCAATGTTCTTACAAGTAAATAAATAAAAAAAAACAGTGGTTCATTGAAATTATCTAAGATTTAAAAAGCTCCTGATTGAAAACATCTTATGTACTTATAGGTATTAGGTACTTATAGGTCCCGGCAAGTAAGTTGAACAAAAAATATCACTCTCTCCAAGCAAGCAAGTTAGCGGAGAAAACAAAAGAGAGGTAGCTATGGTTTAACGTTCAAGTTGTTTGCCGGCTACTATACAAGACTAAACAATGAATACTTTAAAATAAAGTAAATAAACAATGTATTTTCATCAAAACTAAAATATTTTTCTAGTATCTTTTGTTTAAATTAATAATCTAAAAACTAGTATTTCTTTTGTATTAGAAAGATGAAAAATGTATTATTATCCTAAGTTGTATTCGTAACGAGTCTAGAATCGAAAAGAGAGTTCATTAAATTCTATCTTGAAAATACATTTTAAAACTATACGAAACACAACTAAAACCCTTTTACATTAGCATCATTATTCTGAAATATTAGCATAAAAATATTATCCGAAGGGCTATGATACAAGCCATTATAAATGTCTGACATTAGGCCCGCGGGAGTCGGGCGCGCCGCGTCGCATCAATCAACTGCGATAATACGAAATACAATACACACTGTAAGTAATATATGATCCCATATTAATGTACAGACCAAACCCTAGATCTAGCACATTTGTGAAACAAAAAGAACAATAAATTTGACCCCGAATAAAAATGGAGCGCGCGGGCTGCTACGGCACCAGCTCTGCTTGGCGGAATTTAAAATTGCGTTTTATTATTGAACTGAAAAGGCGGCGTAGCGTTTAGTTTCTTCGTGATGAGTTTTAGCTACACAAGTTTCGCTTAGGAAATGTAGCTGAGCTGCTAAAACTACAGGTAGATCAGTGTCTCGTCTGTGCCGCCTTTAGCAAAAACGTTATGAAATATGCTACTAAATTATTTATACGGTACGATGCCAAAAGGGAAACTGTAGACATATGAATACAATATTAACGCGATTATAATCATAAAGAGTTAATTTTATTTATGATTTATTTATTTTATTTTTTACTAGTTCGGTACAAAAGTGACGAGCAAACTTAAAAACTTAAATAAACTAATACACAAAAACATTATGAATTTGCCAATCAAAATATTGTGCACAGCATTTTCAGAAAAACTTTGTTTGAAACAAATAGGTATATCAAACGCCGATGTCGTCCTTACTTCTTTATTATCTTTACTTAAGCACTCCTTTATAATCACTACATATAATATAGCAAAGTCGCTATTTTGTGTGTCTGTCAAAAACACGAGCCTCAATAAATAAGACCTATACCTAATAACCTATGAGTAGGATGCTTTCCACGAAGTTGATATCGTGTTCAATAAATACCAATAGTCAGAATTGACGGAAAATTACTGGACCTGTCATTCAAGTGCTGAAATTCTATTTCTGGATAACCTAAAGCGTATTACGATAGAGAAACGTCTTAAAAAAATAATGAAAAAGTCTCATAAAGTCTCATTCTTATTTGCTTCATAAGTATGAGGAGAAAAATAATGCCAGGGTGCATTTTTAAACAAAACTTAAGACAGTGTAGTGGCAGTCTTTTGCAGAGATCTTCTGGCTATAGGTACAGCCTATACAGCATAATTGGTAATCAATTAGCATCCTTTTAGGGGTACATCAAACTAACAACTTTTGTTCAACGACTATTATCAAATTTCAAAAAAAAACCTGTTTCAGAAAAATATCGTTTACCCTGGACAAAATATAATTATGGAACAGCTGTTTTGTTAGTTTTGACAAAAGTCGCAGAACAAAAGTTGTTAATTTTGATGTAAAGAATAAGACCCTAAAAGGATGCTTATTTATTACCAATAACCCTGTATACCGAAATATCAAAACAATAGACTCATTCCTGTTACAATAAAGGCTTACCAGAGGCAGGCGACAGTTTGTCGTGTTTGTAGTCGTGCTGACAATTTCTGATGTTCTGTTGCTCAGGGCACACGGACTTATCGGTGCTGGCGACAGAGTGGCTGCAGCGGCGCGCCTCGTCCGTCGTTGTGGTGCACGGCCATAGGGTGCTGTGGAAAACGATTAAGGTATAAGTAGAGTACTGTACCGGCCTTTTTGATTGTTCACTACTAAACACGAAGGGTGATTGGGCCGTGTTCACCACGCTGGCTCAGTGCGGGTTGGTGGGATCACATACGCAATCGAATTTTTTTTGCAAGTTTCCTTTCGATGTTTTTTCCTTTACCGAAAGCCAGTGGTATGCAAGTCCGTAAATAAGTACCAAAGAACTCATTGGTTCAGGACCGGGATTTGAACTCACGACCTCACGAATGATAGGCGAGCGTTAATACCACTAGACCACTACGACACAAAGCAGAGTAGAGTAGTATAAAATTATATAAGAAACTAAACGTCAAAAGTGTGTTAAATTATTGCAATTTATGACGACTAGCGATAATATGTAATGTGTATATGTAATATGGATGGACGATTTGTTCAAAACAGGAAGTAAACATTGAATGAAAGCCCCTTTCAAAAGGACTTATCGGAAACCATACGGGATGCTTTTGTCTAGCAGTTGCCACGTTCAACGTATCAGCTGGTATTATGACAAATTGCCGATGACCTCTTATTTAATACATCAAATGTATTATTTTTAGTATGTTCTGCGAGCTTTTATCGTATATGATGAACAAGTAAGTAGGTACCTAGTAATAAGTCTACTTGTGTGCATGTAACATATTTTTTATACTTCGTGTATGCGTAGGTACGTAGCACAGAGAAATGGTCGCAATAAGCCAGTTGCATTTAGAGGAACAGTCGGTCTCAGAATGAAACAAAAATCGAATAGTTTCTTTGTAAGTACTTGACACCAGTAACTAAATACCCAATCTTTAACAATCGCAAATCTATGCTTATCCAGTTCCAGTTCCAGATCGTAAAACTTCTAGAAATGACGTAGGTACAACCCGGTCACAATATCTGTGCACCTGACCTCGTGACGTCATATCGGCTAATATCTAATAAAAAGCTAAAATAAAGCTATAATATCAAAATTATCGGGACGTGTATCGGCAACAAAGATGCTAACCGTACTGTCGCACCGGGGAGTGCGCGGAGAGGTGACAGGGGAAGCGGGAGAGGCGCCGCATTCCAGCGAGGTGCACAGATATTCTGACCGGGTTGTAACTATTAGAAACCGCAGTCTATTGTCACATTCGTATTCAAAACCATTACGGCAGCGCTATGCATAACAATTGCTCGTTTAAAAACCACCCTCAATATTTTCTAAATATTTCATAAATCACGTGAAATTCAGACGATTGTATTGGAAACAGGTCGGGCGGTGATTTACGTAGGCTTCGCGCTCTCAATACCGCCGCCGTTTATCTTCATTTATTATTTTGTATTCGAATATCTGAATGAGTTTTCCAATAAATACTCGTGAAGGAAAAATGGTGAATTGGAGACTTTTCAGGCGCGGTTGACTTCTTTATTGTTGAATAGAAATTGTGGCTATTTAACGCGGGATCATTATTTTTGTGAATAGGTTTTTGTAGATTGAGTTTTATTTCTTTGAAAAATGTAAAGAATTTATGTAATGAAACGGTCTGAGAAAAAATATACCGCCATTACTTACATTTATTTCACCAACATACTGTTGAAGGTGCTACATAATATTTATTTGATAATTATGTAAAACAGAGATATATTTGAAGTAGGTATATTGATGTCTAACATACTTACTAGTTTCATTTAGTAATATCGTGAAACGTAATTATAGTCCCACAATTACATTCATTTTTGATTCATTAAGAGTGCGCCGAATACCACGAAAAAAAACAGATTTTACCCGCGCTTCTTACTTTGCCCGCTATGCAGCTTTGTTTAGAGTCGAAAATCGCATGACACAGTTCACGATGATTTTGGCTTCGAGCGCCAGCTTACATTTTTAGGTGACATTTTATTTATTTATTCAAAATTTAAGCATAATACATAATAGCCATGGAGAGGGCTATGCTCGGAGTTTCTCTGCGAGATCGAATCAGGAGTGAGGAGATCCGTAGAAGAACCAAGGTTACCGACAAAGCCCAGCGGATTGGCAAGTTGAAGTGGCAATGGGCAGGGCACATAGCGCGGAGAACTGATGACCGATGGGGTTGAAAAGTCCTCGAGTGGAGACCACGTACCGGCAAGCGCAGCGTAGGACGTCCACCCACAAGGTGGACGGATGACCTTATTAGGACCGCAGGATCGCGCTGGATGCAAACCGCTATCAACCGGTCTTATTGGAAATCATTAGGGGAGGCCTATGTCCAGCAGTGGACGTTCTATGGCTGATATGATGATGATGATGATAAGCATAATATATTAAAAAAACTAATCGATTACTCTACTAGAACATTAGTCTGGCTACGTAATTTGTCAAAAAATAATGTGGTGTTGTCGCTGATAATTTCGAGCATTTGAAAAGAAAAGTTTTTTTTATGATGCGATGTTTTAATTTTTTTCTAAAGTAACCATATTATTTTCCAAAATTCTACGCAATTATTCTGCTACTATAGGTTTTTTCCTTTCCTATAGTATTTTTTTAATATGGATATTTATGTTCGTTACCTTTACACCACGTCTTTAAAAATACACCTTTCGCTTGATTTTGGCATTAGGCGCTCCCTTAAT
Source organism: Hypomecis punctinalis (assembly GCA_949316475.1). NCBI lineage: Eukaryota > Metazoa > Arthropoda > Insecta > Lepidoptera > Geometridae > Hypomecis > Hypomecis punctinalis. Next base: position 13,489,679 of record OX438815.1, on the reverse strand, counting down.
TAGATTGGATGTGATCAAAAGCTAACTTGCTTTCATCTAGTTAAAAATCTGCTACCCAATCTATCTATACTCTATAAAATTTAACTTGATCTCTGCGACAGTTACATATTGACATATTTAAAGTTGAGATAGTGGTGGAAAAAATCGATTTTCAAACAATGTTGTAATGAAATCGAATGAGTAGTTGAAGGTGAGAAATTGGATTTTATTTACTTACTATTATTTAAGATCAAGTATGTACAAATGTAAATAATGTTATGATATTAATTAAATACTCATAATAATGTAACGATAGTATTTATCGACGTTTTTCACTATTATCGATGCTAATGTAACATATAACTGGGTTTAATTTAATTACACATGTAAAAATTGTTATGATATTAAAATATACAATAAAATTAATGATAAATTAAGTTTTATTTAAAATATCGTCAGTATAAACCATCGATATTTTAATTAAAACTTTATCTAAAACTCTGTGGTCACGATCATTCGTCGCCCATCACTAATCGGCATGCCCATAAAGTATGACATTGACAGGTACTGTCTGTACTATTAAGAAATTCAGGACTTCATAGGCGTAATTTTTCTGACAGCTGTCGCAGAGATCAAGTTAAATTTTATAGAGTATAGGTACACTTTTTTGTCTTCTCAAAAATATTAATACAAAATTCAGTAATTATTATAATTCTCATGTTAGCTTTAGACTGTCAACAGATAGACATGGTATGCATTCAACTCCTTCTTCCTTCTGTGCATTCAGCGTTTGTAATTTTGTTTTATTGTGCCATTGTAAATACCTAATAAGAAATCACAGCTGTTCCATTACAATCAAAATCGAAGTGAGAAAAATGGAACGCACCCGCTACCGAGTGCAGTTTGATTGGACGCTATCGATCACCGTATCGACACTTTCGATGAAATATATTTCCCAGTGGAAACGTTGCATCTAGCTCACATTGTACCAGCATTTTGTACACTGTACAGTGTGCACGAGCTCCATCAAGTTATTTATGACTTAATTTCGCAGTGTGTCTTTGTCACATAATTTATAAAAATCTTACATGCATAATGTCTGGTTTACAGTTAGGAAAATTCAAAAGTGTGTTATAGTAACCAGTCGGTAGAAAAAAACCCAAATTACCTGATTTTTACGTGACTTATTCTCGCAACATTAGGTAATCACAATTATCATTATTAAATCATTATTCAGCCATAGTATGTCAACGACTTATATCTACGCCCAATAGGAAAATTTAAGGTGCTTGTTTTATTTTAAAATGCAGTGGAACGCACCCGTTACCGAGTGCAGTTTGATTTAACGCTATCGATCACCGTATCGACACGTTCGATGAAATATATTTCTCAGTGGAAACGTTGCATCTAGCTTACATTGTACCAGCATTGTGTACAGTGTGCACGAGCTCCATCGAGTTATTTATGACTTGAATCTGGAGTATAGTGTGTCTTTGTCATACAATGTATAATATACCTAAAGGTTGCTTGTTGTTTGGTAGAATTAAGCAAAAGAAAGTGTTTTCAAAGACTCATTTTCCATTGCGCACAATGTAAACGAGATCGAACGGGTTATTTAGGTATTACTTAATAAATCTGAGGCCTTAACATGAGTTTGTATAGTAAACGAAGTATCATTTATCTTTTTCGTTTGCGCCATATTTTTTGTAAGCTATTCTAAAGCTAGAAACATACTATCGGACGCGGCTTACGGGCTACTGACAGCCGCGACTGATAGGTATCTAGACTATGAAAATACACTGAGCCGTGCACACTATCGGATAAGTCGCGGACGTCACCTTCGGACGACCTTGAGCGTTCGGACGTCCGAGAGCGATCTGGCACACCGGATGTTTTAAGACTGTGCACATTACTAAGTCGCGGCTGTCAGTCGCGTCTGTCAGCCGCGTCCGATAGTATGTTTCCGGTTTTAGTTTCCGCCATCAGGAGGTCAATTTAAAAAAAAAAGTTGGTATGGACTACTGTCCTTAGTCTAGGTTTTGCGTATTTTACTGCACGTGTGGCTCCATACATTTTGGTTAGATCTTTTTCGTTCCCGCCAGAGGCGCTGAACAAAAATGTATAGAGCTGTAGTTTCAATTTACGTATAAATCTGAACTAACCCCTCTGTAGTGTTTGTTTACGAATAATCACTTATTAAGGTATCTGTAGTGTAACGCGTCTTTGTCTCATAATTCATAATGTCAAGCTATGCGTAATAATGTAAGTAATCTATGGACATCTTCTTTGCTTAGGTATTGAGTTTAAAAAATGACTCTACCTACTCTGATGTTTATCTTAATAGGAAAGATTTCCGTAATATTGTAGGTAGTTTGAAGTAATATAAACTTCCATAACACATAAAAAAGTTCCCTTCTTGTCGCCAACAATCATCTTAATGGATTTCTGCGTAGACAAAGTCAAACGCGTGTAAACGGCAACTGAATCGCGTTCCTTTCATTACGATTCAATTAAAACAAGACAATCACATCCTGTTTTAAAAAATGTATTCATTTGTAAGATTTTAGCGCCAAATATCACAGTGAAATATTTGTAGCCCCTATACGTATAGCTCCAAGTAAAATGACTACTAAGCTTTCGACTGAGGCATAATTTTAGGATTTGATCCTAACTTATTATCCAAAACTCTGAAAACAAGAGATGAATAACAAAAGCACAGAAACGGTTTCTCTCTTCATTTTTTCTTTTTCTCTTCAATTTAGTACATGACCTCGTACCTATATATGCTTACGTTAAAATCAAAATACTCAATCATTTATTGCAACATAAATGTAATATTTATAAGCGGTTCCTAAGTAAAATGATTTGTATAGGGGTAGTTCTTCTGGAAACGATTCTCATCGTCACTTTTGTAGCTAATTAAATTTTATGCTAATTTGTACTAATCTTGTAAAAAATTATAGCGCTGGATAATAGGAGTAAATTCATTTATTAATTAATAAAATCGTGAGACATTTTAAAAAATTTATTACAAAAAACGCTCCTTTTTTTAGTGACGTCACGAAATTGACACGATATGACGTGTGACCGACACGTTTGTTGTTTTAAATTTAAAATAGTAACGAACAGATTATTTTTTTACTATTTTATGTATAGTGTATTTCATTACAATGATTTTAGTTTAAGTATAATACGTAAGTATAGACTGCTATTTGGTGTAGCAGTACGCTTAGCTAAATTTTAAGTGACACGAGGAGAACACGAAAAATGGCCCCGTTTTTGACAAATCGTGTCTATTTTTTGCAATGAGTTTTACTTCTTCATTCTATTATTACAAATTTTATGTATTTTGTTGACGAATAAATGTTTTAACTCTTGTTTTATAAATCATATTTCTATCTCAAACCGTCAAATTTGAGCTTGTAACCCATAGTTATTTTGACCCTATGAAAATAAATTCATTTCAAATAAATTGACTTGGCGCATTTTTTAACGTTATATTAAAAATTACAAGTAGGTATAGGTATCTGTATCTCTAAACCTACATACTTGTCACTACCGATTTGCCCCTGAACGTGCAGCGCGAGTTGCATATACAATATGTACAGCAGCAGCATGCAAGTTACCTACAATATATCGATTGCAACACATTGAACATTCCACCGATGCCGATGTTCGGTGAAACATTATTTCCCGACAGAGTTGGCCGTATCGGAGCCTTTACAACGCACGTCAATTTCGTGTCCGTATGTCCAGTGAAGCATGAACAACACTAAAATTGTGCAGACACGATGGTATTGACTATCTTTATTTTAGTAAAAAGAGCAATGACATATCTGTGTTTATTTGATTATGAGATACTCTGACTTCGATGGTTTGAACAATTAAGAATATCTAGTCGTAGTCTAATTTTCAAAATAAACACAGAAGTTTTGTGCGTTAAAATGAAATGTAACTTACATATTTGACAATTAAATTAGAACAAAAAGGCATTCCCGTCGCCCATTTCAATGCTATTCCTAGTCTAGTCTCTCAACCGCTTTGGCAGTGTCTCTAGAATTAGCCGGGTCGTACCCGGATCGTGCAAAAAAACTGGATTCATGCACAAAACACCCCATGCGGAAATCGGTGCAGAACTTATCGCCCCTACTTCAAATGAGAATGAGAACTGGATTCCTAACAGTACATCAGACGTAGCGTCAGATAGCGGACCTTTTTAACAGCGAGGACAAGCAGCAAGGCAGCCACAGTCAGCACTGCTGTTGTCGCCATCGATACGGCACACTATAAGCTTACTCCGAGCATTATCTGCGTCACATCCTTTAGATTGGAACGTGAATATAGCTCTAGACTAAACTCCTCTTTGCGATGGAGCACGTCCAGCAAGGCAGCTACGACCAGCGAGGCCAGACGCGCGAATGCATGTGACACTGCCCCGAGTACTCTCTCTGCATCTGGGCCACTGTATTTCGTTGGTACTGCTCTTCTTCACCAATACGCCTTTCGACCGCGATGTGTTTATAGATGCAGTATAAACTGACCTTTTTTTAGCGACGAGCACAAGCAACTCGGTTAGCCCCGCGACGCTGTCCCGACTACTCTCTCCGTGTCGGTGCCACTGTTGCTCGTCGTTATACTCCTTGTGAATAAAAGTTATATGCATGTAAACTACCCTCCTCTTAGAGACGAGCACGAGCAGGAAGGCGGCCACGGCCAGCCCGGCCAACCCTGCGGATGCAAGCGAAACCGCTCCTAGCACTCTCTCCACGTCTGCACCGCTGTTGCCGTCATTACGGGCACGCTTTCAGATAGGGATGTGTTTGTAAATGCAGTATAAACTGACCTCCTCTTAGCGACGACGTCCAGCGCGGGCAACCCCGCGAATGCAAGCGAAACCGCTCCGAGCACTCTCTCCGCGTCGACGCAACTGTTCCTCATCGGTACTTCTCTCTTTCACTGGTACGCCTATGGATTGGGATGTGTTTATATATGTAGTATAAACTGACCTATTAGCGACGAGCACGAGCAGCAAGAGAGCTACGGCCAGCGCGGCCAGCCTCGCGAATGCAAGCGACACCGCTTTTAGCACTCTGTCCGCATCAGCGACATTGTTGCTTGTTGGTACACTCCTTTGAAGTTATATGAATGTAAACTAACCTCCTCTTAGCGACGAGCACGAGCAGCAAGGCGGCCACGGCCAGCGCGGCCAGCCCTGCGAATGCAAGCGACACCGCCCCAAGCACTCTTTCTGCGTCTGCGCCGCTGTTGCTCGTAGCTACCGGTACGCCTTCGGATTGGAACGCGACCGGCCTCCGAAGACGCTCTACATTACACACCATAAAACAACATGCTTAGAAAAATAATAAAATTATAGCCTCTTTACACTTAACTAATTACGAAATGTAGGTAACCTACTAATAAAACAATTGGAAACTTGTGTTCTTCTGGACATGTTCTAGCCATGATATAATGTAACTCATCAACTTTTAAGGAAAAGTAATGACATATAGTGATAAATGTCTGCTGTTCCATTGGTATACATAGTTCTTTAACTCTCGGCAAAATGTATGGGACAGATGATTTTTTTTTACGATTTCAATGTTGATTCCATAGTAAAAATTAACCATATTAATGAGTACATTGAATATATTTCTCGTTTAGAGAATACAGGAGTTTTTTGCCCAGGATTACGTTTCCTCAGGATATAGGGAGATGAAACTCTCGTTGCTTAATTTTTTTTTATTATATTTAGACTCTAGTTTTACGTTTATTAAGGGTACTTAAAATCCTTTTTTTAAATGGGAAAATAAGCTAACAAAGCTTCTTGCTAATTTTCTGGTCGTTAGCTTTTATAGTTCCTGAAAGTATCAGATAGCCTCTGAAACGTTTTTAGGGCTTTTATGCAAATGTAGAGCGTTAATCGACACGCTACGTTTTCAATTATAATTAGGTATAATAAAAAATGTGAATCATAAGAGCGCTAACTTAAAAGTATTTGAATATTGACGTGAATTTGAGAAGCAAAAGCACGTGGAACCGTGCCATAAAAAAAATAGTCCATGCCAAAAGTAAAGTCCATAAAAAATATGTATACATCATTTGATACCAACAGATCTCAAAGGTTATTTCAAATTCTACTAATACTACTAATATATTTTATTCGGCTATTTCGGTAGCTAGCCTTGATGTCACGATTTTTTAAATCATCAGAGGGTCTCTAAAATGGCTAAACTTTTTAAGCAACCGGTGCCCATAAATTTTAACGTGTTTTATGTTATTCGTGTGTTAGTCAAGGTACCTCCCGAGTGCGTTGTAGTGGCGGCGTATATGACAGCCTGGTGGCGCGCGGAGTCGGTGGCTGTCCAGAGCCGCAAGCCGTACCAAGCACCCGCTGTCAAACCTCCCACCACCACCTGGATTAGTTAACCTATTAGGCACAGGCTAATTTAAACCTAAAGATTTCCTCACTATAGTCTACCGTCATTCAATGATGAAGCTACCTGTAGGAACACGCCAGAAGTTACCTCTAACTGGTTTTGTTTAAGATTTGAGGATATATTGTAGAAAAAAAAAACTCGTGATCTAAGGTACACTATGTCTTCAAACCTACCTGTATGTTGTACGTACTACGAAATACATTTTTTTTACAAACTATAGGAGACTCCAATGAAACTAAATGAAAGAAAGAAATCGTCCACGGCTGCTCTAAAATACTCGTATCAGCGATTTCAACTTCAAGAGTGTTATGAAAAGTTAATCAAGAAAGCCGTCAAGTCTCAGAATAATGAAAAACAGCGTTGAGTGCTACTTAAATTTCTTATTCGTATCTCAAATTAGCTCTAATCGTTTTACCTCTTAAGTATGTAGTTACTTTTTTTAAGACTTTACAATCAACGGAACATTAATAAATTACATTATTTTACTGAAAACACGAGATATACTTACTAGGTAAGTAAGTACTTACTTACATAATATCCTACCAATACATTGCGGTACAATAAATAGCTCAATAATCCTAGGAACGAGATAAACAACTTTGATTTCCCGACCGCTGAATACATCGCTTCATTACACTCCAGCCAAATTGATATCTATGAAGGAAACAAAAGGCAAATTAACGACGAGCTGACCAAACATCGGCCGTATCGCCAACTTATACAATTTATCCGAAAGATTCTCTCCCATATCTCGGAACAACAGATTTGATTTATTACGAGGCCACGTACCCCACGTGAAGGTACACCTTTTTCCCAAACCCTCGTAATATCTAATCTCGGAATTCACCCAAGCACGAGTGGTGCGAGTATGAAACACGTTTCCCTTTTCCTTTCCCATCTTAATCAACATATTTCTATTTTCTACCTGCATGGAATTTCCCTCGGCTTCGGGGAAATTTGCACAAAAAAGGTATTTTATTAGAGCCAGCGGCGGATCATAACCTGAGAGCGGGCTGGTAGGTACCCACTGACTGGGTCCAATTTCCAGTTTCAATTGTTACGATGTTTTTGTAAATAAAAATAGGGCAATCTGTTGGTGATTTACGATGCCGAGAAAGGTATGTTTATTCGGAACATGTTTCGTATGTATTTCATCAAAATAGTAATGACGGGAGTTGTACCTTTGGCAAAAACATGGAACATCATTTGTGTGTTACTACGTAGTACCGCTGAACTATATAGTTTGCTACAGGCTACAAAATAATTAGGTAACCATAGTTTGTTTACTAAAGCCTAATATTATTCAGCTAAATAAATTTCGTAACAATTTTATTACGCCACTACCTACTTGTAGAAATTGCCTGGAAGAGATTGCTATAAGCAATAAGGCCGCCCTTTGTTGCACTATTTTATGTTGTTGTTTTTTTTCCTCTCTGTGTATTTTTGTTTTCTGAATTGTATTTTAGTGTTAACAATAAAGTGTTTATCTATCTATCTATCTATCTTGTTTTCTTTTCACATCCTCTTGATCACAGCTCAGTAGACGGTATAGTCACTTTTTCAGTTACCTACGATATTCATACTTAATCCATCGGAAATTCTCACGTGGAACTGGTAAATAATTGAGTTACGAAGTTTTACATTGGAGCTGTTATTATTGTAGCTGTTACTAATCAGAGCTTGAGTTCTACTAGATACCAGGTGTACCTGCGGGTGTACAATAGGCCTCCCAATAATAATTCATAGTCAAGCGAAAGGACGGCTACCTCTGCCGGATACCAAGATATTTGTTCGAAATGTCCGGGACGTACTCTTACCCACCTAGAAAAATAAGGTCAGTACCTATCCAAGAAAGCGTGGAGCTAGAGTCCCAACGTCTCCGCTGAGGCGTCAAGCACCACAAATAGCGCTTTAACCACCACTATGACAATTAATGAATGAGAAAAATCTTCCTTCCCGATAATCGTACAGCAAAGTAAAGTTCTCTCCAAGGTGAGAAGCTGGCATTGCAGCCGTACGAGCTGAGTACCGATCGCCGTGCATCCATCATCAGTGCGATAATGTTGTTATCTTACCTCTCTATGGTGGTGAAGAGATGTAAGGTCAGCGTCCCTCCAAGAAGGCGTGGTACTAGCGTCCGCTCGTCGCCACTGGAGCCGTACAAGTCGCGCGCCACAGCGCACCGCTCGTCGAGCGTCCACCGCTAATGCGCTACTGTTTGACCATACAGCTGCTTCAGCACCTTCCTCGTGCCCGTTGCGCTCTCCCCCTCCCTCCCATACCAGTACTGTATAATATCAAACATTAATGCTACATTATTCAACCATCGAACTTGGAAGATTTCAAATTGAATATCAACATGATTTATTAAAGTTTTTTGTAATAGATATCACAAGATGATGATAATAGAACCCTGCCACATGAGAATTTAAATAGGTTGTGCGATTCTGTACTTTAAGAATGTCACTTCGTCATCAAAAAAATCATATTGGTTGTATCGTCTCGACTAAGAGAGGCGCAGACATGGACGGTTAGCCCGCCTGGAAACGCAAGACCAGCATCAAGTCAAGTCAAGCATCAAGTGGGCATCTCCACAAAATAAAGCTTACATCATTACTCTCACCATCTCCCCACCTGTTCCTAATCTGCTGCCGCCTCACCTATTCGCTGACAGCAGTTATCTACATTCCGTCGGACACATCACTTCAATATTACCTGGTGGTTTTGTCTTGACCAAGAGCGGCGCGGACATAGGCGAGGGTCCCGCTCTGGAGTGAGCCACCGCTCGCACCGAGTACGTGGCCCCACAAGACAAGGCCCGCAGCACCACGCTCACAGCTTCACCACCGGCTTCTAGCCTCTTCTCCTCTTCTCTAATGGCGGTCGGCTCCATGCCGTCGGAAAAGTCGTCGCGGACACGAACCCACCATATTGTGAAACCTATAGACGTTTGCTGAAGTTAATTTAAAGAAGATTCAATCAGGTCAGACTTGGAAGTCGCCAGTTAGAAACCTTTTTGTATTGTTTTGTCTTTATAATCTGTTTTTAGGGTTCCGTACCTCAAAAGGAAAAAGCGGAACCCTTATAGGATTACTTTGTTGTCCCTCTGTCCGTCTGTCCGTCTGTGTGTATGTCAAGACTCTTTATATCGGGAACGCGTAAAGATATCGAGTTGAAATTTAAACTGTATACGTATATTGATGAACTCTTGCAGTTGTGTAAAAGAGAAACTTCTCAGTTATCGTTTAAAAAAGTTAGAGCCGTTTATGACGTAAAAAACCGCATATTTTATGCGGTTTTTTATTTGAACCTAAAGAAAACAGCAAATCCAGGCTTATATAACTTGGTTTAAAAAACAGATTTACCGTCTGATTAGTCTATTTTTGCGCACAGCCCGCAGTCATCGGGCAAGGATATAAATACAACCTAAGATTACCGAAATTCTACATATTCTAAATCCTGTTTCCAATATCCAATCTGAATTTTGATTGGCTTATACCTGTGATTTTCTGGAATACGAATGATTTTAGGAAAAGCACTCTTCAGATTTTCTCACTAAAATAATTACTCATACTAAAATAATACTGTAATAATATACCTTAGAAACGTGTTTTATTTTTATCTCGATAAATATTTATTCATAGAATATCGGAGTAGTATATCAGGCCAAAGTGTCTGTCGCATTTACGTTAATTTTGGAGCCACTTTTGATCCTCTTTATTGTGTCTACCTATTTCAAACCACTTTGATAATATTCATTGCAGAGAACGTAAAAAACGTACCGCTTCAGGTGAAAATGTATCTTCTTGTCTTTAAAATCAGTGGAACTATTAGTGTCGTGATTTTTTAAGTTACGACTAAGTAGGTAAAATATCATCTAAAATAGTGAGTGAGTTTATTCAAGTTTTTTTTAGTCAGCCTATTGTGTCCCATTGTTGGGCAAAGGCCTCCCCCACCTCTTTCCACGCATCCCGGATTTAATAATTAAATGATTAATTAAATTAATTTAAATTTTAATTAAAATTAATTTAATAATTATTCATTTTATTCAAGTTACGAATATTAAACTAAGCCCAGTAATAATGTGGACTGTCAGAATGCACAGAGTGCACTACTAAATAAAATACAAAAATAGCAATGTTTCACACTCATAATACGATTTCCTGTACTCGAATGCTACGAAATAGACAAAAAGTCAAACACAAGACCCCAGACTAAGAACAGATATTTAAATTCTTCAACAAAATACCTGCCCGGCCGAGAATCGAACCCAAAGTCCTCAACTTTGAAATCAGAGGAAGTCCCAACTGCGCCAGGAACTAATATTTACTCAACCTCTGTTTTTATGATCGATGCGTCGTAACTTGTAACGAATACAGCCCTACTGAAACTTTCCGGCTCATCCCAATCAATATCGGTTCCAAATCTACAAGGAAAATAAGAGCACGTACTGAAAACAATCAAAACTTGTGCGGGACGCGAATGTAAACACCCCTTTGTCCCATATGCTATTACATCCATTTACATAATGCCCCAAAAACGTTTACCAACTATTTTCACATCCCGAAACTATTTGCTAAGCAAATCGATTGCGTTAGAAGATACACACGCACACGTACTGATTTTTTCTGACAATGTTCTAACTTTGACAAAAAAGTCTTCAGAATACGACAAATCTTTCTTTAGGTATATGATGTCTTCTGGAATTATGAAAGATAAAATTTGTTTGTTTATTGCTTATTTTGCTTGAAATAAATAAGGAATTGATGTAAATTTTGGCTGTACCTGTACAAAGTTATCTTGTAAAAAGTTTTCGAATGACAGTAAAAGCAGATCAACAATATTTTTAGCTCTTTTAATGAATTTATTACTAATTCAAAATTGTAAGTTTACAGATAACTTTAGTTATAATATGAGGTTTCTTATAAATAAGGATACCTCGCTACAAAATCAAGTAAATGTCTAGGTAGGTAGGTAAATATTCTACCTAGAAAAGTCCAGACCTAGAGCAGAATTGAATTTTATAATTCAAAAACTTGCCCAATGAGAAAATTAACCCGTGACCTAATCACAAGGCCAACTAACTGGGAAATCTGGATTAATTGGGTTACAAAATTCAAATAATGTCGGACACTGTGGGTAAATACAAAGCTGTGCGCTAACGTCTATTTTTATAAATTGAACCATTATGCTCGGGCCGGATGGAAAGATTGATAGAATGCGATATGAAAAAAATGGTTTTTCTGAGGTTTGCCCTACGTTTTTTCTTGAAACGAAAATGGAAACCATCGCGCCTTTGATAAAAGCGAGGCTTTGATGGGTGTAGAATATTTATATTCCAACCATCTTTACACGACGATGAACGGTATAAAAATGTACACTTTGTAGAAAAATCCTTTCAAAAAATAAGGCTACATTTTTGCAGAATTTGCTAATATTTTCATTTCATTAAACTGTATGAAGTTGTACGACGCTTTGAAAACATTTATAATCTAAACAAGTAGACCAGGTACCTAAATTTAGTTAAAAATGAAGATCAACGTCTCAGTATTAAAAAAAATGCTGAAACCCTACCCAAAAAGTTTATGAAGTTAATTGTTTAAAAGAATAAACTTGGCTAACATGCGGCGCGCATAATATGGTGATTCACAGGCCGAGCAAACTCTTTATAAGTTGTGGTGTGACTAGTAGCGACTTTTAAAATTTTCTGTAACCTTTAAGTTGCTTTATAAACAAAACTTTTAATTTCAAAAAGTTAGTTAAAACGCATCTCGTAGGTCGGGTGGCTAGCCCTGATGTAATTTTTAAGGTATTTGAATAGATTTGGTCCAAGACAAGCGCGGGTGATGTCAGTGACGCTGCGCTTTCTAATTGATAATATGTCAGTTCTGCAGATGTTCAGAGCCGAAAGCGTTGTGTAATCCCGTTTGTTGTTGTACTTACATATGTTTTTATAATAAAATATAAGGCAGATTAACTATACGGACGTCCAGCAGCATAATGCGTGGTTCTCCACGTAAATTGGGCATCATTGCGCACGGCGTGTGCCAAGGCAAGCGCGGGCGCGGTCGGCACGATACTTCACCTCATCCGAACGGAAATATTGTTACCCACTTGGCATTTTACAATCGCGCTATTTAATGTATTTATATCGGTTTTTCAGAGAAAGAGAAGAAGACTAACCATGCGGAGGCGCAGCAGGGTGATGAGTAGTTCTCCACGTTAGCCTGGCTTCATTGTGCGCGGCGTGGTCTAAGGCAAGCGCGGGCGCGGTCGGTGGCGCCGCGCATTCTACTCGATACGTCACTTCTTCCGAGCCGAACGCGTTGCGCGCTGAACACGTGTAGTTTCCACCTGTTGCTGCGTCTACTTCTGTATTTAACAAAAATAGTATTTTTAATTAAAATACTTTAAAAATAGATTTATATGCTAATGACACATAAGAAACCTTGTTTGGCTATGTAAATTGGGTACAGTTTGCACAAATAAGTAAAATTAAGATGGTGCTTTTTGCGCTTCTGTAGTTCAAAGCAAACTGCAAGTGTGCATAGCCGTAACTGCGCAGTAAAACAATCTGCACGCTTCGATTGAGACCTAAAAGTAGACCTTTTCGCAAGTTTTACAACATCTGCACACATTTTTTGAATTGACGTAGCCTAGTTAAGCAGGAACCCACGAAGATACTAGGTACTTAAAACAATAGGTACTTTAATGTTTTTCTTTCATACTAATTTTGCTAAGGATGTATACCTAAATACTTTAAAAGGGCATGGTAGAGCCTTGTACAACAAAAGAGGGGAGCTTGGGGCCATTTGGCCCAGTTTATGTTGGTCATACCATGTATAGCTAAATGTCCATGCGGCGTGAGATGTGTCCTAGGGTCGTGTGTGACGGGCCTGTCGCCACGGAGCCACCTCACCCGCGGGGCTGGCTCCCCGCGCCACACGCACGACAGGCGCAGAGAATGGCCACATTGCACTCTCGCCCATACGCCGAAAGAGAGAAGCTTGGCTCCAGCTGTAGCAAAAAAACAAAATTTATGGTATTGGACTAAAATAAAAGTTCTGGCGCGATCTCTGCCAAAAAAAATCATGCAATAGCGAAATGAATGGTAGTTGATTTGAAATTTTAATCAAAAACAATTGTCATTAATTTTTCTATAATTATGATCAAGAACTTTGGACACCTAGCACGCAAAGTTGATAATGCTCTATGGTGTCAAAATATTTGTGAGTAGAGTACATGCACCATAAGTGCAGCTTTGGACGTCAAACCACAACCACAACGTAGACAGATGACCTCATTTGCAACCAGTCTTATTGGAGACCTATCGGAGAGAACCTTATCCAGTAGTGGACGTCCGATAACACTAATCTGATGATGTTGATGATTGTTGTTACAGTAAAACTATGAAAAAAGGTTACCACATTTGTAGCTTGCCTCTAGTAGTTGTAGTTGCTGGCTGGGGAGCTGAAGGTTCACCTTCGCCCGCCACAGAATGCGCAGCCACCCACGCTTCGTACGTAGCCCCTTCAGACAAAGATCTCAGTTCTGTCGACCCTCCCAATCCCACTGACGGATTTCCATCTTCTGCCTGAACTGTAGTAGTCTGAGGAGGCCTATCCCTGAAATAAAATCTGCTAATTTAACAATGAAAACATTTATAAACATACACATGGACAAAGTAACAAGTTAAATTTATATTACCTGCCGAGTTCTCTATAGAACACTGTATAATAAAGTATTGGTCCATTAGGTCTACTTGGCGGCAACCAGCTTACAGCTAAAGAAGTCACTGAAGTCGCCACCACTTTGACGGCGGCAGGTGGGCCAGGAGCTATAGCGAAAAAAATCCGGGTATTATAATACAATACGTAAAGAGATTCTGAAGATAATATTGGTCTACTAAGGTCTTCGGTGCCACGAATAGCATGATAGAAGAAATCTATCTATAAGAATTCGCATGCCACGTTTAGCACTTCTTTGCGCCGAACTATTCAGAATTCCATCAAATGGGTATAGGCGTAAATGCCATCTACATGTACGGTTCTTACAGCGCAAACTAGTGCGGTTTCAGCCTAAGAAAAAAAAACTACAAAATGATTAAAGCATTTGTAACATAATAGTACTTATTTTTAAAATCCGTTACAAAAACATCTGCTTTTACCATCTTGTTGCGTAGTACAATGTATAGGATGAGCAGGCACGCCGTCCCCCGCCGCGGTGTATGCGAGCGCTTGCACCGTGTAGTTGGTGTGTGGTCTAAGTGCGAGCAGTAGCGTCTCCACACCCGCTACTCGCTTCACCTCTGCCCCCGCCGCGCTCGGTCCGCCCGCGCCGCGTACTTCCCACTCGAGCCACTCCGTCGCTGCCGACAAACAACTACCATCACTCAGCTTACACAGGCTTACCTACTGCCCTAGAGTAAGAGCAAGACAATGCGAAGCGATATTGCTTAGAAATGTTAATTGTCTTGATATATCTAGACCCGGAACCCATAAGCACTTAAGTCAACAATCTAGTAAATAGAAAAGTTTACAGGGCGATGTTTTTAATGACTGGTGTAAAAAAAACGTACTGACAGGGTTTTTTTTTATTATTTATTATTACTTCCTTACTACCTTATTATACACTAAATAAATCTTATTGCCCTATGTTTATTAGTACATAATATAGTCTGACTTAAGTTTTGTTGACCGTCGAAGCTTTAGATTAATTTTGGTTATTAGATATGACTTACGTGTTTCTTACACATAAGTATGTACTGAAAGTCCCACATACTGTATGTTTATTTATACTAAACTGTACTATAACTTACTCAGTAAAATAATCTAATCACGTAAAGTAAAATAAACATTAGTCGGTATCTTCCGAGCTTTGTAAATCAGGGTCAACGTTCCTAGCATCTGTTGCTGTTATAAGATTTTGATAAAAATGATGAAGACATTCCGGAACGAGAGGTAAAAGGGAAATAATGTCCCGTTTTTTTTCGACACTTATTGGCACTGGGTCAGTTGTAATAGGTGATACATTAAAATTTATGGTGTCGCCGGTTCGTGTATGTCTTCTAAAGTTAATAGCTTTAAAATCCTCATCTCTGACCAGCGAGTTTTTGTACTTTATTATATCAAAATTCGATTCGTAGCACAGCCACTTCACATCATGCCATTTAAAGTCCTTGCTATCAGTGTCTTTTTTTCGGGCTATTAGTGGCCCTTTCAACAGACTCGCAAAGTCCATAAACTCCACTTGTTGCATTTCATGCACTGTAAACTTTTTACTTCTTGACCTTACTAATTGCATCCAGTCATGCGGGTGATATACTTGAATAGCAGTTTTCTTTTTTTTCTTTTCAATGATGGCGTGATCTAAATCTACTTCCATATGAGTGTGGCCTGGCACCATAAATTTGTGGTGAATTTTTTTTAACGAGGGCTTTAGTGTCATCAGGTACGTAAACATTGCGGCCACGTGGATATTTTTGTTTTGACCTCCACATGTATCAGAGTATAAAATACCTTCTGATATGTCCTGAGGCAGTTCTTTAAGATGAATGAATAAGCAAGATGCCATTTGATTAGCACCTCGACCCGAGATACCCTCATGCCACATGTAATGTGAAGACAACCCTGTTGCATTGTCGTGCACGGTAAGATTGAATGTCCATAGCTGCCTTTTATAAAAAGCTACGGATGACTCTAAAGCTGGAGTAGGTAGACACTGTTGTAGATCAAAAGACAGGCACTTTAAAGTTTTGTCTGTTGATGCAGTCATTTTATCACATTTTTTTTCATTATAAGCCATATCAGCTGCTAGCAAATGTGACTCGCGTTCTGTTTCAAGGGTGGTTTTTGCTGTTTCGTCGTTTGCAATACTTATCTTCATTTTAATGACGTCACAATTGTGGCACGTATCAGCCTTCGGTTTTTTGAAACTCAAGTTTAATTTATGAAACTCTCTTCGGTAAATTTTGTCACTGACGGGGTTTTCATGAGACGTCTTATATAGAGAATACATGATTGAAATTGTTAAGTGTGATGGTAAATACTTTCGGTTACTTTTTCGTCTTGTGTAGTGGCTCTCGTATAACGGGAATGAATTAATATGACTTATTACTTCTTGAATCTTTAGATCTGAATGTTTATTTGTTGGGGTCTTTTTTCCACGTTTATCTGGCTGTATTATACCACTGGAAGTGCTGCGTTTTTTCAACCCTATCAGTTTCACAAAATTACCGATTATTGATAACGTTTTTAAAAACCAACCTTGACATACGGATATTTTTTGACTGTTAGTGTCCAAATGATACCTGTAGGTGCACTGTCTAAATCTCTGATGATCAGGATCTGAGACGCGACGTCGCTCTGTTTGTTTTTCATGGATAGTGATCAGAGATGAAACGAAGGCTGCTCTTAAATCATAAGACCCAAGATTCCAAAATTTCTTATGTATTATAGCACGTTGCACATCACTAATGTTTTCCCGGCATTTATTTCGACAATTTGGTAATTCCTGCATTTTTCGTTCTTCTATGTTTTTCCCAGAAGCAGTCACATACGTAAGACCAAGATTTCGTTTCAATTTATTTTCTCGTTTTCTTTTTCGGCTGTGTACTGATTGCTTTTGTAGCTGTTGTGGCTGTTCTACATCTTCCGCAGGTAGGTCGGGACTTGGTACAGTGTACGTCAGGTTAGGTAAAGAGTATGTTGGGTCATTCACAGAGTCATCACTTGAAAAGTCACTTGGTGTTTCGTCAAGAGTTGTATGTGTTTGGTGTGTTCCAGATGTACTTGGTTGAGGATCAAAGAATATACTTTGATCATCCGTTGATCTATTACGAACAGTGATATCTTCTGTAAGCAGACTGGAGCTGGTTGGTGATTTTGTTGGATTAGCCACGTCAGGAAATTCATTGTTTGATTCAACAGATGTTATTGATTCCTGGTCCCGCGTCCGAGACGTCCTTGGTTGAACAGTAGTAGTTGTACCTTGGTCACCAGTACTAGTGTTTTCTGGATTTAGAACAAGCTTCAGTAATTTTCTTCCTCTTGATTCCATAATAACAAAATAAAATTATCACAAATCGCAAAACACAACCACTGTAGAGAACAGAAAAATTTATAATAGTGGCTTGAAACAAAATCTTCAAGTGGACCCTTCACACCTTGTGTGGTAAAATCCCTGTATTATGCATTTAAGCAATAAAATATAGAGGGTACTTGAGAATCTCACGGCCCAAATCACTCAAGTCAGATGTCTGAAGTCAAAACGAAAGTTAAAACTATTTCGACCAAAACTACTTACGTCCACTTAAGTGCTTATTCACTGGCGCTGGAAATATTACAAAAACATAAGTTGTATGGTGCGTAAGATTGTCGGCTCGCCATTTGAAGCCCTATGACTTGGTTTCTTATTCCCGCCGATAGAATGTACAAAAAGCAAAGCCCTGTGAGTTTTTAGCATTTTGAGAAAAAAATGACTTAAGTGCTTGTGGACGCCGTGTCTAGATATTTGAATTGGTATTTGGTCAATTAACAAGTTATAGTTGGTAATATAGCACATGAAAATGATCGAATCGAGGTTTTCTGTAAAGTCAGGTTACGGACGATAATTTTAGGTGATGAAAACATTGTTGAATCAAGAACTGAAACAAGCCGAACGCTTAGACCGATCGTGCCTCTCTATCATTCCGAGCTCTAGCTTGCACGCTCGAACGTGATCCTTTTTCGTGCGTGTAGCCGGTTTTCATCGATTTATAAGACGTTATAACGTCAAAAAATACGCAATGAAGCTGTCTAAAGTATAGCATTGACTGGGCATTTCCTGAAAATAGCACAAATATCATTGTGCAAGTCGCATACCTATACCTACTGGTTGGTTGGCCTCTAATGAATGACTGATAGCATTGCCAAAAGACCACACGTAAATTATGTACACTGTACAGTATAAAATGTCTCTTACATATTTTTGATAAAATAAAAGAGTATCTCGTTGCAAAGCTGTTTTTGATGCTCTCGTAGGACAATGTGTTATGCGAGCAGAACAAGAAAATGTAAACACCACTTGCCCCGGGGTGAGCTGTTTTATTAAAATAATTTTTGTTTATTCCTAACTTGGATGTCGGTTATTCAAGAGCTAATGAAGGCTTATTCAGATGAAATAGGGGTGTCGAAACGGGTGTCTAGCATACAATTATTTCTATAAAGTTGGATATGGACCTTTAGTGTAACGTTTGAATAGTTCGTTATTTTTGTACAAAATTATAGAAAGTTTTACATAAATTCGCAAAATATAGAGATCATTTTCATAATTGAGTAATGTTGTAAGTTCACATATGCTATACTTAGATTTCCTATGAACAACGCCACGGCACGATTTTATGCCGCACTCAACCTTTTGTTGCTAATCACCTTTTGCAGCTCATCGTTCCATAGCCGCAGGACGTCCTATTCAAATGATGAAAAGGAATATAGAGAAATTTTATTATGCACAGAGAGATAGAGCAGTTGTACCCGATCACACAACCTGCAGGCTTCGGGTAGGCAGCGCGCGGCCATTTTGGAAGCACTAAAACATAAGAGCAAGTTTACTCCGTCTAGTAGAGCAGCATGTACCCGAGCAGCGCGCCGTGATGCGTATGCGCAGCCGGCTGCTACTCCTCTACCTTCAGGCTCTGTAGGGAATTGAAAAGTACTACGCATGTGAGCAAACAATATTACTCAGTATTCTCCGGACGGTAGAGCAGCTTGTACCCAAGCAGCGTGCCATGATGCGCGAGCGCGGTTGGTGGCGATCACTTCACTTTGAGGCTCTGTGGGGAATCAGAAAGTACTACACATATGAGGAAGCAATATTACTCACTATGCTCCGGGCGGTAAAGCAGCTTGTACCCGAGCAGCGCGCCGTGGTGCGCGTGCGCCGCTGGCGGTGACCACTCTACCTTCAGGCTCTGCGGAGACACCGCGCGGCACCGCACAGCGCGTGGTCCTTCGGAAGGGACTGCACATGGGAGCAAACAATCAATTTTGTATTTTGCACTTGAAATAACTGCTGTAAAACCAAGTATTAAAAAGAAAAAAAACCATCGTTAGATAAATAACTATACCGATGCTCCTGAGAGCAACCGGATAGTGTAGAATTATATTATATCTATAGCCTGACATTGTGCTCCGAAATCTTCAGGGAAACGTACAGACTCTAGTTCGCAACACTTTTCTTTAATTTGCCATTCCAGCTAGTACGAGCACCACAGCTTACGACTACGTTTTTGGCGTAAGCTGTGGGATGTGGACGTCAAATCATCCCCATCTCTAACCACTCAAAGTCTAAGAGAAACTGCAACATTTCCCTTAAATGTTAAAATTTTCCTTTACTATGAGAAAGATCCAGTAATGGTGCAGCATAATATATGATACAGTTGGCATAAAAACTTACCACTTTCTTGCGTTAGAGTGTTAACGGGACCTGACGCTGGACCAGCTCCAGCGCTATTGAACGCTCTCACACTGATTGTATACCTGCATAACATAAATTTATATATTTGTTTCATAGCTTTTATAGACTACGTGCCAATTAGATATTTATCAATCCTAATTTATTTTTAATAGCTTCAAATCAATATTGCACAATTATACAGATAATATTTGAACCATTGGATTATTTTTCTCTTACCGCGTATAATGCTCCAGGCCTTCAATAGTGTACTTGTTGATTTGTCCCCTTACGGTAGCAAACTCCATGCCTACGTTGGCGCCTCCAGCCAGGGACCCATCAGCGGAAGCCCACCACCACACCGTGTACCCAAGAAGCTCTCCGTTCCAAGACATCGGAGGAGGGGCCTAAGGAGAAACGCTGATGATAAAATCGAAACCATTTTCTTTTAGTGGGAACTGGTCTCAGAAGTTCAACAACATACATATTCGTCTCTATTTTACTTCTTTCGACCTTTATTAAAAAGCTACTAATCTTATTATAGACGATGTTTTCGCTTCTGACGTTCCTTATATTATAAGTTTGCGTAAATTTCTTATATTTATTTCATTGTCATAGCGCACTGTTTACATACCTAATCACTGTTGGCTCAACTGTTGAAATTTCAACTTGCTGACTATCCATAAATAGAAGGAAGAAAACAATACTCATGAGATAGGATGTTTTTTTAACTTACTTGCCAAGAGAGTTCGACAGTAGTGGCCCTGGGGGCGGAGGCTCGCACGCCGAGCGGCGCCCGCGCCGGCGGCTCGTGCAGGGTCAGGGCTAGCAGGGCGCGGGTGTGGGATGACGCAAATTGTGCTGTGACAGTGCGAGCTCGGACCAGGTACGCTGTTGCTGGCTCTAGCCCTGATATTGTTGCACCTTCCATTCTAGGGACAATTCCATCAAACAGATTTAAAATATAGCCATTGAAAATTTGTTATGTAGATAGGTACTCAGGCTAATTAACTGCGTAATAAATAGACATACTCGTAGATATGCAATCAGAAATTCTATACCAAAATTACGACTAGTGAGTTTCTTTTCGAGGTTTTTATTTGTTTAATTTCTAATATTACAGTTACAACACAGTTACGGGCAAATTAAAATACTGCGGGTGACAAGAATGTCCAAAAAAAAAACTACGAGCGGACGTAACAGTCTGCCTCTTTCTGTCATTTAATACAGTACCTTTTACAGTTTCAACGCGTAAGATGTCCAAAGAAATAAAAACCTCGTAGAGAAATCACAAGTAAAATCATAAATTCATAATATTAAAATTGTTAAAGACCGTGATAGCCTAAGCCTAAAAATAATACAAACAATAATAAAAGTACTTATTTCAATTACCTTACACTAATAACTCACTCAGAATATGAATCAATAGGGTGCGCAGAAACTGACACGTTGTGTGTATCAGCATCTCTCCAAGAATCAGGACTTGTGGAGTCATGCTTTCGGTACTGCACCACGTAGCCCAGAACTGGAGAATTGCCGTCATACGGTCTTCTCCACTGAAGTCTTACGGATCTTGAAGTAGTTTCCACAACACGAAAGTTTGCAGGAGGTTCAGGAGGCTCTAAATTTTGGAAAAATGTAAATGACTAAAGATCTTAAAGCGCATTACATTCAATGAGAATTGGTTCAAAATAAAAAATAAATGATATGAAAAACGTGTTACATCAAAAAATATCTCCTAATGAGCTCTGTTCAATTTACGCACGGAATTTCACACTACTGGCTTTTCGGTGAAGGAAAACATCGTGAGAGATACTGAAATATAGGTAACCTGCAAACGTCCGTATGCAAATCTACCAAACCATACTGGGCCAGCTTGGTGAATATGGCCCTAGATCTTTTCGTGGGTAGGCCTAAGTCCTGCAGTAGACTATTAAAAATACTGGTATAGTAAAGTTACCTTGGACGGCTAAATGGACGAAATGATCAGATCTGCCGTAAGGATTGGAAGCTTGGCATCGATAAACGCCTGAGTCTCTTCTGTCTGCACGCTCTACTACTAATTCACTTCTTAGTCCCTCTGCACTTCTGGTTTCTGATATACTCATCCTAAAATTGTCAAGAAAATGGTTGATTTTATTCCAAGAAACAAGATCAATGGAGTAATATATCAAGGAGTATACTACAAATAAATCATTATCCGATTTTGTAAGTGATGCATACGATAGATAGATAGATAGATAAACACTTTATTGTTAACACTAAAATACAATTCAGAAAACAAAAATACACAGAGAGGAAAAAAAAAACAACAACATAAAATAGTGCAACAAAGGGCGGCCTTATTGCTTATAGCAATCTCTTCCAGGCAACCCTTTCTTCTGCAGAGGAATTAATAAAACAAAAAAAATAGAAAATGCGGAGTGAGTAGCAAAAGAGAGTTGACAAAAAAAAAACTTATTACAAATTATAAATACATAACGAGCTAAAATTCGAATACATTTATTACCTACATCCTAATACATAATAACATAATAATAATATAAGATACACTAATACATACAGTTTGAAATAAATAAAAAATTATATAGCAATAAATTAGAACAAAATTAACAACAGAACTACTGCGATGGCACCTGTGAAAGGTAAAGCATTTTAACGCTTTCCTTAAAAACATCAAGAGATGGAGCTTTGCGTATTGGAACAGGCAAAGCATTCCACAATTGGACAGCTTAAAAAGCAAACGACTTGCCATAGAATGTTTCAGTGCGCGCAGAGGGAGACATAAGAGTGAGGTTATCTCGAGACCTAAGAGGAATAGAATGAGAGGAATGCCAATAACAAAAGCAATCTTTTAAGTAGCGTGGGGTAGCAGGATTAAATAAAATGTTGTAAAGTAAAAAAAGAATGTGAGCATTCCGTCGAAGGCGAATAGGCAACCACTTGGCTTATTGCGGAACTGAGACACGTGATCATATTTGCGTAAGCCGTATATAAATCTTATGCAATAGTTTTGAAGCCGCTCAAGTTTATCTAACTGGTCCTCGGTAAGATTGAGAAAGCAGGCGTCAGCGTAGTCAAGGATAGGAAGGAGAAGTGATTGTGCGAGCGCAACTTTCGATAATTGAAGAGATTTTCCTATAATCACTAGTGTAAATATAAGGACAATAGGAAGTTTTTGGGGATTTGTCTGATCCAAATGGCACACCTCTCCGAGTGGGTATTTTGTGATTACCTGTAATCTGAGTTAGGCAAGCCTCGTCCAGAATGGCTCCAAGATGTAGAAAGTGGGCTATCACCACGGGCGACGCACACTAGTCTCACTGTCTCACCTAGTTTGGAAGTCACATTGGCCGACTGTGTCTCAAATCTTGCTGGTTCTAAAATAAGACAATAAAAAATTAGGATAACGCACTTTTCCGAAATTCAACTTCACTCAGTACTAGTTCCTTACCATTAATATGTATATTGAGCACTTTTGACAGAGCAGGTGGAACACCATTATCGGCTCTACATTTATACTTTCCAGAATGTTCAGCTCTAGCCGATTCCAATCTCAAAGATCCATTGCCCAGAACCACAGGGTCTGATACTCCGCCAAGAGTTGTCTCTGTGCTACCTTTAAAATTTAAGCCGTTAACATGTTTTGAAACGTAATTACAATGAAGGTCAAGGTCAAAACTTCATAGGCTTTATGGATCTTACCAGAAAACTTGGTCCAGTAAATAGCTGGAGTCGGGTGACCACGAGCTTCACAACTAATTGTTAGTGACCCGTTTAATAGTATGGACACGTCTGAAGGTTCCAGTTGCCAATATGGCGGGACTGAAAAAAAGAATATTTTTGTAGGTAAGAATGTGATGAACTGATGAAGAATGTGAGATTTTCTCCATAAATCTTTTTTTTTTTTAATTAAAATTTACTAACCACAGACTCCAGGGTCTGTGCCCTTTGTTAACTACAATTTACAATTATTTTATTATATACTGTACAAAGAGTAGGTACTAGAAATCTTAGCCTAAGTTAGTCAGTGCCCTGCGTGAATGCCACGAGCAGACCGGCGACCCGCAAGCAGCACCCGATCACGAGTGTGACACATGTGCCAGCCATCGCTCTCCTCGACCATATTTGAGGGAGGAGAACGACATAATAAATCTTTTAAATATAAATCTTTTGTATTTAAAACCTTATTACGTAACTTGTTTGTTACCTTTGATAGCCAACTCGGCAGACGTATTTGCTTTCCCTGCAGTATTTGTAACAACGCAGGTATATATACCACTGTGAGCTGCAGTCAAACTTTTGAACAGGAGCATACTGTAAAATTCAGCCCCTCGCTCGTCCACCTAGAGTTAGAAACAGATTGAGAAACAGTATGATTTGTAATTTTATAACTGTAGAAGGTAGTTAGCGTGATTGATGAGCCCTCACTTGTAGTGCACTGGATATTGGCATCTGATCCTTCAACCAAGAGAAGTAAACAGGCATGTCTCCAGAAGTCACGGTGCATGTTATTTGAGCTCGATCTCCAGATCTCAATCCAGGGGGAAATACGATCGGTGATAAAACCGGCGGCGATACTACCGATACTTGGACCTGCAACAAAGTTTAAAGCTCTAGAAAATGTAACATCGACTTTCATGTAAAAATCACTTTGGCAAATTGCTCACGAGAATTCGAGTGCTCGGTGCAGCATTGCAATGCACCCAAAAGCATCGTAACTTGCAAAACTCGCAGCGTCTTTTCAAATAGTTACTTGCAACGGGAGAGAAAATGGCACAATAATGGTCGTTTAGTTCGTTGCTTATTCCGGGGTTAATGGAGGGAAGGGCTCAGAAGACGTGGCACCTGCATTGTCAAGATCGTTCGACGCAATAAAAGGGGAGACTCGGGCAAAATTGCTGTCGTTTTACTCCGTTTTCGCGAAAATTGGATCGTTGCTCTATGATTAGATTGGAATGAAAATATTTTTATTTACTTACCTCTCTTTTAGCCAATTCGCCACCTGGGGTGATCACGGAACAAATCCAGGTCCCTTTGTCCCGGTTTTTATCGACATTCGTGATAGTTAGTTGACCGTCTATTTGATGGTATCGTGAATCAGATCCTGCTCCACCCTCCCATTTTACTGAACTGAGAAAAATAACATACGTATTCATTATTATCATTGGCCTATCTAAAGCATTTATTGAGACAATTTTAATATGAAAGCTATAAAGGAGACTGCGCCAGTCAATACAAATAACAATAACGCGAAGCCCAAAATAACTGCCTAGTTTGGGGAACACTAACGACACAAAACCTGCTTTGTTATTATTCAGCAAATTACTTGCCAATATTACCCAAGGAGCATCAGCATTCCGGCCAAACTCCCAATTTCCCTTTCGTAAATATTATATACAAACACAATAAGAGCCAGTTTGCTCGTACACTGTACGTAACGGTAATAGGTGGCCGACTCCTAATGTCGCGTCATACATATTGTAGCGAGGCAATGCGGGAAGTGAATTTTTATATTCCAACAGCCATTTGTTTGCCGGAATGCTGTGGTAGGGAATTCTTTATAGGGCATTTTAGGAGATACATAAAAAAGAAATGGAAGTAAAGTTTAAGAGCCAATTTAATGGTTTGGGAAGACATTCACTGTAAGCGTTCAAGAATGCTGAGTGAAAACAATTTTAGCAGTTGATTTGTAATTAACAGTAGGTATGTCAAAATAAACTTATGGAAAGTAATTCAATCAAGTACCTAGTATTAGTATACGGCATAAATGTTATTGTATTAGATTAATACGTAAACCAATTTTGGCTGAAATCCAATAGTCTATCTGTGAAGTTAGCAAACCGGCGGTTGTGCCTGTCAATGTATTTAGGTGAACCGATGAAACAGTCAATCAAGTGATTTTGGCTTCCACCCAAACAAATGTTTGCTCCGTATTTGCTGATGTTATGAACTAATCTATCATTTACTACAATACATCATAGGAATAATAAAAAGAAATAATGAATCTAATAATAACTTACTCTATAGGAAATCCGTAGTAAGGGCACCATATAGTGACTTCAGAACCTGCAACTGCTTTCACAGACACCATTGACCGTATGTAAGGCGGACCTACAAAAATTTGATTAATGTATTAATATTAGATTCATATTTAATTTTAAAAATATAGAACCCGCTTTATATATATCAGAAAATATAAGAGTAATATGTTGCATTCAATCTTCATGCACTATGTTTATTTTGGATGACAGAAAGGCCTAAACCAATATCTATTCCACCGAAGTAGTTTTTATCAAGAGACCCGTCATAGCCATATTGGTCATAGATTCTGAATAGACAGCTTAAAATTTTATGCCGAAAAGGATAAAAAACTGAAGCTAAAACAGCAGCTCAATCATAAAAGAAACCTTGTTTTAATTGTATGAGTCTACACAGAGCTAAATACTCGTAAAATGAGATTAGGTATAACGCACGATAAGGGAGCAGACAGAGATAAGTCCTTATTGGGTTTAATAGCTCGGACAACGGACATAGGGCTGACCTATGCAAATCATACCATAACATTTGCCCTCAATTATAATAATACCAAGTAATAACGAACTGTTCAGGTGTGTCATTATTTTGTTAGGCAAGTCAAATGGAGCAGTTCAGAGTAAATGTAGAACAGGGTTTAAAATGCTAATAGAAGCAAAATCGCCTATTTTAGATGCTAAATTAATTTTGCAAATTGTAATTTTCATTTAGGGTGGATTTTAGCACGTGGAAGGAAGTTCTGACCGCTTGATAATATTTTCCGGAATTTAAATAAGTTATTCTGTTTTATAATTAAATGTGACTAACTCGGAGGCTCAGTGGTTAGTGACCCTAACTTCTGAGTCAAAATGGCGTGGGTTCGATCCCCACCCAGGGCAAATATTTATGTTATGAACATAAGTGTTTGCTCTGTGTTTGGGTGTTATTTAGTTACTATCTATATCTAGGTAAGTATGTATTTAAAAATAAGTATATGTAGTATATCAGTGTCTGGCAGCCATATCACAAGCTTTGCTTAGTTTGGGGTCAGGGCCGTGTGTAAGATGTCCCAAACTATTTATTTATTTATAGTTAATTTAAGCAGAACTTAAGCAGAGTAAATCATTGTTAATAGTTGAAATAGTTTTGAATACGATACAAATAATTATTTACTCATGATTAAGTCCCGACATCGATGACCTCGGGAGGGTGCAAAAAGATAGCTACGATACGTAAATAAAACCTTCAGAAAACCTTACTCCAAATTAATTTAAGCATTTGTTTTTTCTTATTAGATTAACCATTTTATGACCTAAAAGTTCAATGCAAACCAAATAAATTAACCATTTGAGCGCCGCGTCTCATTTTTTTTTATTTCAAATTATGGGGGCTATAGTCGATAAAAAACCATATCGATTATAGACATCGTTGGCGCCTGGAAAACCTGATCAATATGGGCAACTTTGGCATTCAAAAACCCAAAGTTTAAAGTACAAAAAATACAAATAAAATTATTATTGTCGAACGTCGTTACATAAAGCGCTTACCTAATAATTTCACCGACAAATAACAATCAACAACACAATGACGTCATAACCCAATAAAGCAGTACAAAGCTAATGCCACAGTAAATCTACATGTAATAAATCAAACACACAATGTGTACCGAATAAGTTGTTACGAATTTCGCAACAGTTGCTGCAATTTTCACAAATCAAATTAAGGTAATATTTGCTTTTAAGCAAAATTAACTTTAATTTCGAAGACTGGTATCCTCTATTTGGAAACTAACCACACATTGACTTACATGTTCATGCAGCACGTTAATATCTTATCGATATAGGTAACGTACCGGGTGCTTTTACAATTTTGCGAACTTCTTTTGAAACAACGAGTTAGATAAGTTATGACGTTAAAAATAAATAAATACTTAGTTAAAATAATTCACGCGAAATTCGTCAAAATAAAACTTACCTAACTTGGGGCACGTAGCGCGCATGTTTTCGTAGGGAATCATGCGTCTGGAGGTGTATTAGTGTCCTACGCTCTACGTCGTCTACGACGTAATCCCTACTATATGCTTTCCTTGCCCTGCAGTCGTAATCGTCCAGTACCAATAAATTGGCGTAGAAATTTTGTGCCTACCTATACAACGTGTAACGGAAAGGCTGTATACATAAAAAGTGGGTTGATACCTTATATAGATGCTGTATTCGAAAATCCAAGCCAAAATAACAACATTTACTTTAAACAAAAATTAAATATGACTGACTAGAAAAAAAAAAGACAGCAGTTCAAGGAGGTGTGGTTTGATTTTGATGGGCAAGGTCTTGTTATTGACCTCACAAATGTTTAGTGTGATAGTGCTGTGCAAACGTGAATTAGTCATAAAAATGACTAGTTTTTCAAAAAAAGATTAAAAATCAGCAAACGAACTTAAACGGCTAAACATCCATCCATCCAGCCATCTAGTTTGTTACCGTTATCTGATTTGGTACTTTCAGTATGTATACAGTGTTTCCGTAACACGTTGTTTAAGCTCCAAATAATTTTAATTATTAAAATTCACTGGGTTCTAGATATTGATGAATAGCGTCGTGAAGAAATTTGCATACTTCCATAGCAGAAATTCGATACCGTATGCAAAGAATACGGATTATTCATTAGTTTTATCGATCGTATAATACTATAGTGCGTACCACCAAAGATGAGACTTACAAGCGTCAGTGGTGGGGGATCTTGTGCTGATACAGTCGTGTACAAACTAATTATCCATAATTTGTATATCTATTAAACGTTTTATAAACGTTTGTATATCTATTATCCATAATTTGTATATTTATTACAAACCAAAGTGGTTTCTCAAGTCTCATCTTTGGTGGAACGTACCAAATTGCCCTAGATCTTAAATAACAAACTCCAATACATAAGTTCCTAGGTCCCGCCGATGCACAAGATTTGAATTTATCTAACCACCTCGGTATTTGGCGAATAGACCAAACATAACTCACTCAGGTAGACTTATGTGGCACGCATTCGTTAACTGGCTCTATATCTCGTAGCTATAAATTTAATTGTACAACTTGAACCTTCCACTAAATTTGTCTTAAAATAGTTTGAAATTTTGCTACAAATTCCCGTAGTAACGAAGTAATCTCCAGTTAACTGAGAGGCTAATTAAAATACATAAAATCTATTTAAGTAAGTAAGAACCTTCTTTTAATCCGTCTTTTACGAAGATGTTGTTCGTATTTTTTTCCAGACTTCAGTTTTCGGTTTTTAACCGTTAAACTACTCCTTTTGTCTGATGTCATTTATCAATTTTGGTATAACTGCGTAGCCAACTGCTCGCAACAGTAGCAGACAATAGTGTTGTTGTCGACACGTAATAAGGCGCTGCGGAAAGCTACGCGTCGCTATGTGTTTCATAAATAAAAAACCGGACAAGTGCGAGTCAGGCTCGCACATCGAGGGTTCCGTACAAACCCAGAAAATTGGGAAGTTGTTAAAATTTCTATACTATAACCATCGACAAAAAGCTTCTTTTTATAAGATACCTTACATGATAAGATTTACTCACTTAAAATTTTGAACCCATATTTTGTGAATTTTGGGGTCCTATTTTTGTGTAATTTATATAAAAATGTACAGTTTTCAGATTTGTTCCTATATGTGTACTCTGAGACAATGCTTTTCGCCAAATTTCATAGTTCTACGTCAACGGGAAGTACCCTGTAGGTTTTGTTTTTTACGACATAAACAGCTCTAACTTTTTTATACAGTTACTGAGAAGTTTTTCTTTTACACAACTGCAAGATATCATAGATATACGTATATCGTTTAAATTTCAACTAAATATATTTACGCGTTCCCGAGATAAAGAGTCTTGACATACACACAGACGGACACACAGTGATCCTATAAGGGTTCCGTGTTTTTTCCGTTTGAGGTACGGAACCCTAAAAACCAGTAATCTCGCGGCAACTTTGCTTCTGCTGCTTGCAATCGGCTACGGAATCGTACTGTTACTTGAAAAGATTAAGTTTGGCAGTTTGAGTTGAACGGCGTGAGCGACGGTGCTGTGAGTGTTGGTGGCTCTGCACGCGTATCTGCCGCCGTGCTTCACTCGCGCGCTGTTCTATCGGCAGCACGTAGTTGGCACTCGACTATAGGCCCGTTGGACTCTTTCGTTTTTCGTCGCCTTACCGTAAACATTGAGTAGTGCACCGTGAACATAGGTTCCGTGAATGTTGGTGGCTCTGCACTCGTATCTGCCTCCGTACTTCACTTGCGCACTGATCTATCGGCAGCACGTAGTTGGCTCTGGACACTAGGCCCGTTGGACTCTCTCACCTTTCGTCGCCTTACCGTAAACCTTGAAGCGAGAGCGATGCTGCCATGAGTGTGGGTAACTCTGCATTCGTATCTGATGCCATGTTCCACCCGCGCGCTGTTCCATCGACAGCACGTAGTTAGCACTAGAACCAAGGCCTGTCAGACCTCTCTCTCATCCTTCGTCATCTTACCATAGACATTGAGTCGTGCAGCATGAGCGACGGTGCCATGAGTGTTGGTGGCTTTACACTCGTATCTGCCTCCGTGCTCCACCCGCGCACTGTTCAGCGATAGCGTGGACAGCACGTAGTTGGCACTGGAACCTAGGCCCGTAGGACCGCTCTCTCGTCCTTCTGTTATTATTGCTCTGGAAATAATAGCATCTGTTACAGTTAGCCCAAGATAGAGAATAGTGGCGACAAATAGTATTGGAAGCCAAGACATAATATTGGTCGTTGCGCCTACATAGTAGTAATAGTTACAATTAAGTTATAAGAGGGTACTTCTCAAATTATGGCAATATGACCTATAGGTAGGTATAGATCGAATCAGACTTAATGGCGTTTACGAACACAAAGAGAGTCGGTGCGCAGTTTCATTTATGCTAGCGAGGGTGAGGAGTGTGATTTTGTGCAGCTTATAGCTATTTGATCTATACAACATTTTTGTTAAAGGCAGTGAAAACCTCTTTACGCTTAAGCCTGAGGAAGTGACTAAGTTCAATATTTATACCTACTCGTAAGTACAGTTACGGTTTGGCTGCAGTTCGATCAACACGCCGACTATTGCCGATCATTAAGAAAATATTTTTATCTGTCTTACTCACAATAAGTAAATATGTAGGTCAATTTGTGTATTTCCTTAATTCATCCACAGTCACATTTTGGAAAGCTAATAAAACAGTCGTTCTAACTTCAAACAGGCCTAAGCCAAGGAAGTTGTGAGTTAGACACCGATTTCACTTGGCAGCTTTACAAATGTGAGAAACTTTGAAACAATCCGAGGTACGTACTTAGTTCAGCAGCGTGAGTAAATTACGCGACTGTCAAAGCAAACTCGCAAAGAAACGATTGTTTTGCTAAAACTTGAAATGGAAATGTAAAAGAAAATATCGATTCTATTGAGAAGAATAAGGAACCACAAGCGTCACCAGCGTTGTAGCGTACGGGCAATCACCGGCTCGGATTACTTTATTGCTTATCGAAAAGTTTGAAACATACCTAGTAGAAGTTTAATTTGCCTAGTCATCATGTCAGCCGCAGGATTCCTCTAGGGATGTTTACAAATACAGGAAATTACACAACTGTCAAAGCGATCTCGCAGAGATTCGATTGTTTTACTAAAACTTGAATTGTATTGCATTGTGAACAAGTTTTTAAATTTAAAACCACAATCTTTTCGCAAATCTGACTCTTATACCATACTGGCCGTTTAATAGTCCACTGGTGAATATAAGTATGTATACCTACGAAAGGCGATCAGCGACTTGGATCCCCAATTCCTCGATCGATTCGTAGCAAAACTGCTTAAGTTTTACTACCTAATATTACATCCATGTATTATATCTATACCAGTGTGTGTTGCCAGTGATGACTTATGGCACAGAAACGAGGTCTCTCACTATGGGCCTTATTAGTAGGCTCCAAGTAGCCCAACGAGCTATGGATAGGGCTATGCTCGGATTTCTCTGCGAGATTGAATCAGAAATGAGGAGAAACTTAAAAGAACCAGAGTTACCGACATGGCCCAGCGGATTGGTAGGTTGAAATGGCTCAAATGGCAGTGAGCAGGGCACATAGCGCGGAGGACTGATTACCGATGGGGTTGAATAGTTCACGAATGGAGACCACGTACCTATGGAGATAGCAGGATCGCGCTGGATGCAAGCCGCTACCAACCGGTCTTATTAGAAATCTTTAGTGTGTCAGTGGACGTCCTAAACGACGAACGATTATATCCTTTTTTTTTTTTAAATTGCGAATAGGTTTGCGTTTGACTACACACCGCCTAATGTTAAGCAGATGTGCGGTCTAGGGTGTAGTACGCTTACCTAGAAGATACCTATTTACTCGGGATTTGAAGACACCCACCATATTCATGACAAATTTCAACTGTATCATTGCAATCCTTGTATTTAATTGTAAAATAACAACCACTTAATAGCGGGAAGGGACTTACAATTTGTCTTGAAAATAAACTTCGAAAGTACGCCGATACGACTCCGTAGCAATTCGATAGAAACTCAACAACTTTGTTTTAATTAATAAAGTTTCAAGTTCTGTTATTGAGTCGGTCTGTTTAACCTCGGTCACTTAAAACTTTGCTTTAACTGCTCATAAAGTATTGTAATTACCTATCTAGTTTATAGTTCTTTAACTTCCTTAACGGAAGACTTACGGTAAGTACTAACTACGGAACAATGGGATGTTCAGGGAAGGCAATAAGCGAATGAAACTCAGTGCATTACGAGACGGCTCCACGTGCTAGCACTCGCCAACTTGAAAAAGGTCACCGAATGCGACCGAAACTATAGTCGTTACGACTATCCCTACACGTAAGTTTAGTCCCGTTATATATAGTATAAAATGAATGAAAATTACTATTTAAAGAAAGAAACATACTATCACTATAACGTACTATACCGTGACCGTGTTAGAAACGTTTTAGGAAAAATAATTATTTGCGAAACTAACTGTAGTTCGAGAAAATCTCAAGATTTTTTTATTTTATTGCGCTGATTGAGATTGTTTTTGCTCGTATATTATATTTATCAAATAAAATAAGTGAATTTTATTATTGAAAACTGATGAAAATACTACAGTATGAAAGGTACAGATATTACTGTAGACACAAAAAAGAAATGTGTTTATATTGATGCGTAGAATGCGCTATAACTTTGTAGCTGCGTTAAGTCTACCTTTACGATCATATTTTACAACGTTTACGATAACGGCGGGGTATATTTACAACAACTTTATGTCTGTGTCCTAGAACGTTCTCAAAGCCTTTGCTATTTATCTTAGTTTAAGTGCTTTATCACGAGTAAGTATCTACTTACCTCTATTTCTCTCTTATTTTTATATCAAAACTTGGCTAACGCTAAAAGCAACTAAAGCTAAAAGCAAAATAAAAAGAGAAACATACAGCTGTCTTAATGGTAAAAATAGCTAGAGAAAATTGAATTTGTGAAGTACACATGATACATTAAAACTAAGTTATGCAGTCAGGTTGTACTGTCCGGACTACAAAATCATACAGTAAATGAAAACGAAACGGAATCAAATATAAAACTTTAAAAACTTTAAATTTTCTACCATCTTTTACAACATTGTCGTGAATATCTTTGGTTAAACTGAGAGAAGTAGACGGCTAGATAATAACTCTACAAAGCATTATGCGGTGAGCCACAGTCAGTGGCTAAACTCTCGGATATTTTCTGGCCTAATAAAGTGATTCTAGATTTATCCAGGAAGGATTTATGCGGCAGTTATACCAATAACCAATAACTTACCCGCCGGCAGCGGGACGGACCGGAGCAGTTACGAAAGCTACGAGAGCGCTACGAAAATCTGTGCAAGCCGTTCAAATTATATAGTGGCAAACTTTCAACTTTACATTTTTATATTTTTAAAGTAAAACTTTACTTGCTAAAACACGTTGCGTTGGTGCATTTTTGACTGTGGTTTTTGATCAAAATAAAAAAAAAAGTCAAATGTCAGATATTTTATAGAATTATCAATTCGATTATTTTATAATTAGGGAGATGAGATTAACAGTCGATACTTTAGCTCTAATTAAATTAGCTCTACGAAAAAGTATCGACTGTTCATCAACCACATGGCAAAGAGCACTTCTAACCATCCACCGCTTCTTACCTGGCATCGCTTGCAACGTATATACC
This sequence comes from Hypomecis punctinalis, assembly GCA_949316475.1. Lineage (NCBI taxonomy): Eukaryota > Metazoa > Arthropoda > Insecta > Lepidoptera > Geometridae > Hypomecis > Hypomecis punctinalis. Next base: position 13,455,581 of record OX438815.1, on the reverse strand, counting down.
AACTCCTTAGTCATCAATAAATCTATAGGTAAGTCCTCACCCATGATGCGAAGGTATCGACTGCCCGTCGAGGCTCCACCGGAAGCGAGGCGGGGGTTCCCCTACGGCGGAGCACTTCAGTGCCACCTGGGCGCCGGGCTGCACCGCTTGCTCAATGAACGTGTATACCAACTCGGGTCTCGAATCTGTATACATTAAAGAAAACATTAACACTAAAACATTGTGACGTGTGCTTTGTGGCGGTATATTCGTATTTACATCAGTATAGAAAATACGCCAAGTATTAAGTACACATTTACATAATGAAAATGAATCTTTAATGCTAAATCAATCTTCTTAACGGGCAGTAATGTTACAAGCTGTGCAAAGCCCAATCCTGACCAAGTAAATAAGTAAGTTCGTACAGGCCGGGTGGCTTGCCCTGGTGTCAGATTTTTTTTACTGACTGAAATTCAGTTAGCAGTTTATAGCTAAATTCACAGCAACCGAGAAGTTTGGTTCGACCTATAAGAATCATTTAACTCTAGTATATTTCTAAATAGAAAAGCTTGTAGTAGAGTACTTATACTGAGCGCCACACAAATTGAAAGATGGGAAGTTAGCCGCAGATAACACTTCGCCGTGATTCGCTAATTATTGCGCATGTGTGCATAATGCCTAAACAAATGGCGACCCAAGCAGCAAAATGTGGTCTAGTAATTATCCTGGAACCACCATTTTATTAGGACTATAACGGAATAGTAAGCAATTATAACCACGGAAAAGGGCCCAATTTATAGGCGTATTTTACCTTATTAAATATCTATAGTAGACTTGGTGAACACCACTTTGACCAATTACAACCTTATAGTTGGACTACGTGGAACTATTTCCTCCCGCGAAGCTAACTATCAGCGCTTAATAGAACCAAACACGACAATAACATACACAGTGAATCCCTTACAAGCTCATACAAAGTGTTCTGTATTGGTGAATGTTGGTGCGCACATTTGTAAAGATTAATATTAATAAAGGTAGGTAAGTTATTCATCCATTTCTTATCATTATCTTTTTATATTAACTGGAATATGAATTATGGGTAGAGTGTTAGTTAACAATAAGTCAAAATGTATAATGTGTTTGAATGTGCATGGCGCACGTACATTTTCGGTGAAGTATAATAGGTTTTTTATCAAAATTTTTACACGCCCCTTGAAATTAGCATTTTCACAAACTTGAATTTTAAAATAATGTTGGTTTTAGTAAACATACAACGAAAAATCGCCATTTTGAGAAAGTTGGTTTTAACAAATACATTAACAAACCGTTATAGGCGTACTTTGTGTATAAAATGGTAAATGTCAGAACCATTTCTTGGCCATATTTTTGGAATTAGAGTTCCGCAAATATTTCTATAACCGGACGGTTATTTTATATTGCTATTAGGTACCTATGTCTTAATTAAATGTTTTTGTTTAGATGTCAGCATTGAAAATGGTAGTGTTTTTGAACGTCGATCGATTTTGGCAACGAGTACGACACAACAAAATCAAATTGTCGGCACTGAGACTATAACAGCATTTGCAAGACCATTATAAAACAATGTATTCTAGTACAGGACAGTATGGATACAGTTTTTGATACTAAGCATATTATATGAAACCTTTATAATCGTGTTAAGATTATAATAATATTGGTTTATACCACTATAAAACCGCTTCATTTTAATTATAATTGATCTGTAAAGTGAACTTATAAACCCTTATAAAACCAAGTAATAAATTCAAATAGTTTCCAGTATGTTTAGTTCTGTTTATCACTCTTATTAGCGTACTTTACTTATAGTAGTTTTATAATGCTTCTTATTAGCAGTTATAAGTATAGCCTACCAGTTTATATACTCTTGAGTGCAATTACACCCTCGCGATACTTTTATAGGTTACCCAAGCTTATATTGCGCCCTTAATTTCAACCTATAAGTAATTATAAGTTAATGTATCAGATCAGATATACTATAAGGCCCAACTAACTCCATTCTTGCTATTGCAAGTGTGGCAGCCAATACTAGAACCCTTAAAAGAACATTATAAGTGCTGGAGGCCTGTAACATCGGCATTATAGGATAATTTTGTTGCTTGGGGAAGTAGTGAGCTCGGGCGTAGGGAGCGCGCGGGAGGCACGAGGTTGGCGGACGGGTGTTGTCTGTCTGGCACCCGCTAACGTCTATATTTTGGCATTTGCGCAGCTCTCTGCTAACTAACTAACTCTCGGCTAACTTCCCATCTTTCAATTTGTGTGGCGCTCAGTATACTATAACTCTACAAGTTTTAGTCCAGGAAAAATAACACGACGGATTTTTGTAAGGGTACACAAAGAAAACTCCACAAAATACATAAATTGAAACTACTGCAACAGTAAGCAAGACTTACGAAATCAATATGAAGTGCCTTTAAACTAAATTGGAAAGTTCTAGACAAAGAATCACCAGGTAAAGGCTTCCAGTCGCTAGCCCCTAAAGCCAAACGAAACTTTACCTGAAAAACATAAAAAGAATAAAACACACTTACCAGAAGAGCGTTTTAAACGTTTCCGTTTGAACGGGCGAACTGAGCGCGTTTGCCTCACTAACGAGCACCGTGTAACTGAAAAAACATAACTGGGTAAATGGAAAAAATATAGGGTATGGGCGTACCTAGGCGAGGGGTGGGGGCGCAGGCCTCGCGCAATAGTTTGCTCTTCTAATTTAGAAATAATTACTCTAACTAGGCAACACCTGCATACTCTCCTTTGCCATTTAATGCCAGCAACATCTTTGTAATTTAATATCTTTATTTTAAATGGTTGTAAAATGTACTAAGTCTTTGTTTTTCAATTGCTTTATGCTAACAACCGGGTTCAACCAAAGTAGTAGCAAGTTTTTAAAAGTTTGGCTACCATACAGGGTTATTCCTAATCAATTAGCATCCTTTTAGTGGCTTATTCTGTACATCAAAACTAACAACTTCTGTTCTGCGACTTTTGTCAAAACTAAAAAAAAATTACTTTTCCATACATTTTGTCGCGGGTGAACGATATTTTCTATGGAATAACATTTTTTTTGAGTTTTGACAAAAGTCACAGAACAAATTGTTAGTTTTGATGTACAGAATAAGCCCCTCAAAGGATGCTAATTGATTAGGAATAACCCTGTATAAATAACAGCTATAATTTAAATGTCTTCTGTGATATGTGCAAATCTACTGATTATTTATAATACGTGAAAAATAGATACTAATCTAAATGACTCAATACCCCCTTAAATATGTGCCCTGATTCCATCCTATTAGGTACAAGTTCACATAGCGCCGCCTTTAGAATAGTTGTCTTTATGTTTGCATAATGAGACTGTGCTGTACTATGCTAGCTACAGTCTTGTTAACTCTAATGATTTCTCGCTAATATATTCAGGAAAATTTATCTATATATATAAAATGATATTGTATACTGATGGTACTGTAATAAACAACTTTTGAATTAAGACTTATAAGTTGTATGAGTTGTATCATCACTTATTTTTATTTAATTATATTATACACATATTTATTTATAGTCTTAAATTTAAGTTTTTTTACAATATTTATATAATAAAAAATAAAATACTATAAAAAAACCTAAACCTAGAGTGCCGCCGGCAGCGGGGCGAGGCCCAAGCTACCGGTGGTTGGCTCTACAGAGAGAGGAACCTCCTGACAATGCGCGCTGTGTCCAGGACGACCGCCTTCTGTATCTGACCCTTGACCCAACCGTCTAGCGAGAGCCTCTTAAGATGGTGGTCGAGACTCTTCGCTATTAAGCCGTTTACCGAAACGACTATCGGGACAATGATCGTAGAGTCCACATCCCACATGGCGGTAACCTCGTGAGCCAAGTCAAGGTACTTGCTGAGCTTGTCCTTCTCGGCCTTCACGAGGTTCTCGTCATGTGGGATGGTGACGTCGACGAGCACTGCCCGGCGCTGGGACCGGTCGACCACCACGATATCAGGCCTATTGGCGACAATAGTCCTGTCCGTGATGATAGAGCGGTCCCAGTAAAGCAACGCACGACCATTTTCGAGAACTGGCGCCGGTGCCTACTTATAGTACGGCACTTCAGACTCGACAAGGCCGTATCGAAGAGCAACTTGCTGATGGATAATCCTGGCTACTTGGTTATGCCTGTGCAAGTACTCGCCGTTGGCAAGATGAGAACAACCGGAAGTAATATGCCTGAGTGACTCTCCGGGACGGTGGCATGCCCGACAAATGTCGACCGTACCGTCCTTCAGGATATACTTATACTTGTATACGATAGTTGTTCGTCAAGACAACTTCGTCCGCAATTGCACAGGCCAAAACTTCAGTTTCCCCAAAGAGGTCACCGAAGCGCAGCCAGGCCACCGACGCGAGCAGGTCCACATCGGGTCCTGTTAGGGCCCGATAGAACCGCCCGTGCAGCTCCTTGCTCCTCCATACCGCCTTGCGATCATCGGTGCTGAGCACCGATGGCCTGCGCCAGTTCTCCTTCGCCAGGGAGAGCGGGGTGAGGCCTCTGTCAACTGCCACCACATCGCAATGCATTCCACGCCCGCTGTTTCGGAAATAGTCCCGGAGACTGTATACATTATAATTATATTAATTATTATTTATATTGATTAAGAGTGTTTGACTTGTATCTAACTGTTAAATGAGTATGAATATATTAAAAATCTGAAAGTGTGTTTGTTGGTTTGTTTGTTACTCTTTCTCGCAGCAGCAGAGGGTGATATTTGGACGGATAAGTGCCTATAGTTTAAAGGTTAGAGCGAGTGTCGTAGACTAGGTACATTCTATCCCGTAAAAATAAAAGGTTTTAATGAGATCTAATGTATCATAGCAACCATAATTATTCACATATTCAGTAATAAATGTTACTATACGAAATCCATAAACGTACAATACGAGTAACATTTTCCACAACAATGTTACCTATAAAGTTTTCTCGACATCAGCAACCGTCAAATCGACGACACATAAATATGTATACGCCGAATTGAGGTCTCGTTGAAAAATTCACTCAGCTCCACGTTTTACTATTCGCATTCGTTCAGAATTTATAACATCGTAAATCGTAAAGCCGGCCAAAAAATTTACAACTTTGTAGAGGTCAAATTGTCGGATAAGTCGAGCTGCGATAGTACAAGCTTATCTGTTGTCATAAACAAAGGATTCTACTAGACTCGTATACCTTTGAGCCGAGGATTCTTTAAGAGAGGTGCACCATCAAATTAACTCGAAGCGATCTAAAAAACATCCCAAATAAAACTAACGTGACATCCTAACATTAGTGCTAGTGTTTTAGTAATAAAGTACCAGATTTACTAATGGGCTAGGTAGATTGGAACTTGAGGTGTAGATATTTGGGGGACGGCAGCAGCAATTTTCATTGTGCCATTTTAGAAGATTGTAGAAATAATCTATGAGCTGACACATTGACTCCTATTTTATTTAACTACACAAAATAAGAGTGATAAAATATTTTTGCAATATTTTGTGGCAGTATTTTAGTAGCCTATATAATGGCGGTTTATAATATGTAAATCTGGCCGCTAGATGCGTGCACTGGAATACAAAAACATTTAACACAAAATCTACCTATAGAAACGCAAATAGGGCTTAATTTTAAAGCTTTCAGGCGACAAATATAGATTATGTATTTAATAGTTTTGGAATAAATATGGAGAACTACTTATTACTATGGTGCTTTACAAATTTATGTAGGTTGATTGGTGTACTTATTACTTAAATACTCTTGTTAACTTTAAAAATTTGATTTTGGATCATATTTATAAACTGCGCTGCGCTACCCAAAAGAAAGCTCAAAAGCCCAGTGAGTTTTTGTCCTTTGACGCCAAAAATGTAGATGTCCTACGGCTATAGCCTTAATATTTACGGCCTAGATATATAAGCTCCAAGGCTTGTAGTATATACTAGTATAACCTGGGACGCATTACGATTTAATGCCTCGTGTGTTGGAAAGTGCCCTCGCATTGGTAATTTACGCCAGACGCCCGTAGATTCATGAGCACAAGGAAAGGTCTACACTTGATTTAGGTAGGTCTGGTGGCTAAGGCCTTTTCTTGGCCGTACATAATTGTGTTGGGGGAAATAATTAAGTTGCGTACCTTTGCAGCAGTTCTGGTTAACCAAGGGTCCGAGGGTCGACCGCATTCGGCTAACTGAGACTTAATAATTTTATTAACTTATGGTTTACGACTTTTCGGATTATGTTTTCATGTTGGGGTAATTGTTTTGAGGGAAGGCTTCCAGAAAGTGTATTGAATTATTTTGAAGCGAGTTTTATAAACGCAGAGGTATTTTTACGTATCTACGTAAGTAGTGAGTAAAGGGGGTTTCTAATTCACTTTGCTGTGATTGGTCGGTTCTTATCTCCAAGTTGACCTTGAGCCCCTCCCACGTGCTGTGATTGGTCGGTTCTTATCGCAAAGTAGGTCATGTGTCTCCCACGTGCTGTGATTGGTCGGTTCTTATCGCAAAGTAGGTCATGTACCCTATCAAGTTGACCTTGAGCCCCTCCCACGTGCTGTGATTGGTCGGTTCTTATCGCAAAGTAGGTCATGTGCCCTACCCTGCTCCCCGCCGCCTCCGACCCGCCTTCACCCCGCCTTCGCCCCGCCGCTGCCGAGACCGTCGCTGAGGCGGCACCCCGCCCCCGCCTTCACCCCGCCTTCGCCCCGCCGCCGCCGAGACCGTCGCCGAGGCCGCACCCCGCCCCCGCCTTTACCCCGCCTTCGCCCCGCCCCTGCCAAGACCGCCGCCGCCGCCGCCGCTGTAACCGCAACCGCGGCTGCGACCGCGACCGCATACGCGACCGCGACCGCAAACTCGATCGCGATCGCAATCGCAACCGCTGCTGCAGCCGCAGTCGCAATCGCCGCCGGCGCCGCCGCCGCAGTCGCGACCGCGACCGCAAACTCGACCGCGATCGCAATCGCAACCGCTGCTGCAGCCGCAGCCGCAATCGCCGCCGGCGCCGCCGCCGCAGTCGCGACCGCGGGCTAGACCCGCCGCCGCCGCCGTCGCCGCCTCCGAAGCCGAGCTGGAGTCTTCACCCCTTCAGAACCTTCGCCCCTTTGAATTCTTCGTCCCTTCGAAGACCCCAACACCCACATCTATCTCTAACAATAGAAATAATCCGCAAGTAAATGAAGGAAAGAGGAAGAACGTTGTATTCAAGATAACAACATTGTAAGCACAAAAAGAAAATTAATGCAGTTAATAGTTTAAACTTTGTATAAGAGAAAAGGCTGTAGAGAATTTGTAATCTCTTTGTAATTATAATCTCAATGTTTAATCCTTATGTGAATCAATGATAAAAACTTATACGAGTAATATGTATAATAAGGTTGAATACAACAATAAAACACAGTGTTATTATTTAATATTGTTTTCTTTATTAATCCATGATGTTTCATCGATACCCAACCACTTGATTAGGACTTTATTTCCCTTTCTTTTCAAAACTTTCTCTACCAAATAAATGTCAGGATATTTCACTTTTTGTAATTCCTGCTCATAGAATCCACCTAAAATTGGTCTGCTTCTTTCATCTTGAATTTGATAGGTAATTGGATTAGTAGTGTTCACTTCCACTATTTTAAATATTTCAGCACTCCAATTGCCGGTGTATCCTTTAGCAAACGTACTTTTATATTTGCTAATACGCACATAATCACCACATTTATATTTAGGTTTTGGTCTTGCTTTAATATGGTTGTAAACAGTAGATAAAAGTTCGTTAGCATTGTCATGAGTAATACTTGCCGGGGAAGCCCTGATAGTACGATGTACTGTACTGTTATATTTATCTATAACTTCTGTGAGTAGAATATCATTCCAACGGTAGCTGTTTTTATACATAAACTGTTTCCAAAGCCAAGTTTTGATTGTTCGTATAAATCTTTCGGCAATCGACGCTTTCATAGCACTATAAGTAGAGTAATGATTTATCCTGTATTGCTTCATCAGTTTCTTAAATTTCTCATTAAAAAATTCTCGACCGTCATCCGATTGTATGTTAAATGGCTTTCTCTTTAACTTATTATTCAGTATAATCAACATGGATTGGATCACATCATCGGCTGATTTAGTTTTAACCGGTTGAGCCCAGGCATATTTTGAGAAGGTATCGATACACACCAATATATACTTATATCCTTTATTATCTTTAGAATGTTTTTGCATATCAATCAAATCAATTTGCCAGGTGTCGTCGATACCTTTTTGAATAAATCGTCTTCGTGGAAATCTTTTGCGTGCATTCTTGTGAAGCTCTTGAACGACTTGCCATTTACTCATGCTTTATGAGGTGTGTTTGTGGATGTCTTATCGACATCCGTAAGAGGCTTTACAATTGAAGGAGCCCCCGCAGCCGTAGGAATCTTCGAAACCTTAGGAGTCTCTACAATTGTAGAAGTCTTTGCAATTTTAGAAGTCTTTGCAATTTTAGGTGTCTTTACCTCAACGATAGAGGGAGTCTTCGTGACCGATTTAGGTTTAGATATTTTGACATCTGCTGTAATTCTAAGCTTATTTTGTATCTCAGTAAGAGTTTTTGAGGTATTTTTAATCTTCAATAAACAAAAATTTATATTCTCTTCCAATTGCTTTTTTGTTACTGCATCATTTTTTAATACACCTTCCCGTACATTTCTTAAAATACGATTTTCACAGTCTATGGTATTTCTAAAAGCTTTAATCGGATATGTTTGATTAGTGGAGGAGTAAGATGATGATGATGTTGAATGTTTGTTACCAAGTAAGTAACGTCCAAACTTATTCACCGTCATTATTACAATGAGCTAAATCTTAACCAAACAGGTTTTTTATTGTCATCAAAGATGGTGGCTTAATAATTTTTGCTTCACTCAATTCCTCTATGATAGATAATATTTCATTATCATGACCGGTGTTGCCAACGGCTTGTGAAGCAGTCAAAAGACGTAATCTATCAATAAGTTCATTAGGATCATCCCAATACATAACATCCGTATTAGGATAGTATTTTTTCATACTTAAAACATTTGGTGATAACGATGATAAGATGTTAGATTTGGCGGTAAAACCGGAACCGCTAGCATTACTTTTGGAAAGTATGTGTGGTCGTATGTACTGTGCATATTTGATTCCTTTATCACCTTGCACCTGGCCAAGTGGTGAATAGTTACGTTTATGAACATTTGTTGTTTGAACTATTTTACTATAATTTTTCACATCAGCATTCTCAATAACATTATTGTTGGGACTTTTTTTGAATAACAGTTCACACAATCCTGGCGTATACTTATATTGTATATTTTTAATTGTAAAAAAATTGTTGTGAAATTTTATTTCGTCATTGCCAATGAAATATCCATCTTCAACTATACTTGCACCATAGGGTATTTTTGTAATATTATTCAATACCATCGAGTCCAGATATTGAGATACGAACGATGGTATTATTTTTTTCTTTTGTTTTGATGAAGGCGATGCTGCATCTTCAAAACGCTCGTCTGAGACAGAACTGTCCGTTGTATTTGTAATATCACTGATATTTATGAGTGATTCATCAGTAATTTTTTCACTACTTTCGTCTAAGTTTTCCATTTTATTTTTACCATTATTTTTTAAGGTTTGGTTCAGTATACTGTTCAAGGGCTGTGTGATTGGATTAAAGGTGTCCTTCAACAAAGATGACATTTCCGCTTTATCACTATTAATTTTTTTTAATTTATTTTTTACCGAGTTAACCGACTCGATCAATTTACGTTTAATTTTTTTATCACCAAACATCTGTACTGTTGGAGGCTCCATTGCAAAGTGCTTACTAAATTAATCTTACATTCGTTTAAGTTATTTTCCTCTACTGAATGCTTAAGAAAACATCGAAACCTCTACGATAGCGTCCTTTGTTTATATCCATATTTTTATCAATCACAATAAAACTATATTGATTATCCCAACACATACGACATACGGAGAGAAATTTATCCCATAACATATCCGTATTTACATGATCATCATATACATGTTTTAGATTCATATCGTCTTGCTTGAAGAGTATAATAAAGTTTGCGTTATCACGTACCAGTTGTTTAGGTATTTTACTATATGTCTGACATAGATAAAAACAATCTAAGCCTTTATGTCTACCCATAGAGAAATATTGACGTATAGATTCTTGATCTTCCATGGATACATCATCAAATATAATAATACTGTCATTTAACGTTTCATCAAACGGAGAAATTTCATTCTTATCAGAGAAAGTGTAAAAATTCACGGCAGGAACTTGTTTGAAAACTTTTCCAAGGAAAAGGTACTTCGGTTGGTTTAGAGATTTTGAATATAAGTAGACGTTTTGAAATTTTAATCCATTTATATCCAGTAGGAGGGTGAGCAATAGATTAGTTTTCCCACAGCCTGACGGACCACAGATTAAACATCTTATACTATTGGGCAGCAGCGAGCTATGTTTACTTTCTTGTTCATTAAAATTATCCAAAATATTCCAATCCTTAACGGATAAAGACGTGTTCTGTTTTTTAATCTTCATTTCGCTAAGACGATAGACTGAAGACGCGTGTGCTTAAATAGAAACTAAAAATGAAGTTGCAACATGATACCGTTTCCAAATGTAATAAGTGTTTTGGGAAAAAAAGGTGTCGGTTTGGTAAATAGTATGAATTACCTTTTGAATTACATTTACCAGGATACAACTACTGCGATCCCAGAACTAAATTACATAAACGTTTAAATATAGGTGACGTTGGAATCAACCCCTTGGATGACGCTTGCAAATCCCACGATATTGCATACTCCCAAAACCCTGCTTTAGAGGCGCGACACAGAGCCGATTTAGAATTAGCTTCAGTCGCAAAGAAGCGGTGGGAGGAGTCACCCAACTGGTCCGAAAAATTGTTCGCTCTCGCCATTAATAAAATAATGAAGTTTAAAGTGGAAAGAGGTATGGGAATGCCCATGTCAAAGGTGATTGCCGCCAGTCGTAAAGCGGTAAAAACTTCATCTAAAAATAAAAAAACTATGAATCATGATAAATTAGTGAGCGTTGCGGTGAAAGCAGCCAAAAAAACGATGAGTAATAAACATGTCAAGACGCCTAGAGTGATCCGACTGCCAAAAAGAGGTGGTTTTCTTCCATTGATTCCGATTTTGGGTGCTTTGGCTGCTACCGGTTCATTGGCGGGAGGTGTAACAGCAGCTGCTAAAAACATTTACGATATGGTTCAGAAAAGGAAGGGAGCATCTGATCCAAGTATACCTACGGCTGTGGGAAGAGGCATGTACATGGCTCCATACAGAAAAGGGATGGGTCTTTACATGACACCATACCAAAAAAACTAACTTTCACCCTACCGAAACGTGCTCTGTATGATTACGAAATTGTGAATTATGTGAAACGTATGAATATTCCATATTTTCGCGGTGTAATCATGAGAGATGATCTAGTGATGAGAAAATCTCCCCCATGGAGATATGAAACAGGAGTAATTAATTTAGACGATTCGAGTGGGGTGGGCACACATTGGGTGGCGTATGTGAAGAAAGATCAAGATTGTGAATATTTCGATAGTTATGGCAACTTGAGACCGCCTCAAGAGTTTATTAATTATATGTCAAAAGGTGTCAATGACGCGTCAATCAGGTACAATTTTAATAATGTTCAAAATAAAAGTTTGTTTAATTGCGGACATTTGTGTTTACGTTTTCTATTGAGTGTGTGTGATTATATATTTACTAAATAAATGTGTTTATATGATGATGTATGGCGGTTTTAATTTCATTTCCATGCTAGAAGTGGAAAGGTAATAATGTCTTTTACCCTATCTTTAAACGGAATCAAATCTGTGTTGGAAGCTAATTATTTACCTCCGATAGAACTATCGCCGCACGAGCGATATGAATGTGCTCTCATTCATTTTAAGACTTTTAATTCAATCCCTAATGTTGATAGTAGCAATAATCTGTTTCATTATAGCGATAAGAATGTTATTGAGCTTCCTCACGGCTCCTACGAATTGGAGGATATTTTTCGGTATATTAATCAGGAACTCGTTAACCTCAGTGGGGATGATTCTTCAAAACTAATAGACATGGAAGCCAACACAAACACAATGAAATGTTTGTTTCATTCCCCCATATATGACATTCATTTTGAGAAACAGAACAGTATCGGAAGTATATTTGGATTTTCACGTAAACGGTTGGATCATGGCAAAATTCATTACTCAGATCAAGCTATAAATATTTTAATCACCAATACTATAAGAATAGAGTGCAATATAATAGAGGGATCATTCATCAACGATAGACCGGGGCATGTGCTACACGAATTTTCCCCATCAGTACCACCAGGATATCAAATCATTGAAAATCCCTCTCACCTCGTATATCTACCTTTGAAAGTTGACTCTATTCCAAAACTTGAAATACGTATTGTCAATGAACAAGGGAGACTTGTTAATTTTAGAAACGAGAACATTGCCCTTCGTTTACACATTAGAAAGATAAGATGATTATCTATAATAACGTTGGAGGAAGTGTGAAAAGTCGCAGTATCACGAGTGCTACGGTAAAGAGTACACCGTCAGCACCATCAAATACATCTAGTCCTACTACTCCCACTCCCACGAGATTAACCAATAAATCTAATAAAATAAGAAAAGATAATATCTTATTTTTACAATCTTTAGGATTGTAAGAAGTCTTGCGTCAGAAAATCACTAAAAATAAAAATGACATCATCATCATCATCGATGTTGAATATTGCGGAGAAAGTTATGTATGATGATGGTATAGAGAGTTTTGAGTATCATACATATGTACCATACAACAATGTTTTCGGTAACAATGATGAGATTAGAATTTGTGTTAACAGCCAAGATCTCATAGTACAACCCAGCCAGAGTTTTCTAGTGATTGAAGGTTCTAAAACCAAAGAAAGTACTCTCGTTAACAACTGTATGGCTTTTCTGTTTCAAAATATTCGCTACGAGTTAAATGGGGTTGAAATTGATAGGAGTAAAAATTGTGGTATCTCCACACTTATGAAAGGTATTTTATCATATGGCAAGGAAGAGGGTACTGCTTTGGAGAATAGCGGATGGAATTTAAGTGGTTTCAAAGATGTGGAAGAGTTCTCTTTCATCATACCACTACGCCATCTGTTGGGTTTTGCCGAAGACTATAAGAAAGTGATTGTACGTGGTAAACATGAATTAATACTAAACAGAAGCTCTACGGATGTCAACTGCGCTACTAAGCCCACAGCACCAATTGATATAACTATAAAACGTATCGTTTGGAGACTTCCCATAATCAAAGTGTCAGATGATGAGAAATTGCAACTTTTAAGTTTTATAGAAAATAACATCTCAATTCCTATCCCATTTCGCGCTTGGGATTTGTACGAGTATCCAATGTTGCCTGCATCACACAAAAACATATGGAATGTAAAGACATCTACACAGCTGGAGAAGCCTCGTTATGTAATTCTTGGATTTCAGCATGCACGCAACAATGATGTGACAAAGAATATGAGTGAATTTGACCACAGCAATTTCCAAAATGCACGATTATACTTGAATTCTCAGTACTACCCCTATGACTCGTTTGAATGTGATTTCGAAAAGGGCACCTATTCACTGTTGTATGAAGCGTTTGCAAGTTTTAAGAGATCATACTATGGGGTAAACAATTCCAATGTTTCCATCAGTCCATCTCATTTTAAAACTAAAACACCTTTGGTTGTATTCAACTGTTCTAGACAAAACGATTCTCTCCCCTCAAACGGCGGTGCGATAGACATAAAATTAGAAATGGAATTTAAGAAAGCCTTATCGCAGAATGTAACAGCTTATTGTCTTATCATCTACGATTCTCTCTTTGAATACAACATCCTAACCGGTGTAGTTAGAAAAATAAATACTTAAACCACCAATCTCTCTCTCTCTCTCTCTCTCTCACTCACTTTCTTTTCTACCCTCCACACTATCCAACGGACTCATATAGCTAACCGGTCTGATCAATGAGTACCCTGTTCAGCGAACTGCCTGTTTAACGAACAGCCTGTTTAACGAACAGCCTGTTTAACGAACAGCCTGATTAACGAACAGCCTGTTTAATGAACAGCCTGTTTAAAGTACAGCCTGTTTAACGAAAAGCCTGTTCATCAGACTCCCTGTTCATTAGACACCCTATTCATCAGACACTTAGTTTATTATACAATTAGTTCTGGTGGTGTGAAGATGTATCCCACTTACACACCGTCTATCCCGCGATTTCATTGTGATCTTTATAAATGTGTATACAATATTTCTCCCTCAATCCGATATGTAAGCATAAGCCTAAAACTTTCTGCGGAGATAAAGAGTGAGAATAATTTGGGCGTTATTATTGATATTGGCGGCAGATTACAAATGATACCGCAGGAATGGTGCGTTATAAACGATAATGCAGAAACAATCACCTCATTCTTCGAGAACGGTTTTGTTCCACCACCGGATACGTTGACCACAAACTTTATCAGCTATTTGAACACACATCAACATGGAAATACATACAGTTGTATAGTTATCCATATCAGAAAAACTTCTATAAGCATCTCCAATGAAGATTGGTGCTACTTCAAACATGTTCTTGAATGCATCACTTTGAGAATACAACATTTGGAGAAAATGAAGACATACTATGATAGTAGAATAAATTACTTTAAAAACTATATCAAGATGAAACAAGTCAAGACTCTGGATGAAGTATCTATCATTATGGACAATACTTGTGATTATTCTTCCATAGTTGATCAGGAAATCAAATGTTATCTAACAGAGTATTTGTTCTACTCCTCTATATTGAACTGAAATAAAAAAAAACCATGTATAAAGCTCATGTACTGTGTTTCCTTATCACTAGTTATTTCTATAAAGTAGTATTTTACAGTATTTTATTATTCAGTAGTGTATTATCTGCGTTATACAATGCACGAGTGTTCGTTTTGTAATGTGCAAGTGCTTAGTAATGAACTTATACAACATTCTAAAACTAAAAGACATAAACTGTTGTGTATACAAGATGATGGTGATTATTTTGCATATGTGGTGGACAGTGCCTTTAAGTGTAGAATTGTTAGCTACCGCATCAATGGATCATCCGAGTTAAGTCCAAAAACATATTTGGTAAACGTGCAGTCCAAGGTCGCCGAATTAATCGCTCTGGAATTAAAAGAGCATAAACAAGTAAAAGTAAACATAGAACTTTTCTGCACCTTTATAATAACTAAGGATGATATCGTTCAGAGAGACTTGAAATCTTTCAATTCCAAGAATGTTGCTTTATACGAAACATCCGATCTTACAAGTTTTTTTGAAGACGTTACCTCCAAGATTGTCACCAAATGTGAAGAATTTCAAGAAAAGGATAGCGGTTGGGCGCTAGATAAGATTGAGTTTTTAGATCTTAATATTAACAAAAATGATCTGCTGAAGGGCAGTTCTTACATCCCACTACCAACGTGGATACAACATAAACGAGCGTGTGTGAATGTACTCAATAAAGATGACGCCTGTTTCTTTTGGAGTGTTACAAGTGCTCTTCATCCAGTTAATGAAAATACACATCGCGTAACATCTTACCCTCATTATGGGACAGTATTAAAAACGGAAGGTCTGGATTGTGCAATGACCGTCAAGGACATTAAACGTTTTGAGGTTATAAATAACCTTAAAATAAATGTGTATGGTATAGAGGGTAAGGAAAAAATTGTACCTTTGTACATATCAACAAAGACTTGTGATCGTCATGTTGATTTATTATATTTTGAAGATCAAGAGAAAGCGCACTATTGCTGGATAAAAAACCTTTCACGTTTGATTGGAAGTCAGCTGTCAAAACATAAGCAGGCTAAATACATCTGTACAAGTTGCTTTCAATATTTTGGGAGTGATGAAAAACTCAAAATTCATATGAGATTGGGGTGTGAAAACGTGGTTATACAACTACCAACACCAAAAGATAAATATTTAAAATTCAAAAATTTTGAACATCAGCTTCCATTGCCTTTTGTCATCTATGCAGATTTTGAATCGATATTAGTGCCGCTACATCGTGATAGAGAGAAGAATACACATTACACTCAAGAACATATACCGTACAGCTTTGCATATTACATTCACTGTAATTATGATGAGTCATTGTCAAAATTTGTTACTTATCGCGGTGAAGATTGTGTTAAGCAGTTTGTAGATAACATTTACTCGGACGCAAGTGAAATTGGGAAAATAATTTCAAAAATAGTGCCAATCGGTGAAATCGTTAAACAATATCTTCAAAATAGCTCTTGTCATATTTGTGAAAAAGCTTTTCTACCTACCGACGAGGTGCATCTTGATCATTGTCATCTAACAGGCAGTATAAGGGGGTATGCACATAAAATATGTAACTTGAACTACTCTATACCGCCCTACGTACCAGTGTTTTTTCATAATTTATCCGGTTATGATAGTCATATCTTTATCAAAGAGTTAGCTGCAAGAGATGCGGAAAAGAGAAAACTCACTTGTATTGCACAAAATAAAGAAAACTACATTTCGTTTAGTCAACAAATTCCTTTTGAGTATGAAAATGGTAACACAAAACATATCACAATCAGATTTGTGGACTCATTCAAATTCATGTCTTCCAGTTTAGAAAAATTAGCTAAAAATCTTTCCAACGATCAACTCATGGTATTACATCGCTATTTCCCCAAAGATGAGCAATTGTCTCTTTTAACACGTAAAGGCGTGTATCCCTACGAATACATTGACTGCTGGGAAAAACTCGAGGAAAAAGCACTTCCCGATAAAACGAGTTTTTATAGTTCATTATCACAATTGTCCATTTCTGATAAAGACTACAGTCATGCTCAAAAAGTTTGGTAAATTTTCAATATAAACACCCTGGGTGAATATTCCGATTTATACTTAAAAACTGATGTTCTACTATTGGTTGAAGTTTTCGAAAATTTTCGAAAAGTTTGTTTGAATGCTTACAAATTGGATCCGTGTAGGTACTTGACAGCACCTGGTCTTTCATGGGATGCAATGCTCAGACAAACAGGTGTAAACCTCGAGCTTTTAACAGATTATGAAATGATTCAATTTTTTAATGCTGGTATTAGAGGTGGTATAAGTCAAGTCTGTAAACGTCATGTGAAAGCCAACAACAAATTTATGGATTCTCAATATAATCCGGAACAAGAAAGTAATTTTATCATTTACCTCGATGTTAATAATTTGTATGGTGAAGCTATGAGTAAATATTTACCATGTAGTAATTTTCAATGGCTTTCTGAAAATGACGTCAAGACATTCAATATTAACCAGCAGAGAGCAAACTCGGACACTGGATACGTTTTAGAAGTTGATATTGAG
The DNA here is from genome assembly GCA_949316475.1 of Hypomecis punctinalis. Taxonomy (NCBI): domain Eukaryota; kingdom Metazoa; phylum Arthropoda; class Insecta; order Lepidoptera; family Geometridae; genus Hypomecis; species Hypomecis punctinalis. Next base: position 13,438,114 of record OX438815.1, on the reverse strand, counting down.
TATCCAAGCTCTCTACACGACCTACACAATGATTATCCTTATTGTGCTGAAACAAAAAAACCTCCTCAAGGCAAAACAAAAAAACTTTTACTCACTTTAGAGTCTAAAAAACATTACATCATTCACTATATGAATCTCAAACAATGTGTAGAACATGGTCTGATTTGTAAAAAAATTCATAGAGTCTTATCATTTGATCAATCACCTTGGCTCAAGCTCTATATAGACTTTAACACAAGCAAAAGAATTGCGGCAGTAAACTCTTTCGAAAAAGATTTCTATAAACTCATGAATAATTCAATTTTTGGGAAGACTATAGAAAACGTAGCGAAAAGAGTCGATGTACATTTATGTACTTCATGGTCTGATATAAAGTCAAAGACCAAACCCAAGTACGGCGTACAGAGATACATAAAACGTCCCAATTTTCACAGTACAAAAGTTTTTGCCGAGAACTTTGTAGCAGTCCAAATGAATAAAACTAAAATTCTGTATAACAAACCAATATATGTCGGTTTCGCTGTCTTGGAACTATCTAAACGTCTAATGTACGAGTTTCACTATTCTTACATGTTACCTAAATATAAAAAAAACGTACAATTAATATATACAGATACCGATTCCTTCATTTATGAAATCAAAACCGACAACTTTTATGAAGATATTAAATATGAATTACAGAGTAAATTTGATACATCTGATTTTCCAAAAGACAATATATATAACCTACCATTGGTAAATAAAAAAGTTCTCGGATTAATGAAGGATGAAAGTAATGGGAGGATTATAGATGAATTTATAGGCTTACGCTCTAAGATGTATGCATATAAATTTCTAGATGACAAAGTTGTAAAGAAAAACAAAGCAGTGTCCGCTGCCGTTGTCAGAAATATTCACTTTGCAAACTATAAAGAAGCTCTTGATCGTGATTATCAACAATACGATACTATGTACACAATATGTAGTGATAAACACAATCTGTACACGCAAAGTAAAAGGAAGAAAGTTCTATCGAGCAATGATGACAAAAGATATATTTGCGACGATAGTATAAAAACACTAGCTTGGGGGCATTGTAGCATTAGTTCCAGTTAGATAAAAGGTCTATTTTTAGCATATTATGTATAATATCCTTGTACTCGCTCTGTAACTAGATAACACACATATTGTACGCGTCAATCGGTTGATAACCTACATCCGCTTTCAATGTGCAACTTAATTTTATATTCTCGTAATAAAAAGGATATTATTAGTATAATGGAAATAATTGAACCCGTACATCCAGGATATGCCGTTGAAATAAGACGTCTAAGAAGTTTTGACACCTGGCCTCGTGCTATAGCTCAAAAACCTCAAAAAATGGCTGCTGCTGGCTTTTTTATACCGGAGGAGGTGATAGAGTTCGTTGCTACTATTGTGATGGCGGCGCGAAAGATGGTACATCTTTCAAAGTACCAATATTTTGGCAGCTGCCCATATATTATGCTTGTTGAAGATGATAACAAAGGCGTCGTTGACGAGCCTGATTTTAAAACGAGTGTAATCTCTGTTAAAACTGTGAAGTCTCTGCTCAGAACACTACTGATAATGATAAGTACTATAAAGACATGTCTTGTAAAATTTATAATGTTGAAGAAGTATCCATTTCACAGTTTCAATTTCTTGCGGACATGTCATAACTTGTACAAAATGTACACTTTCTATAAATAATAATAAATGTCCCATGTGTAGAAAAGCTTTTAATATAGTTGTAAAAACATACTTTTAATAAACTGTTATGTTTCTAATAAACTTTGTTTGATTTATTGCTCACCGTAATATAATACCGCTAGAAATAACCATCTAGGTCCACGATGTCAACCTAACCAAACTCGCCAGTCCTACGATAAGGCAGGACCTTAGCGTGGGCGTAATATTATGCTGTGGTCGAGGACGGAGGCTCCTCTGCCGTACATACACTGGTCCACCCCTATGACGTCATTGTAGGTTAGAGTTCATAATCATCGTCAAAGCAGTGTCGGGAGGCGGCGAAGCCTCCAGTTCGAAGGGCCAAAGGCTTCGAAGGGACGAAGAATCCAAAGGGGCGAAGGTTCTGAAGGGGTGAAGACTCCAGCTCGGCTTCGGAGGCGGCGACGGCGGCGGCGGCGGGTCTAGCCCGCGGTCGCGACTGCGGCGGCGGCGCCGGCGGCGGTTGCGGCTGCGGCTGCAGCAGCGGTTGCGATTGCGATCGCGGTCGAGTTTGCGGTCGCGGTCGCGACTGCGGCGGCGGCGCCGGCGGCGATTGCGACTGCGGCTGCAGCAGCGGTTGCGATTGCGATCGCGATCGAGTTTGCGGTCGCGGTCGCGTATGCGGTCGCGGTCGCAGCCGCGGTTGCGGTTACAGCGGCGGCGGCGGCGGCGGTCTTGGCAGGGGCGGGGCGAAGGCGGGGTAAAGGCGGGGGCGGGGTGCGGCCTCGGCGACGGTCTCGGCGGCGGCGGGGCGAAGGCGGGGTGAAGGCGGGGGCGGGGTGCCGCCTCAGCGACGGTCTCGGCAGCGGCGGGGCGAAGGCGGGGTGAAGGCGGGTCGGAGGCGGCGGGGAGCAGGGTAGGGCACATGACCTACTTTGCGATAAGAACCGACCAATCACAGCACGTGGGAGGGGCTCAAGGTCAACTTGATAGGGTACATGACCTACTTTGCGATAAGAACCGACCAATCACAGCACGTGGGAGACACATGACCTACTTTGCAATAAGAACCGACCAATCACAGCACGTGGGAGGGGCTCAAGGTCAACTTGGAGATAAGAACCGACCAATCACAGCAAAGTGAATTAGAAACCCCCTTTACTCACTACTTACGTAGACATGTTAAGTTTATATAGATACGGTTGCAGCGTACAATCATGCAGTAAAAATATATAAGTATATCAGTTCTAATTGTACTGTACTGTATCAGCCTTTTTTTAATAGTCCACTGCATGTGTACACTGATGTAGGCCTACCCACGAAGGGCGATTGGGCCAAATCAACCACGCTGGCCCAGTGCGGGTTGATGGGTTCACATACGCCATAGAATTTCTTCTACGGACGTATGCAGGTTGCCTCGCGATGTTTTCCTTCACCGAAAAGCCAGTGGTGTGAAATTCCGTACATAAATTTCAATGAATTCATTGGTAAGGGACCTGGATTAAAACCCACGACCTCACGATTGTAAGGCGAGTGTCATTACCACTAGGCCACCACGGCTTTTTTAAAAGCAGCTTTGTATATCGCCGATATCCAATAAAAAAGAAGAAAATTAGTATTTCAAACATAATAACTTCGGTCCTAAAGCTTTTTGACTTGAGTTTTCCATCAAAGCTCAAACACAAATAGAGCCTATTCACAAAGCAAACGGAAATTCGCGTACGAAAAAACTAACTACCCACACAGTACACCCCTCCCCACCCGCATATGGCCCCTCTCGTGACACCCACCCCAAAGATGGATGCCAACGCGCGAAATATCCACCAAACTATTCCAATTTGAAAAGTTTCCATTTGGTGAAGCAACCGCACTTGGTGACTGAAATGAAGTCCGAAAACTGCAAACGCAAGCTGACAGTTGTGTGGTGTTCAATCACTGCTTTATTTCTTATGCAAGTAAACGTTTTACTTATGCACCCAACTTTTTTAAGTAATAATAAGTTTGTTAAAATTCTAATTACCTCATTGCAGCGTTACTGGGTCTTCGACTCGTTGTAATTATTGTTAAAAACAATTTTGACTATGAGAACAAACCTGAAATCTTAACGAAGTCAGTCAACTATTTTATGCATGTCCTTTTTTAGGGTTCCGTACTCAAAGGGTATAAAACGGGACCCTATGACTAAGACTCCGATGTCCATCTGTCCGTCTGTCTGTCTGTCAACAGGCTGTATCTCATGAATAGCTAGAAAGCGGAAATTTTCACAGATGATGTATTTCTGTTGCCGCTACAGCAACAAATACTAAAATAATTAAATAAAAATAAAATAAATATCGCACGGAACCCTTCGTGCGCGAGTACGTCTCGTACTTGGCCGTTTATTATACATAGCTGTTTATCAATATTTTTGATAGAACCAATGATAAAAAATAATCATAATGATGACTACAACGACTCCTTGTTGTCCTACGTTGTTGGTATGCGTAATGTACCTACCTACAGATACTACAATCGGTACCTACACACATTACCAATAATGTACTGTATCCATAAGGTATTTATTGTGGTTAGTATAAAAATTACCAATATCACACCGGAATTCGGCAGTCTGTTTTTTCCTCTAACAAGAGGATAAAAGTAAGGATTTCGAAGACAACGCATCTTTACCTACTCCCATAAAAACGTATGTCCCAATGCTCGTTGAGGCTCACAAACACATTACTATGCGGCACATACCGACTGCCTCTACATAAAAAATCTAAGGGCCAATAGGCAGTTTGTAGGTCGACGAGAAGAAACGTCTACGAAGCAGAGGCAAAAAATTCGTATTCAAAAGATGTAGGTACAAAAATAGCGGTTGACAAAAGAACTGAAAAAGTATACCTAATGTTTCCCGCCGTTTTTCATTTTATCATCACGAAAAGCTTATTTAATGATATTATATTCTATTACACTCATCCGTGCTATTTTACACGGATGACGACGGATTGACGATTTGCAAGATTTGAATTTTGAAGCTTTGGAAACCACAAAATTATGCGGCAAACAAAATTTCGACTAAATTATGCGAAAGAAGGTTATGTTTAACTACATAGACGCAAAGAACTTATTTACTTTATTTGATAATCAGGTAATAAAACTGGACAAAACTATTTTAATCTGCATGTCTGGTGTATAGGGGCACAATAAACCCGATTACAGAGGCGCCATCGTAATTATAATAGCTAAATAACACAGTTCTGTTTCTTTTTTACTTTAGGCATTTGATAGAGAGAACGCTTTTTACGTTGCTAATAAATTTACGCTGGTGCCTCTGTAATCGGGCTTACTGTATGCATACATCGTTATTTCCTTTTAGAAAAAGGTTTAATTTTATATTATTTAAAGCTTGACCAGTAATACCAGTAAATATTTTGTAAAAGGAATTTAAAAAATAGACTTAGCTGATTTGAAAATATAACTTGCTTTAGCAAATACGCACGATAGAGATTCGTTCAGCAAAGGCTTGTATCTCTCAGTACACAAATGCTACATTTTGGGATCAACTCTGTGTGCATGGCGCTTATGTTCCGATAGTATAGATGTCGCCGGTTCCCTTTGGATAGCCGCTGTGATCTGCCGTTCAAACACTATCGAGCTATCCAAACAGAAATGTAGGCTCTATGCGCTGTTGGCTATTGCAGCATTGGCTAATTGAACGCTAGAGTAAAGGTAATGAAACTAGATATTACAGCAATGGACTGTGGGGTAAGCACGCCTTTTACGTTCCCATAAACATAACGTATCGGAATATACCGGAATTCGCGTAGAATTTGGATTCGCTTAATCTAGCTTTCAAATTCGAGGCGAAAGTTTTATCTGCAGTACGAGTACCTATATAGCTATAGAGATAATAAAATCTACACATAAATAAGTAGCACAAATTTTATTGATCTAATTTAAATCTTATTTACGCTTTCCACTGCTTATTAGTCTATCCAGTACACATGTTTAATAATTGGTTAATACTTTATTTCATCTAATGGATCGTGCCGCATTAAAAAACGTTCTTAGAAGCAAAGCAAATACATAACTTCTAAACGGTTCTTTAAAAAAATAATATACGATATTAGACGTCCTGCTTAGTCGTACTATAATGATGATAACTAATGCACCGAATGATTTTTATCAATATTTTCAAATACAGAAAGATCCACTTTTTTATTTTTAATCGCTATAAAATCACGTTTAAGGATTATCTGCTTGCTCTGTACTAAACCGAAAGGGAGAGATTAAGACCATCATTATGAATTAAATGTTTTCGAATTCCGGGTTGGTGTCATAGTAAAAGTTGTTCATAATGATAATCTGAATCACCTCCTTTCGGCTTAGTACATCAGTTAAGGATAACCCTGTACGAGTATATAATTCATGGATACCAAGAAATAAACACATAAAAAATGAGGGTTGCCTCTACCTCTATTTCTCTTTATATCTTAAGACTAGATAAATATACACTAGGTACACTAGAAATATTGTTTGTTTCTGTAGTACTGTAGCTAACACAGACTCGCCGGCGGCAGATCTCTGCAGACTGAATCGAAAGTTACCTTTCTACAAACTTTACAAAGTTGAGAACTACGTACCTCAGTAAGTCCTAGAGCAGGTACAGTTACCGGTGTTCAGACAGTGTTTTGTCGAGAGTTTGCTCTCCAATCACTTAATATCTATTTAATAATAAAATTCACTGGTTTTCAATATCAATTGGTTAATTTACTTTGATTATAAATCAGTATCATTCTACTTATTTGTAAATTAAATATACATTTTAATCTAAAATATTAAATCTGTTTGAAATAAATTGTATGATTCTGAAATACATAATAATAATCGTGGATTATACATCAGCTTGCATGCTAACTATACTCTATAAAATTTAACTTGATCTCTGCGACAGCTGTCAGAAAAATCATGCCTATGAAGTCCTGAATTTCTTAATAGTACAGACAGTACCTGTCAATGTCATACTTTATGGACATGCCGATTAGTGATGGGCGACGAATGATCGTAACCACAGTTTTAGATAGAATTTTAGCTATTATCGATAGTTTATAGTGACGATATTTTAAATAAAACTTAATTTATCATTAATTTTATTGTATATTTTAATATCATAACATTTTTTACATGTGTAATTAAATTAAACCCAATTATATGTTACATTAGAATCGATAATAGTGAAAAACGTCGATAAATACTATCGTTACATTATTATGAGTATTTAATTAATATCATAACATTATTTACATGTGTACATACTTGATCTTAAATAATAGTAAGTAAATAAAATTCAATATTTCACCTTCAACTACTCATTCGATTTCATTGCAACATTGTTTGAAAATCGATTTTTTCCATCACCATCTAAACTCTAAATATGTCAATATGTAACTGTCGCAGAGATCAAGTTAAATTTTATAGAGTATAATAGCTGACGTAGAGGACTTTGTTATATAAAAATTATATTTAAGACCACAATGTAAATTGTTCGACCTGCTTCGCGAGATGTAAATGAATTACAAATTATGAATTATAAATTTATGGACAAAAAATACGGATCTAGTTGCGACTATAACTCGGATCTTGGGTTTTCACATGTTAGGTACCTGTAGTCTCTCTTTTCTGTTTAAATGATAAATATACTCAAACTCAAATTTAAATCATTTATTGCAACGTATGAAATTGACATGCGGTTCTTAGTTAACATATTTTATATAGTTATACATATGACCCTATAAGGGTTTGGCAATATTACTATTTGTATTGGAACGATTTAATATTATGTTTTCTAGATTATCGTTAAAAAATTTGTCTAATGTGTAATAACATTTCGATAATAGGATAATTTTTAGCTGTTTTATGAAACAGTTTACTCTTTCAATATCTTTTAAATTGTATGACAATTTATTGAATATTTTTATGGCCATAGAATTTGGGCTAGACCTGTGCATTGCTAAGTTGGACTTTGGTTCCACGAGTTTATGTCTATATTGCGATCTAATTTTGTGCGTTTTATCAGACGCTTTATATGTAGGTATATACCTAATATTTGATTCCTAATATTACTACTTTCACTTGTAAGTATCTACATTTGGAGTACTCCCACTCTCCTCTTTACTAAATACAAATAATAAAACATTCATTACTAGGTTTTCAAAGCTTCAGAATTTCCTTTAGGCTGATGTTCACTCACCAGTAAATACGCCATTGATAGGATCAGTGAATAAATAATAGAAGCTTGCTTGAAGCTTGAAGGCGTGTTCAGCGCTTACCGTTAGTACGTAAATAATTTATAATTTCTTAGAGAAAAGATAGCATTACCGCCATTCATCATGACCTATGAAATATTCATTTCACTGAAACTTACTGAGGCTTAAAATACACAAGCAATTTCTTAATACTTTCATTCGGTTCAAAGGTACAGAATATATCGCGTTTGTAAAAATATAATATTAATTTTGAGGGAATAAAACAACCTTACCCTTATTTGTGACTAGAAATTCATCATCATTATCAGTAGGACAGTAGGTAGTAGTACACCTCTCCAATGGATTCCCAATAAGACTTGGTTGGCAGCGGTTAGCACCCCGCCTTTCCCTGGCGTTTTGATTAGATCATCGGTTCATTTTATCAGTCTATTACATTGTGAAAATAAACTATACCCTGACCAAATATACTCATCTATACTTTTTACCAAGCTATGGTCCAATTTTTTTTGTCCCAGTTTTATTTTACTGTAAGACATATTGTATACATTACAATGGTTGTTTAGATGATACGTTATGTCCATATATCTTGAGGGAGCTTCTCTAGGTCAGCGCGAAATTCAATTTTTTTCGTTATTTAAAGATAAACCACTCGTTGTTAGTTAATGAAACTCATCCTACAGCCATAAATAGTACTTTAAGCAAAAGAGTGCGGTCTTTCCACAAACTAAAAAGGTGAAAATCATTCGATGCCCTTTCTGGAATAAACTGACCACAATTTTGGTTTTTAGGTGCCTGTATGTATCTCGTAAACAGTATCTATATTTTTGGACGCTAAATGAGTATGTACTCGTAAATTTAAAATGAGGAGTTTATCGGTAAAAGACAAAAAACAAAAAATAAATGAATTTTCGCGCTGACCCAGAATCTAACGAGCAACAAGTTTCTTTAAAAAAATTATTAGATACTCTCAGTAGTACATTTAGGTACTACTGAGAGTATCTAATATAACACAGAATTATTCCCGAATTTGTACCCGACGTATAAAGTCAACGGAACAGAAAGAAACACAAAGAAAAGGCGCGAAAACAGATCACGCCAATTTTCCATTTCATAAAATAATGAATGTGCTTCATAAGACATTCCATAAAATACATTTTTACCCGCAGATGGCTAAAATGGTTTCCCTCTAGCCACCAAGAAACAAATATATTGCGATTTGCTCCTTCATTTTCTCGGAAGGTATTTTATTGCTTTGGGGTCTCTCATAAATTCCGCTCTCACTCAGAGAGAAAAATAAGGTCTAACCGGGCTCGCGAGAAATTGGTGCGAAAATTTCGTATTAGTTTATTCTTATCACATAAGCCCGACAGCCATTTCTACCTCGGCTCGGGCGCGGAGCTCTCCTGACGAGCTACGGGTAATTATTATATGCTTCATCAGAGATCATCTTCATCTTTTGGGATATCCCTTTAGGCAGGGTAAGAATAAGCTTATTCAAGTCTCTGTCTGATATTTCATCGTAGGCCCAGAGCTTGTTCTAAGCTAAATACATGCATTCTAGAATATGAGTCATCTTTAAAACAAAAAAATGTTTACAAATTGTTATTTCGCTTTCCTAAATTCAGTACTGCCACGGGAGATACTTTGATGACACTTTGCACTTTGATTTCCATATTTATACGCTTATTTTGAAGTATATAGTACCTTCAATACAAAGTCTGGGGCCACGGTCAAACATTCTTTCTAACAAACATTTTATTACGAATTCAAAATTATGCCATATTTTTTCATTCCAAAATCGTAAATATAAATAAAAAAGAAGCATTATTTACCTACGTTCGCAAAAACATTTAAGTCCCACACATAAATATTGTAACGACGTGCTACTTTAACATATTTGTTCATGTTTAATTCCATAGTAGGTATCCACTACTAAAACTGGAACGCAAATAACTGGTTTCAAGACGATTGAAATTTCAAATTGAATCATTGAAATTCTCTAATGACCGTGGATTCCTCGGCCCATCGATTCTGTAAACCACTAAATAATACGGGTGTTGGGCTAATTACGGACGGAGGGCGGCGTAGTAGGCACTTCGGACTTTCGGTCGGCCAGTTTCAAACAATCTCGAATAGGCATAGAGAAAACGCCAAAGCTGGATTTAGCCAGATTGGATTTGGCCTGTAATTAATTTTAATACTATGTATTATACAATAATATCTATTTCTTATATTTCTGTATCTATTTGTTTAAATGTGACAATTACACCGAATAAAAAACTTTGAATAATATTTAGGTTATATGCAACCTGACTAGTACCTTTACAGTTTTTGGATTTGGATTCCCTAGGCTAATCCAAAGGGTTTTTTTCTTGACTTCTGGGTTAGCTCCATAGTAAAAGATGTTCATAGTGATGATCTGACTTATATTTCTTTAGCTTCATTGACCCTTTCTGGATAACTATGTAAATAGCTCGATATAAGTTTAGATTTCTAAAATCTTTCTATTATACTCTAATTTAACTTGATCTCTGCGACAGCTGTCAGAAAAATCACGCCTATGAAGTCCTGAATTTCTTAATAGTACAGACAGTACCTGTCAATGTCATACTTTATGGGCAAGCCGATTAGTGATGGGCGACGAATGATCGTGACCACAGAGTTTTAGATAGAGTTTGATTTAAAATATCGATAGTTTATACTGACGACATTTTAAATAAAACTTAATTTATCATTAATTTTACTGTATATTTTAATATCATAACATTTTTTACATGTGTAAGTAATTAAATTAAACCCAATTATATGTTACTTTAGCATCGATAATAGTGAAAAACGTCGATAAATACTATCGTTACATTATTATGAGTATTTAATTAATATCATAACAATATTTACATGTGTACATACTTGATCTTAAATAATAGTAAGTAAATAAAATCCAATTTCTCACCTTCAACTACTCATTCGATTTCATTACAACATTGTTTGAAAGTCGATTTTTTCCACCACTATCTCAACACTAAAAATGTCAATATGTAACTGCCGCAGAGATCAAGTTAAATTTTATAGAGTATAGTAATAATTTTGCTACTTTAGAAACGAGACAGTTAATATGGTAAATATTTTCTACTACTTACATAATACTTTGCTAGACCCTCGCGGTGGTAAGTTGCTCAGGCGGCTCATGCTGCCACTAAGCGGGTCTATTTGCAATATCGTGTGGTCTTAGTAGATAGAGATGAGACACGCAAGTATCGACTTTTATTTTTTACTAACTTAAGCTCCAGGCGCCGCCCGCGTGATATTTTATCTTTTGTGCTGTCCCATTGGAACTTCTTGTTTTATTATTATTATTATTTTATTTATCTTATTTTCCCAGAATCGAAAGTAGCTTATGTCACTTTCCAATATCTAACTACGTTCATATCAAAAATCTAGTCGTCCGTTGCTCTGTTGCCGTGAGAAAGAGAAAACACACTTCCGAATATTTAATATTTATTCGTCAACAGTTGTGTGTTGCTAGTGATGACATATGGAACTCAGACCGTGATCTTTTACTGTGGGCCTTATGAAAAAGCTCAAGAGAGCCCAACGTGCTATGGATAGCGAATTCGGAGTCTCTCTGCGGGATCGAATCAGGCGAGGAGATCCGCAGACAAACTAAAGTGACCGACATAGCCCAGCGTTATTAGCAGCGCATTAGAATGGACAGGGCACTTAGTTCGAAGAACGGACGGCTGATGCGGCCGTAAGGTTCTCCAATGGTCACCACGTACCAGGAAGCGCAGCGCAGGATGTCCACCGACTAGGTGGACTGACGATATAATAAGACAGCAGGAGCTCGCTGGATGCAGGTTGCTTTTAACCGGTCTTATTAGAAATCCATAGGGGAAGCCAATGTTCTTCCAGTAGACGTCCGACGGCTGAGGGATGAATGGAATGATTTGTGATTAAGACAACATAAAATTCGTTCAAATCCTTGATTTTCAATTCATACTTAGATACTACCTCAATCATATCATAGTAAGTTTACTTACCATATCGAAAAATCTAAATTCCATAATAATGAGCTTTAACAATCGGCTTAAAATCATCAAAGGAAAACTACTAGCCTTTTTAATTGGGTAGGATTATGACTTGGCAACTGGTCCAGTTAAAATTTTCCGTCACTAGAATTAACTAAATACTTCGGGTTACAATTTTGAATAATAATAATAATAATTTAATTTTATATAATAATAAAATCGCAGGGACGGCTTTGTGGCGAGCCGTCGGTGAGTGGCGACACCGCGAACCCTGATTCCCTGGGGCTAAATGAGACCCGAAGGAGAGGAGTCAGTCCTCTCTTGTCTTAACCGGCCGGTTTGGAGTGGAAACCGCAAGAGCTAAGAACCTAAGCTCCAGGGTGGAAGTGTTAAAGGGCATAACGCCGCGAGTAGCGTCTAGTTAAAGCGCAGCACACCTCTCGACACCCTAAGCCGTCCACACCAATGTTGCCCCTCCGGCGCCAACTTACGGTAGCCTTTATGGGGGGCCCATTTAGTGGATGGCAAGTCACCACCCGCTACGACATTTTGAAATGGGGCATAAATAGCGGGTGCCGAACCTCATTCCATAGTCCAATTTTACATAACATTTAAAATTTCACCACAATAGCCCGATTTCAATATTTCAAGTCTTTTTATATGCCATAGTTTCCATTTCACGCTATCAATTTTATACCTACTGCTGTTTTATATTTCATAATTGTAAAAAGGGCCTCTCAATGTTGGCTTAGGCTCCATTGATACCTAATAAAGGACCAGGCTAAGCCTGTGAATTGAATTGAATAATAAAAATAATAAATATTTAATCAAAAAAACCTTAGTACTAATAAACTTACACCTAAATCGAACAGAATACAGTTTGAAACTTAATGATTAAATAAGCAATCGGTGTACACTGGGGCCCACACTAGGGTAGCCTGTGTCGTGGGCTCCAGGCTCTTCCACAAATAATAGTTTTAAAAACAATATGCAAGATATAGTTGTATGGCAATATGCAAGTTGGAATACACTGTAAGTATATGAAAAGTCCACTAAATCTAATCTATTAAACTATGCTATCTGAGTTAATCCTAAAATATTTCAGTTAAATTATTATTAGGTACTTTGGTACTTACTACAAACATACCAGCCAAAGACAATAATGAGTTATCAAGCGAAACCTACTACCACCCCAGTCACACCCACTTGCGAATGCGTTTGTGTAGTATATAACGCGAGCGTGTGAGTGCGATAAGGTAGATCACCACTACAAACGATGAAGATGTGTAGGTAATAGGTAAAATTAGCTAGGCTCGAGGTGTGCGTGTTATTCATCGATGCAACTGAGCTGCATGTGAGAATAAGTTGTAATATTGTCATTAATGTAGAAAGTAGTTGAAATCAATGCTTGTAGATTTGGCTACTTGATAATACCAAAATTCACTTCAAAAATTAATTTAATAATTTAATTTACTTTTAAATCTTACTAAACTAATTTGAGTTACTTATTCCAATACAAACTGTGTGAACTAAAATAGTACGAGTAGGTACGTTTAAGTAAAGTGCTCAAAGTATCCTAAGCACAGGAAAAACTAGATTTCGGTTTTTCTATTCTATATTAATTAAAATCATTGGCAGATTAATGTTACACAATCATTTGTTGGCAGGTTCAATTACCCGATTATTTGATTTCAATTTAAACCAAAAGAAAAGAAGCATTTGACAATATTCTTTCAAAATTATCGTTCATACGTATCAAAAGTATCCTTAAAACTCTTTCTCATCTCTACGGCTCAGCACAGACAGACTTCCCGCTGTTCGCCCCATGTAGACTAACCTTTATATTTATAACCTGTCTTATTATACCAACTTGCTGCAAGTTTAATTCTTTTTAAAGCTCATCTGCTATTTTATGAGCGGTGCAGAGCTTAGATAAGTTTTTAACGAAGATTTAAGTGTTCTGAGCGCTGTTAAGTTGTAGATATTTAACAATAAAAAGAGACGTCAAATAGACATTTCGCTTGCTGAATTTTATTGTTATAACACTTACTTGCTTTTATGTTTGCGCTTTGACAGATTTTTTGTGTCTCTGTATTTCTATTTTGCGAGCTTTTTATGGAAGAAAATGGGCAATAACGTCGAAAATTGTCCTCTTTTGTTACAGTGTGAGTAAATGGAAGTGGGCGAGGGTTCTTTCTTAGATAGTTTTGTAGTTACCTTCAAACTCAATGCCTATAAACTTTGATATTAAAAAGTAAGTATAGATAAAAAAATACATCGAAAAGATATCTCTATATTCATTGTATTTTTTAGTTTATAAAGGCATTCCATTCTGGCAATGCGGGTCATGTCCGTAAATAAATACACCACCCCGAAAACATCTAATAGTGGGACATATTCAAATTATAAATATTATTGGTAGTACTTACTACTATTATTATTAATATTTTTTCAGTGTTCCCCTGAGACCTCATCGTTGTGTATTGTTAAATGGATGAAATAATTTCTCTAATATAATTTAGCTATGTAAATTGAGCTATGTATCTATTGAAATGATTTCATTTTTTCTTTCTTTATGATTGAATAACTTAACTAAGACAAGTTATTGATTGTATTTATTCTTAAACAATTTATGTTGTTGAGTGCCTTTCAATGCTTAAAATTGAAAGTAAAATATTTTAATATTTATATGACCTGTAACTAATTGTTGTTGATGAAAAAGTATGAGTATCTGGATCAAGTTTTTCTCTTTTTTGTCTTATCTATATTAGACACTGTTTTAATAAATCATTGCATCAAAAACTATGAGTGTAAATTAATACTCACCACCGTTTCTTTTGTAAATTTCAACACGAACGCCCTCCGCCACATCGCAAACAATTTTCGTGTCTCTCACTTTATTCCCTTTGCTGTCATTGTTCCTGCAAAACAAACAATCCACATGTAAAATGAAAACGCAAACTATTCATTAATTGGCAATATGTATCGCAAATATGAAAATCGGGAGCGTAATCACCCGTGAAATAATCGAATCGGAGCGTATAATCGTCAATCGGGACCTGATTCAAAGAACAACCACAATGTATTCATTTGTCGTCCATAAATTAAAAGGCAGTAATTTGGCTTTTTGATGTAGAAGCGGCATTGGGACAAGTAGCCACCAATTAGGGACCCCGGGGCCCCGAACGCGAATAATTTCCTTCCAACCCGCCCTACATTCGTAACCTTGGTTAATTGCTTACGCAGGGATACCTACATGGGCGGAAAGTGAATGGAAGAGTGTTTTACACGATGTTCAGACAAATTAAATGTCTGAGAGTATGGTGGGAAATTCTGTTTGGTTATAGATAGAGAATAGCGCGTGTAAAAAGAAATCAGAAGACTAATAAAATCTTAAAAATGATATCATGGCATCACTATCTTGTTGAAAAGCCGGATTAAGATACGTGAATATTATTTTAAATAACTTTTTGTCATCAGTAATGTTTGGTATTTAGTAGGTATGTAGAAATGTAGAAATGTGTAATGGAATCTGGACCTGAGTTTATTCATAGTACAAGTGCAATACATAATAATACATATATTATACCTCCTTGAATACAAAAGGAACTAAAATGAACTAATTTGAGGTTTATTTCAGACTAGTTTTTACCCGCGGCTTCGCCCGCATGATATTTTGATTTTGGCGCAATATCATTATAATTTATAGCCTATGTGTTATTCTGATATATAAGCTATATTATTGCAAAGTTTCATCTCAATCCGTTTAGTAGTTTTTTCGTGAAAGAGTAACAAACATCCATACATCCATCCATCCATCCATCCTCACAAACTTTCGCGTTTATAATATTAGTAGGAAGTAGGATGTACGCGGACTTGTTAGACAAAGGCAGTATCAACAAATTATTGTGTATAATTTATCAAGTTTAGGTAGGTTTATCAGATAAAGCTTTTGAGTAACGTACAAAGCAATTATACATATTTTTTTGGGAATCGAAGTCATATAAATTACTTATGGTACTAAGTATAGGTACTGCTTATAATTTATTTCTAAATATTTTTTCTAATGAGTAAAATAGGGCTTATGGAATAACGAAGCCATTGTTGTAAAATCTATACATATTCATGAATAAACGTTACTCTTTCAATCTATTTCTATTCACATATAATTGGTACGTCGAGTTTCAATGAAACATGAATCAAAGTTCGATTGGTACCAAATATATTTTTCCATGGAGCGGACGATATAAAGCTGAGAGACAATTTATTTCGTATCTGACCTGTAATCGATTTCGCTTGGGACGTTGCAAAATTAAATTCCAATTCTATCGGGACTACAAGTGTAATAAAATAGTTAGAGTGCCTGGCACTGGCCTAGCACCGATGTTTTATCCTTTATCGTTTGCTAGAGGATAAATCTGTGCCTATGTACCTTAGCGATAATTTTGTGTAAATTGAGAGCAAAAATGGATTACATTTAAAGCAAAAGCCCTGCTTTATGCCAAACTTTGAGCCTCCTTAAAACGTGTAGCTACAATTTTATTTATTAAAATCGCTAAGATTAACTTTCGACTAATTTTTATTGGGAGCAGTCAAGAGGACAGCTGCTCCCAATAAAATATTAAAACACTGTCTGTGTTTAAAGTCTTTGTCGCGCGTCCATCAAAAGAGATAGCTATATTTTTAATTACTTTACCCTGTCAAGTAAAGCCTTGGTTACATATTTGAGCCATTTGGAGTTTAGACATTGGGTCCGTGGGGGCCGGGAACTCATCTTGTTTTCAAAAGTCTTTCTGGGCGTCTGGTCTGGACGCAACGCGTGCCCAAAATGCTGCTGTTTAATTGGCTCAACTATATGCCTTGCCATTCAGCGTGGCAATGCTGCCAGCATGCTGGGCACGCTGCCAACTGGCAGTGGGCTTGAGCATTTGGATTATCTTTAGACCTTCAAGGGTCCGTGGATGATCCAATTACTTTCTATGTAGTAGTAGTGTAGGTAGTTTTAGCCTATTTATATTGTTTGTAGGTAAATTAAAAAAAGCCTTTCTAAATTGTTCTCATTATATTTATATAATATAGTTTGTAAAAATAAAAAATAAAATGATTTATAAAAGATAATACCTAGAGATATCCTTGCAGATTCTTCAATTACAAACAACAAATATTTTGACAACAAATATTTTTGTCATGACTAGTGTCATGACAAAATATTTTAGAGTGAAAAACTTTCTTCCTTAATTGGTAAAACGTATACTATTTTTAATGTCCCCATAACCGTTTCATTGTATAAAATACTTATGTATATTTTATTCCCGCTTACCGGGAAAAGTGTGCGTATTTTATCACACTTCTACCAAATAAGTTGTGACATTTATTACAAAGGGCATATTTCCACAATGCGTCGGTAATATAAAATACGGCAGAGTTCTTCAGACGACTTGAATAAGGCAAGTTTGAAGGCTACGGGGAGCGAGGGGCGGAGGCACACGCTGTTCTTGAGTAATAAAAGTTTTATCATGGTTTTATATATATTACCGCAAAATACTAGACGAAGTAAGGCTTAGGTCTGCCTTGGCGTTAACTTGAATACAAGTCTGCTAGAATATATTTTTAGAAATCTGTTGCATGTTTAAGTTCAGCAGTGGACAGTCTACACTTGAAATGATTTTGAAGATAAAAGATTCCATAGACAGGGTGACCAGCCCAGGTGTCAGTTTTTATGCCACCGCCTGATAAACTTAAACGGACAAAACAACTGGGCCTAGAATTTAATTTGATATCCAGTCGTAAATGTCACCCGCGGTTATCTTTACTTTATCAAACATTACCAAACACATCTATTATTTAATAATTTCAAATTTTACCTCTAGACAATAATTGAAAAAAGACCTTAACCTGATTTTAATGTCAGTAAATCGAGTGGATGGGATCCATTTCCAACATGCTTTTTTTGAAGTTTGTATTCAGAAATATCCAGGTATATTTTTGAATCTTACTATTTTACGAAAGCCGTAAAGTAAAAAATACCTATAAAATTCATCGGAAAACTTGTGTTACAAGGCTTTTTCTGGTAAATAAAGGCGTTTAAGACGAAATTCAATTTCACAACTAGATTCCATTTTGACTCTACCAACAGTTTTAATATACACTAAGCAACATAAGTAAATCGTAATAAAAGTAAACAGACGTGAGCGTTTAAATAAAAAATATAGCATTTTCCTAAAAGTTCCGCAATTTCCTCATAATCTCGTTCCCCGCAGCGCCCGCTCGAAAACCACCCAAATCATACGTAATGGAATGAAAACATAACACTAAGGATAAACTTTTAGTAGAAGACCATATCCCGAAAATATTATCTCAAAGTGTATATTTGCGAATAAAGCACTTACAAAGGCTTGTCATATAAGATAAGAGTACTTTATGTAGCTCTATCTCGTTTAAGTTATACACTTCATGGCACTTGCAAAGTCGCTTCTTACTGATAACTTAAAACAAATGCAAGAACAATCTCAAAATTACTCAGAAGTCTTCAGCTTTATTCGCGTTGAAGTTAATTATTTGCTGCGATTGTCCCACACAAACTACTAAAAGTACAAGCACTGATAAAAGTTTTCAATTCAGCACGGTCGGGTTTAACTGAACTCTACACAAGTCCCTGTTCACCTCAAAGTTGTAGAGGTTATAGACAAAGTAGTACGCCGGGGGGTGAGACGCGAAAATTAGGGTAGAAACTGGGTCAAAGTCGAGCGGGGTCGTCGGCCGAGCAGGCTCGAGCGTCTAATAATTACGCAACGAGGATGTCGCGACAACAGCCCTCCGCATCACATTAACAACCTTGACAACGAAGGCTAAGACTGAAAATAGCTCAACAAAGCCGGCAGAACGTGATAAATGTGACGTTATGACTGTCTCAGACTCCCTCAAGAAACGCAATGTTGGAAGTTATCCCGGCGTAAACAAATGTCACTCGGTCTCGGGTTTTATGTACTGGAAGAAATTTCATATTCATTTTCGGAGATTAACTTACAGATTTGAATGGATGGGTTTGCATTTTAGGTAACTTTTGCAGTCGGGGTGAATGGGGCTGCTCCTTGTTTGGTGCGCTGATCCTGAAAAATCAATTTTGAATTAATGACTTTTATAAACACTTCACTGAGCATCTATAAATGAGATGGGTTATTAATACGTGCGAACTAATCTATCAGATGGCTTTTTTCACGCACAACCATTTAGAGTTATTTAAGAGGAAAGGTACCTATTCTAGGTTAAATTTAAGAAGTAATACTAGGAAAAACCAACTGATGACTCCTTCTCATAGGCTGGCGAAATCGGAGAAGTCTGTATACATATATTGGTGGGGCCCGCTATATACAACCGAATACCCGTAGAAGTTTCGGGATTCACCTTCCGCTGGATCGTTTAGGAATAAATTAAAATGTTGGCTACATGAGCAACTATTTTATGATTTAAATGACTTTTTAAAATTACCTGAATTGTATTAAGATTTAGTGACTAATTTGGTCATTGCAAAGTTCTCTATTTTAATTTTGTGCTATATTGTATAGTGCCTTAATGTAATGTTTACTTCTTGATTTGTAACAAATAGTGTTATGAATAAATGACTATATGACTATACTATAATATCTAGTGTTTTCCTTCAATATCACTAGCAAAACCAATTGAATTGTCAATTGTTATATTATAAGCGGTCACAGTATAAATTAATCAGCCAGTTAATTTTGCACCGATATCGATAATAATTCGACTAAGTAATTAAATCGTGAACCAATAGTTATTGGTTATTTGCCTGATCGGAACGGCATTCAATTAAGCTAAGTAATTGTATAAACATTCTCATCTTTCAGACTATTACATTTCACGGCAGTGATAACCGATATCGTAGAATATATTAGTGACTATTTCCAGTACTACATATTTACCCTATTCAAGTCTATTAAATCAACGGGCACTTCCGTAGGACGGGCGGCACATTCCATTTATATTTTCGGGCGTGCGCAATAAAATCAATACTGTGAACTTTCGAAGAGTACAGTGACCTAGTCATGCGCTCCATCTGAATAAGGCCACAAATATTGCATCTGTTTTGCAGTGTAAAGGTGCAAACTGCAGTTTGACATCATGACCCAATTAGATAAGCTTTAATTACGGCGTCACGTTTCACGAACAAACAAGCTCGAATGCTCGGAGCTCGACCGGTGTGTATTTAAAGCTCGTATCTCGCTTAGTTGGACGTGCCCACTCCTTTCACGTAGAAATTTAAAGGTAAGAAGTCCTAAGTAAACATTAAAGGAAAAGGAACACAAATTACACCCACACGTCTATGTTTAATGTTTATCCTATCATCGGAAAGGAACTAAGCAACAAAAAAAATACTGTCGAGAAATGAATTTTGTTACAGAATATATGAACACAGAAAATGGGAGTATGTCATAGTGACAAATTACGACAGACTCGTTACCGGGCCAGTCGAGAGCGAGCTTACTCTCATGTTTCGGCATTATTACGGCTTTCCGGGTCACTGCGTACATAAATGTACCTACACAGCGGGTATATTATACTGGAATTTACAACGAGCCGGTTAAAGCATATCGAAACACGTCAGCCGCAGCTTCAGGCATAAATAGGCTCTGAAATAATGCGAGCAGAGCACACAGCTAAACCCTACCACTTGAAAAGCGATAAAAATCCATTCTGAATGCGCATATTTTCCCGCGAGCCGCCGCCGTCCCGCGGGCCGAGACAAAGGCCTGTGAAATTACAGTCTTGCTTTTAAATGCGAGAATGAATCGCTATGTCTCATCCCCTCAAAGCTTTGCGAATCCGTTGTGGAAAATGATGTTGTGCTGTTCTTGAATATACAAAGCTTTTATTGTTGACTGCGCGTGTACATATTTTGATGTTACTCGTAGGTATATCTTATATAATATCGTAGGTACTCGTTATGAGAGGAAGCCCTACTTGGCAGTGACACAGTTTATTAGAGGGTAAATAATGAAAACAATGGTGAAAATTTTATCATAAGTGGCCATTTTATTAGTATACGAAATAAGTAAACGAAAATAGATAGATGCTACAAATTACCAAAACCTCTTTCAATCGAATGGGATCCTTTAATTCTTAGATTAAAGAGATATCTTCAGAGATGATTAAATAGATTCGTCGATTTGATTGCAATAAACGTCTCTCCGAGTGAAACTTTCGCCGCTCCTAAATCTCTGAAGACATTACGTGACCCGAAAACGGTCATCGAATAGTTGAGATTGTCCCGAGAGCGAAATTAAAACTAATCGTTCCTACCGAATCTAGTAGTAATGCCCGTGAAAGTACCCCCATGCGATCTGAACACTTGGCTCGGAGCCTCTCTCAATGTAGGTTGCCAGAAACCACATGCGAACAAAAGAACCGAAATGCGTTTAAAACGTCCATTAGGTTGGCAACACGAGTTTTTACCACGAACGGACCGGCCACCGCAGACTTTAAAAATGCAGCAGCTCGCTTTGAATGTCGGCATCTTTTCATTTGTAGGATGTGTAGCCGCAAGACAAAACCCCCGGGAATTACACTCTTGTTTCTCAAATACGAGACGCGGAGCGCAATATCTCTCCCTTTGAAAACTAGGGAAACTCATAAACAGACAAAGCTGGAATGCTTATTTGTATATTCCTCTTAGTCGCAGTTGCACTGCGTGGTGAAACTGTTTGTACTTTTTGTTAAATTTAAAATCTACTTATAGTAGAGCTGCTACGTGAGGTTTTTACTCAATATTTAGCCTAAAAGCGTAGGTTTCCAGGCTTTAGTAGTCCGTAGCGAAAATTACAGGACTCGCTAAGCCACAAAGTAGTGATTAGTGATCACGAAAAGGAAAAAAGCTCCCCACTTCATTAGGCCACATACAGAGCGTCGACAGCTAGACAAATGTCATTCATCATTTAATAGTCAACGGACGGGTCCGTAGGTATTAATCACTGACTTTTCACCGCTAATTGTTCGTGCCAGTTGTGCCGTGTCGTGTAACTAATGATAACGGTATCCTCGCTGCGACTCGAAAACAATGAAAAACGAAACGGCGCGCTTCTGTTTTCTCATTTGTTCTGTGACCGGGTAGACAGCAAGCAAAGAACAAATATCTGCAGAATGTACGTCTATATACATTCTGTGCGTTCTATGGGTCGGAAAAAAATGTTCAAAACTAACTACTATACTACTACTAAAAAAAACTACTATTAACACATGCAGTGTAATATTACAAATATTAACATTTTATCAATCTATACATTGTAATTTTATTTTAATTAGTGGACATTGCCTGTGGAATAAACAATTTCATTTCATTTCGTGGATCTACGGAAAAATGTTGATAAAAAATCAATCAATCAATCAAACAATGTCCTTATTAATATTTAAATTAATTTTGATTACATTTAATGACGTTCTTTGTACATTTAAATTATTATCTAAGAATGGAACAAAAATAAAATGATGGTCTATTGTATAACAAGACAAACATTTTGAAAATGACCCATAAGATACCCATTTAAAACTTGGGAAAGGTAATTCGATTAGTTACATAATGGGATTTTTGTGCAACGTACATAGTGAAGCTAACTGAGTATCTCTCTATGGGTATCTATGACAGTAAGCAATGGAGACAAAGTAGAGAGAAATTGCGGGCATGTCGGTGGGGCGCGGCCGGGCCGAGGTTCCTCTATTGTGCGCGATCTCGTACAAACAACGTGTTTTATGAACGAACATTAGGACGCAATGGATCGCATTAGGCCTCCTTCCCCTCTCCACGACCACGGAAACTGACCCTACATTTCCACTAATGAAAATATTCTTACAAACTCCGCGATAAAAATTGGGTCAAATACACTTTTCCTGTTATCGCTTCTTTTATATCGACTTAAGGTTGAGGTTGTTGCTACGTGTTGAAATCTTTGTTTAACTTTTGTAACAAAGGAAGCTCAGGTCGGAGATAAGCAATAAATCAATGTTTTCAGTTTAAAGAAACTTCTCGACGGGAAGTTTTGAGATATTTTTGTTGTAAGTTTCTAGCTTCGGCGTGATGATGATATAGCTTTATTTGAAAGAACTTGTAACTTACCCGCGTTTTGCGAATCTTGAAGTGGGAAATCTCTACTGAAGTGTGCAGAAATGTTCCTATAAATAAAAAAAAATAAGTTGAGTAATAGTAGATTATGTACCAAGAGAACCAAGTGGTGTCTTACGTCACGGGCGACAATTGAACCCTGAGCGTAGCGAGGGACTCTACAGTTAACTCCCGAGTTCAGCGAGGATGTTTTAAGTTAAGTCCTGAGTGAAGCGAGGGGTTCAAGTCGCCTAAGACCAAGACAGACTTGGTTCTAGTGGTGCATACTCTACTTTTCATACATCCTGCGGGAAAATAAAACCCCAAGAATATCAGTAATACTTAGACTTACGTCACATAAACTCACTGAGTCTAGGTACTCACTTGGCAACTCGGTATTGTCCACAATTAAATAAAACAAATTAGAATGTACCACCGAATTTTCATAGAAAAGCACACAAACTCATAATAGAACAGAAATGAAATGAAATGAAATGAAAATGAAATAAAAAAATGAAATGAAATAATATTTATTCGACACAAAATACACAAATATTAACATTATAAAAGCAAAATTGCAAAACAATAAAGGAGTAAAATGACAGAAATGTCGAAAAGGACTCATCTCAGCATTAATGCTGAGTATAGGTAGATACCTTACACTCAGCGCTGGTTTTCAGATGAGCCCGTTGTCGAGGGTATAAACAAAATACAAATAATAAATAATCGTCGAAAAGTAGGTATGGACAAAGAGTACAAAAATTACAGAAAATACCATATCAAGAAATCAAACAAAACAACCAGTTCACATTGAAACTAATAGAAATACTTACATAATAAAATACAAAATCAAATTTACCTAAAGGTGATACAATATATTATATAACTATCCTTAACAAAAAAAAACGCGTAAAAATACATTTGAAGGCGATATAATAAAATAAATACATAAAAATATCCACATCATAAAATAAAAACTTTGTTAAAGAAAAAAACAATACCTAACAGCAAGTAAGTAAGGAACAGAAGATGGCCAAAAAGAAAGAGAAAGCTTGGGGTCAAATAAAGGATTGATCGTACATTAACAATCCATGCTGCAGCTGTTTAGATAAAAGATAGTGTTTCAGCTTTAAACGAAAGGAGTGGAGATTATTTAGTTCCCTGATAGGGGGAGGCAGATTATTCCAGCATTTGGTTGCCGCATATCGGAAGCTTCCTCTAAAATTGACTGTATGACAAGGCGGCATAGCCAATTGCTGGGCACATGACCTACGGTAACGTTGTCTGCAGTCGGAGACCCACTTAATTTTCTCCCGCAAGTAACAAGGGTTACCGTAATTCATAACTCCAAAAAGAAGACAAGCAAGGTGTAATTTTCGTCGGGATTTCATTTTCAGTAAATAATTATTGTTCAAAAAGGGCGTGACGTGTGATCTGTGTGGAATGTGGAAACAGAATCGAGCACATGCATTCTGTACGCGCTGAACAAGACGCTGCGTTCGAGCAAGGAGCCGAGGACCGTATACAGTGTCAGCATAGTTTAATTTGGATAAAACAAGACTTTCCACTAGCTGGACACGTAGTTCTTCATGCAAATAAGGTCTAAGTTTGTACAGAGCTTTTAATCGAAAAAAGCAATTCCGAACAGCATCGGCTACATGGTTTTCATATCGTAGTGCACATAATAATATAACGTAGTATAACAGAATGTAAATACTACGTGGAAAACATAAGTATATAAAGACAATGGCCAGCTCGATTATCATGGGCATGCAAGTAGGTTTTATTCTTTAAAATTGAACTGATACGGGCAGGCATCAAAGAGGTTATTTTCTATAAAACCGAATAGATCCTCCTTACAATGCCCGTTGCCGTGCAATGCAAAGAGGTTTAATTCGGTTATACAAAATAAAACCTCTTTACGACGTTCTAAGTTAAGAAATTTTCATACCAATTAGACGTTCCAAATTTCAATCACTTTACTTCCTAGGGAGTTTCATACAATATTATTGACCTGCCATAGCCCTCAAGATTGTGTTGAGATAATAATGACTTATTTTACGTTGAGATTATACGACAAATAATGAGTAATTTTCGAGGAGGTAGTATTTAAAATATATTATTATTTATTCCTCATGGGTAGGTACGTGTATACTCTAGTATATTATACAGCTAGTATAGTTGATGTGAATTTAAAATAAATAATTACAACACTAATATTTTATTCAACAACTTCAATATCTAAGGCCATTCAGGATATATAAGGTACTTCATTCATTAATTACAACACACTCAAACACCTAAATATCTAGTACTGCGTCATCCTCCTAATTGTTTGTTTAAATTATTCAGCTCTAAGCACCTATTCCACCCTTGAGTCTTAGCACGCACTCAGCAAACGAAACCTGTCTAACCTACTTACTTAATTACTAATTATAATTACAACCCTTTCCTTGCCTAATTCAACAATTAGGAAACTTTATTACCTGGTTTTGTTCAACTCCCGTGTTTCGTCGTAGTACAAGCAGTGCGTGAAAAGTTTGCTGCCTCGGTGTACGGGCCAGATGCCGAAAACTTCTTTGTGTGTACCTGTTCGGAATACATTCGTTATTTTGTGAGTTTCACGTTGTTTCAGTGTTTGCATGTCATGTTTCTGCTCTCGGGTTGGTTTTTATCAATATCAAGATAATTTTTGCAAAAAGGCATGACCGACTTCACCTGTGTACAGAATTCGCGAATATTTCGCACGGATCGATGTGGCATTTTTCACATTATTGTTGATTTATCAAAAATGGCTTAACTGATTTCGATATAATTTAAATGGAACCAATTATTAATTGACTGCCTCGGTGGCTCAGTGGTTAGTGACCCTAACTTCTGGATCAAAGAAGCGTGGATTCTATCCCCACCCAGGGCAAATATTTATGTGATGAACATAAGTGTTGGCTCTATGTCTGGGTGTTATTTAGTTACTATCTATAAAAGTATGTATTTAAAAATAAGTATATGTAGTATATCAGTCTCTGGTAGCCATGTCACAAGCTTTGCTCAGTTTGGGGTCAAAGGCAGTGTGTAAGATGTCCCAAATTATCGTCGGTCAAAAATAAACTGCAGACACTATACCTAGAGACTTACTCGTACCTACTACGAAAATGCTAGGCTAAGCGTATTAGCAAAAGCCAGAGAGAAAGATTTTTTTAAGGGAAATTCCTTGAGTTCAATCCAATTGATTTGGAGATTCGAAAATAATTACATACATCTTCTAGTATAATGAAAAACATATTTCCAATTTTATTTTCTGTTTTTGTCTACCAATATTATTCCGGATTTTCAAAAATATCGTGAAAGAATAAGGTGATTTTCTCCGGAACATGTTTCCAAAAATACGACGCGGTATTTCATCTCTAGACTATGCCTTGATGACTTGGGATTGTGATTAAAAACTTCACGTTTTGATGATATTTACAGTTGTAGTACCTCCACAATTCATTACATAATGTTATCGAAGAAAAGCCCTAAATCGGTTAGGAACGATAGACTTTTTAATGTTTGAGTAGGTACTGTTTCAATACAGGACTTTCCGAATATGTTTGTTTTTTAGGGTTTTTTATCCAAAGGGTAAAAACAGGACCCTATTACTAAGACTCCGCTGTCCGTCCGTCTGTTGTCTGTCTGTCACCAGGCTTTATCTCAGAAGCGGTGATAGCTAGAACGTTGACATTTTCACAGATGATGTATTTTTATTCCCGCTATAACAACAAATACTTACTAAAAAACGAGATAAAATAAATATTTAAGGGGGGCTTCCATACAACATACCTGAATTTTACTATGGAAATTAACGTGGTTTTCACACATTTTATACATATATAACGGGACTGAACACACGTGTAATTAATTAATTTAGTTTTACTGAATTTTAAGCCGTTTTTAATAACAGTGACAGGTAGATGCTTGAAATTTTTACATAATATTTGGTTTAACATTTACAATACAAATAAATTATGTAATTTAAATAAAATAAATATTTAAGGGGACTGCCATACAAGAAACATGATTTTTTTGCTCGTTATTAATAACGACAACAAGAAGATGCTTGATTCACAAAATATTAAGCTTTATATACCCTACAAAAATAAATAATTATACTAAAATAAAAAATATTAAAGGGTTCCCATACGGTACGGAACTCTTCGTGCCCGAGTGCGACTCGCACTTGGCCAATTATTCTATCAAAGCATGGGTTGTGCATTGCGCCATATCTATGTAATACGATATACAGGGTTATTCCTAATCAATTAGCAGCCTTTTAGGGGTTTATTCTGTACATCAAAACTAACAACTTTTGTCCGGCGACTTTCATCAAAACTAAAAAAAATCAGCTGTTCGATACATTTTGTCGCGGATGAACGGTATTTTTCTATAAAACAATAATTTTATTTTGAGTTTTGTCAAAAGTAGCAGAACAAAAGTTGTTAGTTTTGATGTACAGAATAAGCCCTAAAAGAATGCTAATTGATTAGGAATAACCCTGTACAACTAGGGCAAATCCTGGTAAAACTGACCGAACCACAACGGCCAACTCTGCCCCATTATCCGATCGAATGACACTTCGCTCCTCGATATAGACACTTTGGTTGCACCCTCGTCATCTTCGACAGCTATTGTCATAACTTCTTTTGTTACATAAAGCTATTTTGTGACCAGCAAAATGTCTGGAATCGTGAGAGCGACTGTTTTATTGGAAATCGTGTGATTGGGGGCCAGGAAACCAGAACATGACTTTTCACTCATGGAACTGAAATTGATAGGTAACGTGGGTAATAAAATAAGAAAAAAACTTGTGTAACGGAAAAATGATGAGCTGTAATATTTCAAAAAAATAAAACAGAAATGTTAAAGAGAAAAATTCGTTTACATTTTAGCAGACGAGACGTGCCCGCAACTTTTTTTTGGTTAGAGAATGAGGTTTTTAGCACTGTTTTTTTCGAGACATGGTATATTTTCAAGATATAGGTAGTCTATTATTTCAGAAAATAGATAATGTCTGGCTACCTACTTACTTTCTTATTTACAAGTAAAATTATTTTGTGTCTGATGATGATTTTAACGCATTTTTTTAAATTACGACAATATTCTAAAGGAAATCATTGAGAGTAATACTTTATAGTTCCGTAGCCGTCTGCACGCAACAACATCAGATTATATATGGTCAACGGATGACATGCTTGTGACGCGTAGTCTGCGGCAGCGTCTGTATAACGCTGCTGCAGACTACGCGTTACTAGCTATGGAATATGTTTCAATGAAATACGTAGAAACCAGTAGGACCGCGGCACACTGCAGTCTGCTACGGAATTGTACCTTAATTCGCGTTCCGTCATTGTTTCACCGATACGACATGTCTCTATTTTCTGGTTTTCCAATCAAAACATCATTTACGAATAGAATGACACGCGGCAGATAATCTCCTTAATCGGGTTCAGTTTAATACGTTTCGATAGCAATTAAATTTGACGCGAATCGAGTCGGCACTGCCGAGTGTTCGGCAAACAGTCATCCGCTTCGTTCCAATTTATTCTACCGCACATAATGAGATACGTTTTCCAATACGGTTTACCTACGTTAAATTATCTAGTATTGGACCCAAATCACGACTTTATCTTCGCACGTTTTAAAAAGAAATGTTAATGACCAATAATTTTTAACTAGCTCTCATAACTTGACGAGAAACGACCGCGATCTAGCTTTTTTAACCCCTGATTCGTATGCTCGATGCTACGGTGTGTGTTGCATGGTAGTTTTTATTTCTTTTAAGTTGTGGTGCTGCAACCGGCTACCCCGTTTGCAACATTACAGACTTATTTCATGAAAATCAGTTCAACCGTTTCAGAATTATCAGCTCTTTTTTAGCTACGGTAGGCACTGCACTGGGGGATTGATTACATTATTAATTTAATCTTGCTTTAAAGAAGATGTAGTACAATACCTACATACAAAAAAAATCGTACAAATCATCATCAGCACACATATTAACGCATTTTAGCACACATACCTACTATCGATTATTTCATGTAAAGACCGTGGTGCGCTCGTGTTTGTATCAACTGTACGAAACAAGCTTTAAAATTAGATATTACGAATTGTTATTAGGCTAAAATGAGATCAAAGCATATTTCAACATAGTGGGCGTTGCGATTAATATGTGCTGAAATAGGTACTACCTACCTCTATAAAGTATACTGTAGTACTCACCTCCTTGGGTATACTGGTAGAGTTTCACCCCGTGAACGCCGGCACGTCGGCATCTGTAGAAGAAATAGTAACTTTAATTTTTCTAGGGCGCCGTTTTCACCTAGCAGTAAAACTTCTACTTATACATATTAAAAAAAAAGGTGTTAAGTAAAGTTTGTGTAAAAAGAGTGTCGTAGGTGAGGTCGCCCGAGTGCCATTTTATTAATTTTGATACGTTTAAAACACTGCTTTGTCTTTGCTAGTACAACTAAAAGTGTTTGATACTTGGTAGACTCTAATTCGGTTTTCATCAGTACTAGCGTCTACCAAGTAGAGTCGGTACCTTCCCTGCTGATTAAAATCTTATTGTTAGTTCACCGTAACGCCACAACAGTTCTCTTTTTGCACATACCAATTCAATCCCAACAGATAGCATATTTTGTTGACCATAGAAATAAAATAAAAAGCCCAACATTGGGCGAATTTTCAGTATGCTTAAGTGTTTTTATCCGTCTCTACGGGGACAATATTTGTGCTCAACAGCGCGCAACTCAGTGGGCTATTACAGTTGGCAACTCCGGCCTTCCGGCCTTTAGCTGCTATCGAACACAGATTTTTAGTTTGTCTCAGCTATGCTAGCTATTAATGGCACTGTACTGTACTGTACTAGCCTTTTTAATAGTCCACTGCAGGACGTAGGCTTACCAACGAAGGGTGATTGGGCCATATCCACCACGCTGGCTCAGTGCGGGTTGGTGGATTCACATACGCCATCGAATTTCTTCTACGGATGTATGCAGGTTGCCTCACGATGTTTTCCTTCACCGAAAAGCCAATGATGTGAAATTTCGTACATAAGTCGCAAAGAAACTCATTGGTACGGGTCGGGATTTGAACCCACGACCTCACGATTGCAGGTCGGGTGTTACTATCACTAGACCACCACGCTTTCATTGATGGCACATTTTATGATATAATTATGGCGTAATTTTTTTTTTGTTCTATAAGTATAAATTATATAATTTGTCAGTTGCTTGTCATGAGTACAGCTTTGGTTTCAACAGACTTGAAAAAGGTGAGTCTCAGTTGTGATGTATGTTTTATTGTATGTACATATGTTACACAATTACTCCGCCAATTGTGAACCGATTTTAATAATTCTTTTTTTTTTGGTAGATCATATTTAATTGAAATGTTATCGAATTAGTCTGTCTTTTTTAGGGTTCCGTACCTCAAAAGGAAAAAACGGAACCCTGATAGGATCACATTGTTGTCCGTCTGTATGTAAGTAAGGACTCTTTATCTCGGGAACGCGTAAAGATATCGAGTTGAAATTTAAACCATATACGTATATCTATGGTATCTTGCAGTTGTGTAAAAGAAAAACTTCTCAGTTATCGTATAAAAAGTTAGAAACGTTTATGTTCTAAAAACAGCACACACACAAAAATCAAAACCTACAGGGTACTTCCCATTGATATAGAACTATGTTTGGCGAGAAGCATTGTCTCAGAGTACACATATGGGAATAAATCAGAAAACTGTAAATTTTATTTAAATCGCGAAAAATAGGGCCTAGGATTCACAAAATATGGGTTCAAAATTCAAAGTGAGTAAATCGTATCATGTAAGTTATCAAATACAAGAGCTTCATTAGCACATGCTAAAAGAGGTTTTTGATTATTTTTTTAAATGTATGACAAGAAAAGTGAAAAAAAAAAAAATTTTGTCGATGATTGTGAGATTTTAACAACTTACTTCACAATTTTGTAAAATTTTCTGGATTTGTACGGAACCCTCGGTGTGCGAGCCTGACTCGCACTTGTCCGGTTTTTTTATTTAAATCAACAATAATCTAAAACTGGCATACTTACGTCAATTCTGGCGATCTTATTCAAACAAAGTACGATTTCGGTTGTACAAATTTTAGCGAAAAAATATTTTATAATACTAATTTTCAAAACATAGAATCTTAGGTAAGTATTGCTTATTTTACTTACTAACCCTTTTAAAGTCCAATGTTGAACATAAGTGTACCTACAAAAAGTATTTGGGCGGTATCCACTAGCCTAGTAGGTACCTACGCATTGTTTTGATAGTTAGAACTTACGATTTATACGAACTAAAATCAATGTACAAAGATAAAGCCTTTCCTTTGCTTTATAACTTACAAACAGTGTCGTAAAGTGTTCTTATATTAGTATGAATACATCAGACTATCGACAATACGTTTCTGGGAAGCACGTAAGTGGCTTCTACGATACACCCCGTTACTGAGAAAGTTGAGCAAGTGCACTCAACGACAACAATACATTGTCACTTCTGTGCTGTTCAGATCATGGTATCTGTTCCTAACAAAATGGATTTAGAATTAGACTACTAAAGGTGACGTCCACAAGTGGTATATTATTCAGAGAAAAATCTAACCAAGATCAAATACATCATTTGAAAGCTTGTTTTATGGACTTCTTAAAATTTTAATTGACATTTTTCCATCTCAGCATTTTTTTTAATTGTGAAAAATAAATTCTATGAAAAATAAAATACAACTATTTTTTTCTAGTTTAGCAATAATAAAATGCTTCTTTCGTTATTTTACTTGCATTCGTAGTTGATTCTTCCACATAGGGTAAGTCCCGGATAGATGCCGCACTTTTTGAAAAAGTCTCACATGCAGCTTCAATAATAATCACAATATTTAAAAACTGGTTAGGAGGTCGCAAAGTACGGTCTTTAGACTACAGTCTAGTATACAAGGTCAGTAGTCAAAGCCACGAATAATAGGAACTAAAACCATTTTTGTCGACCTCTAAAATTTCACGGATACATGTCCCACCCCGGATAGTCGCCCCGCCTGATAAATTAGACCGGAGGATAGATGCCACTTTGAGAAATAAATTTATAATTAAACTTAGTTATGCGTAAATATGATCTATAATGGATTTATGATACATCTAAAGTACATAGATAAATATTGAAGAGAGCATTTAACAATAGTCAAGGTTAAGGATAGATGCTCCAACGAAAAAACACATTCCACCTAATTATTTGTTGTAAATACTCATGTCAAGTAAAGGCATAGCTAAATACTTTCGTTCACAACGCCTTTACTTTACATTTTTATTATAATTTAAGTACATTTAAACGTTTGTGTTGGGGCATCTATCCTTTATGTTGTTTGCTGAAAAACCATATTATGTTATATAACCAAAGGATAGATGCCCTTTATATAAATGATTTAAAAATATATAAAAATAAATGAGATAGCGACAGTAAAACACATTTTTATGATTACGTGTAGGTACCAAAATTAATCTGCTTAATATTTTTTTTATTAATAATTTATATTTACTCTCAAGAGATTCTTAAAAAAAATTAAATGAAAATCTGCTAAGGCAGCTTCCAAATCATTTTTATTCTGTTTCCTGGCACGCTGCTCATGACTCCTGGTTTTTGTATGTATTTTCTGGGCATTTATACACCGCAACACATTCATTCTCACGTGGGTACTTACTATTTACAAGTCAAGGATAGATGCTTTGGTGGAAGGTTATGCGCCTCTAAAGGCATCTATCCCAACTAAAAACGAGGCATCTATCCGATTAGTAAAGGATAGATGCCTTTTAAAAATACTTAAAAATTAAGCAGATATATTATATAAAATACACATTAGAAGCTAATATAATAGTTTAACTTTA
Source organism: Hypomecis punctinalis (assembly GCA_949316475.1). Classification (NCBI taxonomy): domain Eukaryota; kingdom Metazoa; phylum Arthropoda; class Insecta; order Lepidoptera; family Geometridae; genus Hypomecis; species Hypomecis punctinalis. The sequence goes on along the minus strand of OX438815.1, from coordinate 13,405,128 downwards.
TCATTTATTAACAATTAAAGCAAAACATTGATTAGAAAAAAAATACTCAACTTTTGAAAACACGTCTTTATAAATATGAAGGATATTTCCGCGCGTAAATTTTTTTCGTGTCACACTGAGTTGCACACGGTCGTCGCACACGCTGCCGAGCGACTGACCGGCGGGGGGCAGGGTAAGAGCAAGGTTATGCCATGCATAAGAAGTGATAGGTAATTACGCATATTGGAGTTTTTCAAAACGTGGCATCCATCCCAGTGCGGCATCTATCCGGGACTTACCCTACATCTCTTAATTTGCTAAAATTAAAAATTATAACCTACCAGTGTGACCAGTTAGTAGGTATAATGCTCAGAAGAATTTTTCTTGTAATTCTTCTGAGGTATAATGTGACAAAAAAACACTTTAAAAGTGTGTCTAATTGTTAAAACCTCTTTGATTTAACAATTGGGAGGTTACTTAATCATAACTTTAGAGATTAACCACCTATTGAAACAAATATATTTATTAATCAAAATTAATTTTAAAAAAATCGTGAGGCTCTTATACGTAATAGACTCAGAATAATTATTTTTTGCAAAAAATAGCATGACCGACTTCACCCGTGTACAGAATCATTACATAGTATAAAACAAAGTCGTTTCCGCTGTCTGTCCCCATGTATGCTTATATCTTTAAAACTACGCAACGGATTTTGATGCAGTTTGTTTTAATAGATAGAGTAATTCAAGAGAAATGTTTATATGTATAATACACCTGTGCGAAGCCGGGGCGCATCGCTAGAACGCAAATATTATGTACGCATCGATGTAACATTTTTCACATTATCGTTGATTTATCAAAAATGGCTCAGTCAATTTCGATAAAATTTTAATGGGACCAATGACGAAGTATACTCTTTCCAATAAAAAAAAATATTGGAATCGGACTACTATGAAAAAAGTTATGCGTGGTTATACATAAAAAAATATATATACACGTCGAATTGTATACCTCCTCCGGTGGTTCGTCGGTCAAAAATACGAACTTTTTCGAAATGTAACGAGTGTTGTGGTTAGAATTTTTGATTATTATTATACCAGCCTTCATACATTTTGTGGACATGTCCTTTATAATATCCTAGCCCGCCACTCAATAATTATATTTTCCCTACTTTAAGTACAGTAGGTACGACTAGATAGGGGGTAGTCAAGTAATTATTATGATATTATGGCGATGCCAAGAAACTGCGCTAAATAATCACTATCCCTCTAACACTGGTGCATTGCTTTAATCACTATCCCCCCTAACACCGGTGCATTGCTTTATAGCTTCGAGCAAATATCAATAGAGTCACAATCGTGCAAAAAAAGTGTCCGAGCCAAAACTCTGCCCAAGTTGGCACGTGGCAACGTGGTGGGCAGGCTTTTTAGTTAGTCGTAAGGCGATTGCAAGCTAACAACGTCGCACGATACCAAAGTGCTCGGTTACTAACACTAATTGCGAGATTCGAGAAAACGGGTCATTGTTTACCTATAGCTATTATTTTTAGAAACAATCTTTACTAATATTCTACGACTGAATCCGAAACTGTGTTTGTTAGTTTATTGGTGTGTTTTATAACACTTTTACGCAGCAAAAGAGGGAAAGATCAACTTGATTTTTTTTGCATGGATATAGACCACTTTAATATAAAAAAAATCTCCTATGGGATAGTGCAAATACCAAAATATCACGCGGGCCTAGCCGCAAAAGCTAGTTCTCTATAAGTCACCGTTATACTTTCTTCGTATCATGATAGTACACTCCATCTTCATAAAAATAGTTAAAAGATTTATGAGCATATTGTACATAGATGGGAAGTATTCTGAAGCTGAAATTCGATGAAGCATAGTCTGAAGAGAGCTCTAAAGTGAAGTACACTTATCTACCTACAACCACTTAGTATACGTAACGCAGTAAAAAGACAATGTCCCTAAAGAGGCACCTCGAAGCAAAGGGAGGATGCACGTAGGTACCTATACTGAATTTAGAAGGAGCTTCCTGCGTCTTTTCTGTTTATCTCCCGTTCGAACATCCTCCTGGCGAAGTTGGTAGTAACCTCTACGTTCTGTGCAGGGGAGCTCAGGATCGATTTCCGGCCGAGTAGGGTGATGAATTTAAATATCTAGTTGTTACTTGTGCTTATTTATGTGTGTGTTCCATGACACCGACTACACAGGAAATTCTAGTGAGAGGCTAAGAGTGTGATGCGTTATTAAAAAGTAAAATGTTACTAGTGATAACAAATCATAAATTAACCGATTTTTGTATGCGGTAACTTAACAAGAAATGTAATAAATTAAAATTATCTTAAATGATATAAAAAACGATAGATCGACGTATATTAATTATGTTAGTAAAGCCATACAATATTTTATGCAGTATTAAAATGTGACGTGCGAATCTTTGTAAGTGAATATTTGTGATTCAAATCGAAGATGACGAAGATTTCTCATTTATTTATTTTTTTACTTCATTAAAATGCAATATTTCCGCCATTGCGCACTGATTTAGGTGTTCCAATTTTCTATTAAGTAGCCTTTTTAAACCATTGAGCTATATTACTATTTAGCTCAATGTTTTAAACTGTTCCCATGGCAATTTTGTTCCCCTCGGTTCAATGGGTTTGTAAGCAGCTCAAAATGAATAATATTTTCGGCCGTCTACTACTTAATTACAATACAGGGTGCTGCTATGTATTTTGTAAAAATAATACCTTGTATTTTGAATTGATACCTTAATTTATGGATAGGAAAGTAAAACATTACCTACAGAGTTTGTTATAATTTTGTTATTAGAATGGTTTGGAACCTTATAAGAATTATTTTTTGAAATACTTCTAATTATCCACACACCTCAGAAACCGCTTTTACGATATTTACTAACGAGTTATCTTGATCGCTAATGGAACTTAAGGCAATAATTGTAAAGTACCAACATGGCCACACAAAAATAATAAGCTGTTATCTACCTGTACAAGAGCCTGTACCCCTACAAGATCACAGATGGACGTATACTGTAACCAAATGGCGCGGTCCAGGGAAAAGAAGGAGAGGACGACCGGCGGCACGATGGGCGGATGACATCAGCAAATTGGCAGGGGCATCTTGGATGAACAAAGCAAAAGATAGAGATGAGTGGAAAGCTCTAGAGGAGGCCTATACCCACCAGGGGTTCTCATCACAAATAAACAATTAATCTATGCACAAATGAACATTAATATGTACAACATATAATAAACCTAGACTTATTTAAATTGACATTAAATTTTGATTGACAATTAATTATGTAAAATATATTATTATAAACAATGTATGAATCTGCAAAAAATTACTATATATACTATAATGACAATGAAATGATATTATGTACATACCTAAGCAATTTAACTTGACTATTTCATATATTTTTAAGTGACTACAATGATTTTATTATAAATTAACTTCGATGATTATAAAATATTTACACTAATAATGAATGACAACATAATCGAATTTTTGTAAATTAAATGATGTACCTTATTAATTAATTAACGATGAGAAATAAAAGGCTTTTTTATTTTTAATTTTATTTATTTATTTATATCTACCTGTAACAATTATCCGATTAGAGCAGTTTATTTTTTCCTGTAATCAGCACTTCAATAGCTAGGTATATACTTACGTCTTCGTTTTCACAGTTTTTTAATTAACGTTAGTTATTTATAAGCCTCTAAAAATTTATATTTTTACGCTATACTTTGGCAGAAAATAAAAACATTTTTGAAAAAATATATATGACGTACCTACAAGAGTGCTAAATTTCTTACTCAAGCTATTTACCTACCACATTGTTACAATTTATAAGGGGTGAAAAAAGTTTTTTTCCGGAACGTAAATTATGTACCTACCTATATCAAAAACATACCGTGATTTTTCTCGATGTTCTACAGAAAACGCAAAAACACTGGTCGATTCAGAATCCTCTTCTACTTCAGTTACAAGAGTGTCTGATAAACAGTATAGTTCTAGAGAACGCAGAGAAAAGTTACTTGATACTATGTACCTACTCGTAGCCGTGTTATATGAAAACACTCAACTCTTGAGTAAAGCCTCCCTACCCTACACATTACTGATGCCGTGAAAAACATTGAGAGCTGTATAGAGTCAGCTATCATATTACTCGCTTCTCGAATAACAAGGCTTTTTGGATGTTTATCGAGGCCACACTTTAGGGTTTCGTACTAAAAATAAACTAAACAGGCTTAGCTAATCCTTGGCCATATCATATTACCATATGCACTTTTTACGAGTGTTTTTTTATCATTTTTATCGACTTCCAAAAAGGAGGAGGTACTATGTTCGCCTGTATGTATTTTTTTTTGTTTATGTTCATCGAAATTTTCACAAATTGTAAACCGACTTAAAAAATATATATTAATTCAAAAGAGTATACTTCTCGGGTTGTCCCATTTAAATTTTATCGAATTCAGCTGACCCTTTTTTGATAAATCAACATAAATGTACATGCATGTCTCATCGATTCGTGCAAATTATTCAAATTCATTACACGGTGGACGTCGGTATTGCGATTTTTTGGAAAAGTAATTATTCCACTTGATAATTATTTTGGCAGCTCTTAAAGTTAACGATACAACTTTGCATATATATATATGCGTTTAGCAAATTGAATTTTTTTGTCTTTAAGTCTTTGCTACCATTTTCCCTAGTAAATAGATAGTTACCTAAAATATGGACATATTTAGTTATTTTTATCGGGCAAAAGTGCTACTAAATGCTAAATACTTTATAAACTACAACTGAATACAATACTACTATATAAGCTAAAACTACATACACTACTACTACATAAAAAGCAATTGGATCATCCACAGCCCCTTGAAGGTCTAAAAATAAAAATCCAAATGCTCAAGCCCACTGCCAGTTGGCAGCGTTTAGATGTTTAGTTGACATGATTTTTAAAAGTACATAGTTTTGTACTTATGGGATATTATGGTGTATAGTATATTATTTTCTAGAACAAACTAACTATATTATTATATCTTTTCTATCTCTGTCTCTCTGTCTATATTATTATTTTAGTCTATCTAATTTCTTCAAGTTTTAAAAGTTCGTTAAGGTATAAAACAAACAAGCTGATTGACTAACTTTACATTAAATTCTTGCCACAAACGTATAAGGCACGTCGTGCACTTTACACATATTTTTCAACGTTAATATGTCCCTAGCAACACTGCTTTTGGAAAATTTAATTAACCCTTTAACATCCTGCTATTTTGTAACGATTACTTAAATCCCTCACAGTACGAGTTAATACCGATGCTTCTATCAAAAGGGATTAAATCCAGATTACGAGAAACCATTTTCACTAGAGATTAAACCCGTTTTGTATCAATCCATTCCCCGAATCAGATTAGATTTCATCTTATTGTTTTCTTTTTCGATTGAGACATTGAATGATATCGCGCTCGTTTTTACGTCTCATGATATCTATTACAATTTAATTATTGAAAGGATGGATTTATACACAGATAAATGGCGTAATTAGGAGATCTTAAGTTTAAGTTGAGTTTGTTATTAATATCTGTAAATCTAGCATAGACTAGCTAGATGAAACTACACTACTAGATACACACGTAGGTATACAGCACGAGAACGATTTGGTTCATCAAATCATCAAATAGCAAGCATTGTTCACCGCAGCGTCGACTGCATGATTAATGGGGATATTGTTACTTATTTACTAGTTGGATATTATACCAAACCATAAGTCAAAGAACAAATAAACGTATCTATAATCCAGAAATTTCTGTTTAACCTCTCCATATTACTACACGCGAATACAGCATACAGGAACGGTATTGGGCTGTCAAACTTTAAGCATCGTTCATCGCAGCATCGACTGGATGAATCAATGAGCACTATTTACTAGTTGGATATAGGTATCTATACAACATTACTTTCTTTGAAATTGTTTGTATTGGAATAGTATTTGTAAGCCATTTCCGTACACTGTACCAGCTATTTTTTTAATAGTCCACTGCAGGGCATACCCACGAAGGGTAATAGGGATGTTTACTGGGTATGAAAATTATTACTATAATTAGTCCGTCAGTTAGATTATTAAAAAATATCGGAGACGTATTTTTTCTTTTGTCAATCAAACAATCAGTGACTAAGATAAACCTTGGCAAAGTTTAAGAGTGGGGGCTCGTGACGGCACTAGCCGGTACATTTCATAGCGGTTAGTGACGTCACGCGGAACTTTAACAGGCTATATCTTCATCAATTTGTGTAAAATTGACAAAATAAAAAATACGTGTCTAATATTTTTTGACAATCTATTTGACGGACTAATTTTTTTTTTTACTAAGCATTCCTATTCGGCCATATCCACCACGCTGGTCTAGTGCGGATTCATATACGCCATCAAATTTCTTCTACGGATGTATACCGCTTGCCTCACGATGTTTTCCTTCACCGAAAAGCTAGTGGTGTGGAATCCCGTACACAAATTTATTAGAATTCAAATAAGGAATTGATTGGTATATTCAGATTCAGATTCTATATTAATAAATAAAAATTTACAACTATATTATTATTTATAAAATTGATAACTATATAGGACCGGGATTTGAACCCGACGATTGTAAGGCAGGTGTCATTACCACTAGACAACCACGACATTTCACATTTCCTTTTAATATCTCCATATTACTTCGGATATTTACAGACGTATACAGCGTACAAGAACGGTATTGGCCCGTCAGACAGCGCGCATTGTTCATCGCAGCATCGACTGGATGATCGATGAGCAGCTGGGAGCTGCCATTGGAATATTCTAATGGCGACGACGCTACAATTTATCACACTGATTATATGCGGCACGGGATAAACGGCATAATGCGGCCTGTATTGGTTGGATGTCAATGCAGATGCTTCCGGAAATTGAGTAATTTATGAATACTATATGGACTTGTTTGTTTTTACAATATGTAGCAAATTCTACGTTATGAGCCTTGAAAGCAAAATATTCCACAGTAGAACTAACAGTAGGACTTTCGAGAACGACCTAGGTCTATTAATTCCTGGATGGGAGATAATTCTTGAATGGAAGAAACGAACCCCGACCGAGCCAACGGGCCACAGATCGAGTCACTCAGAGAGGCTATGGTCGAACGACTCAACTTGAGTCTGGAGGCGGTGTCTGACTGGGGTGATGCTAACCTGGTCAAGTTTAATGTCACGAAGACTCAAGGCTTTTTGTTTTCGGGCAAAAAGAGACCCTTCCAATTGTCTCCCGCTTTCCGCGGTGTCTCCGTTCCTGTAACTGGCAGCTTGGAACTATTAGGAGTTTCGCTCTCATTGACTCTTAACTTTGGCTCTTACATAGAGTCAAAAGCCCAATTAGCCTCCAAAAAACTTGGTGCTCTCTCTAAGGTGAGACGGTATTTCACACCTGAGCAACTACTCGTACTTAGCCTTTATAAAGCACAAGTCAGGTCTTGCATGGTATACTGCTCTCACCTTTGGGATGGCTCTGCTAAATATCAACTGGAGGCTCTGGAGTCGATTGAGCGGCGAGCCAGGAGGCTGATTGACAACGACACCTTGACTAAGTCGCAGCTGCAAAGTCTTGAGCATCGACGTAAGGTGGCGTGTTTGTAGGCTTTTTATTGGATTCACTTCGGAGAGTGCGCTCAGGAGTTGCACAATCCGGTCCCACCTGCCCTTTTCTTCTATCGTACGGCTAGGCAGACGCGACCAAAGCGCCACCCTTTTATGGTGGACATTCCGCGCGTTAGAACAAAGCGTTTCGAATCCTCATTCCTCATACGAACAGCCAGAATGTGTAACGCTTTGCCTGGGTCTGTCTTCCCGCTAAAGTACAACGTGGGTGTCTTCAAATCCCGAGTAAATAGGTATCTTCTAGGTAAGCGTGCTACATCCTAGACCGCATATCTGCTCAACATCACGCAGTATGTAGTCAAACGCAAACCTACAAGGAGTAAAAGAAAGAACCGTGAGAGACGAACGATCTGAAAAAGTTCGCAGAGACGCGCTGGATGAAAGCTACGAGTACTTCCGTCCTGTCGTATTTCGATTTTGAAGGTCTAAGTGGACGTCTCACGACTTAATCGATTGTAGGTTAACTATCGCATACCTAAATTTTTAATTATGTGAACTGACTTGCAATTAATGACGAGTATGTTTTAAAATAGACAATGAAAGTTCTAAATCTGAAATTAACGCCAAAATTCTAGCGCCAAAAAGCGAGACTAAATTTTGGCTGGAAACCTGAAGAAGTAATATTAACGCTTTGTATTATTTTGTAAAACTTGTCTTGTGCACATTTATAAAAATACTAACGATCCGCCCCGGCTTCATACAGGTGTATTATACATATAATCCTTCCGCTTGAATCACTCTATCTAATAAAAAAACCGCATCAAAATCATTGTCACGTAGTTTAAAAGATATAAGTATACAAAGGGACAGACAGACAGACAGCGGGAAGGGGCTTTGTTTTATACTATTACTAGTTTTTACCCGCGGCTTCGCCCGCATGATATTTTGATTTTTGACGCAATATCATTATAATTTATAGCCTATGTGTTATTCTGATATATAAGCCGTATTATTGCAAAGTTTCATTTCAATCTGTTCAGTAGTTTTTGCGTGAAGGAGTAACAAACATCCATACATCTATCCATCCATCCATCCTCACAAACTTTCGCGTTTATAATATTAGTAGGATTTTGTTAAACTTGTCTGGTGTACACTTATAAAAATAAATACTTAGTGCTAAGTCACGAGTAAGTGATATGTGTGTAATATGTGCTGTAATGTCATGAGACGTGTCTTTTCGTATTATTGTTTTATTGTAAAACTTTTCAGAGGCATCTATCGAAGCCATCTTAGTTTTAAGTGCATAAAATGACAATAAAATACTCAGTAAATGAGTACCTACTGACAGCGTACTGAATTCAGTAATGAGTTGCTTCGATACTCGTAGCTCAAAGATCAATATTTAGCCGCTAAATAACTTCCTGTTACAGGAAGAGCGTAGAAATCCCGTACCCTCGATAACCTTAGTATTGTATTAAGTGTGTATTACTATATTAGTTACTGCAGGCTGATAGATAGGTATATAACCCTGTACGTAGATATGCACTTATTTTTGACCGACGAACCTCCGGAGGAGGTATACAATTCGACGCGTATATATTTTTTTTATGTATAATAGTAGTCGGATTCCAATAATTCTTTTTTTATTGGAAAGAGTATACTTTGAAATTGGTGGTTGATATCAACAATAATGTGAAAAATGTTACATCGATCCGTGCATAATATTTGCGTTCTAGCGATGCGCCCCGGCTTCGCACAGGTGTTGTACACATAAATATTTTTCTTAAATTACTCTATCTATAAAAATAAACTGCATCAAAATCCGTTGCGTAGTTTTAAAGATATAAGCATAAATGGGGACAGACAGCGGAAAGCGACTTTATTTTATACTATGTAATGATTCTGTACGCGGGTGAAGTCGGCCATGCTATTTTTTGCAAAAAATAATTATGTATAACTATCTGCTCGAAGACTGTATAGTAAACCAGAGGTCCCCAAACGTTTTGGTCTCATAGACCTGCTTAGCCAATAATTATTTTTAAATAATTGTAAATGTAAAACCACTTATATAAACTTATAACCTTATAACTTATAACCACTTATAATTAAAACGTCATCGTCTTTGGGCATTATCGATAGTCGCATTAAATGCATATTTCTATATTTTAACAGTAAAAGTAAGTAAGTTCGTATAGGTCAGGTGGCTAGCCCTGGTGTCAGAGTTTTAGGCCACCTGAAGGCCTCTGACATGGCTTAACGGTTAAAACCACCGAGACCTACAATTTGACGTGTCATCCGAGCCACGATAGCGCTCAGTTGGAAAATTTCAGCTGCGGTCACCCATCCAGTAATGACCATGCGGAAGGTTGCTTTTTGACCGACGAACCACCGGAGGAGGTACTCAATTCGACGCGTATATATATTTTTTATGTATAACCACGCATAACTTTTTTCATAGTAATCCGATTTCAATATTTTTTTTTATTGGAAAGAGTATACTTCGAAATTGGTCCCATCGCGAATTCTGTACACGGGTGAAGTCGGTCATGCTATTTTTTCTAAATAAATAATCTATTTTTAGCATTTACTGCTTATTGTAAGTTCACAAAAACTGATTTAACGGGCATGAATAGGTAGTTTTAACGAGGTATATACTATCTAGAAACCAAAATAATGGCCAGTTTATGCACATGAGTCCACTCACTAAAAATTAAGGTAAAAATCAGTTGATGTACTTTCGTGTTATTTACAGTGGATCCAGATTTATCAGTTGTTTCAATAACGCCAAGATGAAGCCAGCAGCAATCTTGTAGCTGTAATAAATAACGTTTAGATTTCAGGTTTTATGGCAAAGACAGCTATGATAGATGGCGGGCCGAAAGGCTAACTTATTCCGGTTCCTCATGGGCACTGCCCACACGACATACATATTTATGTCCGGAAACCCACCCATTGCGTAAACGTTCTATTTACTTTTGTTTGACTACATTTTCATATAGATGAGGTTTTTATAAATATGAATGATGTTTGCGAAAACGTTCCCTTAGTACACGTAATTGATTCTCACTACGGAGTTGTACCTATCTACAATTTTGGCAACGAAATTAGAACCAATGCCTGATTTAGTGTGATCTTCTTTTTTCGATTTTTCATAGAACCGGTTAATAAAACGTAAAAGTTTAATTATATTTAACATTATTATTCATATACCTATTACTGTTTACTTACGGCCTACCTGCCTTGGTGGCTCAGTGGTTAGTGACCCTGACTTCTGGATCAAAGAGGCATGTGATCGATCCCCACTCAGGGCAAGCATTTATGTGATGAACATAAGTGTTTCCTTTGTGTCTGGGTGTTATTTAGATACATTCTGTTTATATAAGTATGTATTTAAAATATGTAGGTATATGTATGTATTACCTATATCAGTCTCTGGCAGCCATATCACGAGCTTTGCTTAGTTTGGGGTCAGAGACCGTGGGTAAGATGTCCCCTAATATTTAATATTTATTTTTTAATTATTACTTAGTTTCTTCATGTTACAATTTTGATTGTGCCTCAGTAAAGTACCTACCTAATGGAGACTACTAAAAGCTTCTATGGATTTAGTGAAACAAAACGAAAAGGCACTATCCACCACAACGTATCCCTTGCCTACGCTCATACCCAATGGTTCATATCATACTCGTTATCATTCTTTAAAACAGCAGAACATACGAGCATGTACGTAATTAGGTAGAGAATTTTCAGTCTAATACTGCACGCCCCACTAATACATATGTACGATTATTTCTGCTCGTAACAGGAATGATATTGCAACTTTTTACCTGAGTGCATAGCAGCAAACCCAATATATAAAGCCGTACAATAAGCAGCAAGTGCAATATGTTCGATTATACATATATACATCATACATAGATAGAACTTGCAATATTTATTTCCTTTTTTAAAAGCTTTTATTTAACTTGCAATGTATGTATGTTTGTATATATGTAAGTATATCTGTTCGGGTGGAATCTTCGAACTCAATTTTGAAGTAGATATCTTCAACCGATTGAGCTGAAATTGTGTATACACGTTTAGTTTGGACGACAGTGCCCGATATGGTGTGTTACATTATTTTAAATCCAATATGGCGGACCGTCCAAGATGGCGGAACAGTTATTTTTAGTGTACTTCTACAATATGGGTATCAAATGAAAGGCATGGTTGAGAGTAACTCGAAAAATAATGTAACGTCATTCTAAATCCAATATGGCGGCATAGTATGATCAAATAAATTGTGTAGGTATAATGAGGTTATAAGTTGATAGGTAAAATTTTAAAGGTAAATCTTGTTTTCTTCTTTTTAGAGCAATTAAATAAAGGCTTTTATTTTTTGCTTTTAATTTATTCAAAGTTAAGATATCACATTTAATGGAGGAGCGTTTAGTTTTAGATTCAAAGATCTCTACTCTAATACTTTCCATTCACGAGACTCACCATGATAAGTAGATATAAACTATAGGTACATCGGGCGCTTAGAAATTCGAGACTTTTTTGTCAAAATCAACAAACTCAAATTAACTCAATTTATATCTACATAACTACTTTTCTATTTATATTATATATATATTCGTGAAAATTGCTCCGGTTTTGTGAGTTTATTTCCAGAACCCCGCTTAAAAAGCTGAGGGTTTGTTATCATTTAATTCAGTCCAGTTTTGAATATGTTATGAGACGAGTTTCCTCAACTTTCCGCGTTTTGTTACGCCGTTCGTGCATGCCGTGACTTTTGCTGTTTGGGAAGGTACATTCCGACTTGTCGAAGCAGCAGAAAACTACAGTGTCGTAGGGCGATACGTAGACAAGAGCTCCTGCTGACTACGCTTGATTAGCTACGGAATGGATTTCATCAAAATATAAGTACGCAGTAATTTCTTGGTGACACTGTTACCAAATGCTGCAGTGCTGTGTGCAGTTGGTAACGGAGTAGATATGACGACTGGGTAAAATAAATAATATTATAATTAGTTCGACAGTACAAAAATATATTAGACACGTATTATTCAAAAAATAGTAAAGATAAAACGAGTCAAAGTTCAGGAGTGGGGGCAGGTGATATCATTATATATTAAAAGACGCCACGCTTCACTTCATGTTTTTAACTGACTTCACAAAAGGGGGAGGTTTATGTTCGTCTGTGGGTATGTATTTTTTGTGTACGTTCATCGATATTTTCACCAACTGTGAATCGATTTTTAAAAAAATATTATTTTTTAATTCGAGAAAAAATACTATTTAAGTAGTCCCATTTAAATTGTATCAACACCGGCCGCGCCATTTTTGAAAAATCAACAATAATATAAAAATTGTATATGTTTGTACATGGATTCGAGCAAACTATTCTTCGTACACGATTGAAGTGAAGAAAGACAAAAATACGTTTCTAATATGTACCTATTATATTTATAGAAGTATATTTTTTTAATCGTGCAGCCACTCTAACCTGTCGTTGATTGCTTTCTTAGAGATCCAACGCATTGAGTTATATTAAATACAACGATATTAAAAACCGATCCAAATTTTGCTCGAGAGTTGCATCAGATATAGATGTATGAGAGACATGGAGTTATTTACCATGGAATAGTTATAACCCTTATTTAAGATGTAAGATGATGGCGGCTCGAGTTAGTACAGACTAAGTACCTATTTGTTTACTCAATTAATCAATGTGCTTATAGCATTGAGCAAACTATCTGTATTGCAATCGTTTAACTGTAATACGTAGTTGATATGATAACACAATCTAAAACAGCAAAGTTACCCTTGTATACGAACGATAGAGTTTATCTAAAACTACAACAATTTTTTTATCATAATATGTAAAAAAAATATTTATTATTACATTATGATGTTTGCTAATCTAATCCTTAATTTCTTATTATTTATTTTTGTATCCTCAGTCAGTCTTCACAATTCTACAATTCATGAAAGTTGCTAAATCGTATGTTAAAATCTACTGTAATATACCTAAACCTACAGATGTAAGGAACAAAGATTTCAGCTTCAAAAATGATTCGTATGAAGGTCTGAGCCTTTTTTCTTTCCATCGTCTAAACTTGAGTCCAACAATTTTTACTTATCATTATCATCATATCAGATGTAAGACGTCCGCCTGCTGAGTATGTGTAGCCTCAAAATAATGACAATCAATAGAAACCTTGCTAAATTTTACTCAAATAAAAACTACGTTACAGCTGTCTTATTCATATCTGGTTATGCAGCATACGCGAGAGTAAGTGGAACAAAAAAAAAACGCTTTGTCTGTCGGCATACGTTACAGTCATACGTTGGAATGTCATAATGGTTGTAATTTGGTCTACTTTGTCTTTTGCAATGTGATCGAAAATTTGAACCCTCTAGTTCCATCAGAAGGTTCATATCTTTGATGATTTTACCTTCTTACTTACTACGTTTTTGAATTTAGACAGCCGAGATAGCTCAATGTTAGTTGATGATACCCTTCTAAATAACGAAAGTTCGAGTATACACTCGAACTGCATCTTTTTCTGATCAAACTTCTTATAAATTTCATAATTAAAATGGTGCGAAGTGATGTATTATCTTGATATTTTAGTACGGTTTCTACTACTTGTCATTATTCTGAGGATATAGCTTTCTAGAGTTCCAATAAGACCGGTTGAGAGTGGTTTGCATATAGCGTGTTCTTATCTGGTGAAGGAAAACATCGTGAGGCAACCTGCATACGGCCGTAGAAGGAATTCGATAGCGTATGTGAATCCACCAACCCGCACTAGGCCAGCGTGGTGGATATGGCCCAAGCACCCTTCGTGGGTAGGCCTATGTCCTGCAGTGGACTATTAAAAAGGCTGGTATAGTAGTATAGTGTTCTTACCTACCTTATGGTTGGAATTCCTACTCTGCACTTGACAGCACGCTCAAAATAACACGTAGGTACCTAGTATAGTCTCGTTGTTATAACCTGTCGATTTTTACACGTGTATTCCATTCTCATATCTCTTTAATCTGTCTCACCATAAGTCGATCATTTTATAACATATTGGACATGAATGTCCGAAAAGAGTCTATAAATAAATGATTACGGTGCTTTCACGTGCTTATCTCGCGTCCAGGCGGAGTCTCATTGTCCTGTGGCTATAGCTTCATCAATTTTGGTTTATCGGTTTAATGATGGAATATTTTATTACGGCCTTTTTAATAGCCCCTGTGTTTTGTTTATCATGGGGTGAAACATATTACAAACATATACAATTACACATACACAGTACGCATATCGATAACATCGAATAATTTTACATTAATTATAATACAATTCTATACTACATTGATTCTATAATACACCACCTCATGATCTGTCGCCCTGTTACCGTAATATTTGTGACTTTAAATTATTGTAAGAAGTATTTGTGGTAGCTCTAGAGTTATTAAATTGATTACATATGGGCTATACCAAATGGCATTTAGGCCTATCAAATTATATAATGTAGCTACATCTTAAATTCTACGTTTATATATGGTTGGTTTAAATACGGCGGTATTATAATGTCATACTTAAAGTCACGACACTGTTGCCGTAGCATTAGGATCTAGTGCCTTACCATAGGACTTTAGACACAAGATTATTTTTTGCAAAAATTAGCATGACCGACTTTACCCGTGTAATATTTCGCACGGATCGATATAGCATTTTCCAGATTATTGTTGATTTATCAAAAATGGCTCAGCCGATTTCAATAAAATTTAAATGGGACCAATTTCAAAGTATTTTCTTTCCAATAAAAAAAGAATTATTGAAATCGGACTACTACGAAAAAAGTTATACGTGCTTATACATAAAAAAATACGCTTCGAATTGTATACCTACTCCGGTGGTTAGTCGGTCAAAAAGGGTTCCTGCAGTTTTACACTCACGTATTTCTCCTTCATGGATTAGCATTTTTACTACGCTTGTCTGTTTTTACTTAAGAAATCATTGACCATCGAAGCTGCTCCTATGTCGTGAAACACATTTAAACATGATATTAATAAAATATGCTGGGTTATGTTGATGGCTATACCCTTATGGTTTAATCAATATCTTGATTCTAATTCTTCGAGAAATAAGGACAAATGATAAGAATTTTATTTTATGATTTTGGAACTATTAATAAAGCTTACAATAAAATAAATTTTCGGTACATAGTTCAACTGAGGTCAAAATGATATTTATTTCGAATCATCATCATTTTATATTAATGATTAGACTGGTTTTTTAAATAACTTCAGGTATCACAGAGGCAGTAAAATTCATTACATATAAATGAAACCCCTGGAAATATTTCTAGTTCTTTAAAAGTCTTGTTTCATGGTTTTTCATGTTTTGTTCAGTTCTCAAAGAGCGTTTCAACTGGCAGTAGACGAGAGCCGTGTAAATAAACCTTTATAATGAGCAGAAACCACTAGTCGGGTAGAAATTAGACCGCCATGTTTACCTTGTTTTACGGAGTATGGAGAAAAGCAATTCTACAATATTTACTGAAGATATCAAATAAATGCAGTAACTAAGTTATAGATACCTCAAATTAGATAAGTATATTTTTCATGCACACTCCAAAATTAATAACTAAGTATAAATTAAAATAAAAACTTTTATGAATGGTATTACTATTGGCGGCTTTATAAGCAATCTTTTCCAAGCCATTTTTGGATGAACCTTTGAAGTAGTCGTTAAAATTAACTCAGTTAACTGTAAAATGATCATTTAAAATTATTTTGTTAAACAACAGTACATAATTTTGTTATGAGTTGGTGTAAATTACTCAATAGGTAGATAGATATTATTGTAGTGCGTGTAGATACATAAATTGTATTAAATTTATGAAACTGTCTAGCTTTTCGATTATATATATAGGTATACAGAGTTATTTCTGATCAATTAGCATCCTTTTAGGGGCTTATTCTTTACATCAAACTAACAACTTTTGTTCTACGACTTTTGGCATTACTCAAAAAATACAGTTACCTGTATAAATACACGACAATTATTTTAAATATCCAATTTTCTGTAAAATCGTCAAATACTTTTTAAAAACCTGCTACAGTGAGTAAAATCATAATAAATACTGATTTTTTTCAGGAAAATCGTCAACAAAATGTTTTTACATTTGAAAGCTGTTTTCAAATGTGAACTCGGCTAAATAAACAGGAGGGGTGAGATGGTAGATGAGGTAAACAACCCTTGGAAATAGCTGTGGTCACTACATGTCAGCAAATTAGGTACATACCTACTTAGGTACTTAGTATTTTTTTAGAAATATATTTTGAAATATTAATTATACGGCAGGTTGAATTAAAAAAACATAGATACTTATATAATAAACCATACCTACTAGCTAGACAAAAATATCACGAGAAACAGCCGGAATTGTTTCTCTAATGTGTGAAGTGAAGATACAATACCGGGACTCTCTGGATGCTGATTCCAACCGGTTTAATTTAAAATCTATTATAGAAGAATATATCAATAATTCTATTCAGTGATATTTTAAGCCTAATATGATGATCAAACATTCTCCAAAGTAATTTTACTATATTGCTTCCTAGAGCTTTCTCCATGCTCATACCTATCGTTACTGTCCACCAAAAACAGCCGTTAATTCATGAACAGAAACAATATTCACCTCTCAGCAAGAATCTTATAAGCACTTTATCTGTTTCCCAAACAGAAGGATTCATATCCATCGCAGCGGTAAAAAGAAATTCAAATTTTCGCTCGAAAACACTGTCTTAAATTTAGGCATTGCCTTGCGATTTCGTAATCGTGTGAGCTGGGCCTTTTTTATGGCTTCGATTTTTATTTGCGACAAAAGGTTTCCCATTTTAGCTTTTCGGTCGATTGCCGACTGCCCGAAGGAAGGTACCTAATGTGTTTTAGATCTGTTGGGTAAGCGTCATATTTGTCTAATCAGAAACGTGCCCAGCTACCGTCAAATTGGCTTAACCGAATTTAAATTGGAGAAAAATGTTTGAACAGTTATACGGAAGTAACATATAAGTCGTTAACATTTATTTACTGTTCATTGGGTACTACTTTGTTGTACAAATCGTTCTTGCAGTACTGAAACGATTGAACCACATATTTTGGCTGATGTGTGTAGAGTTTCTAAAGTAGGGCTTGTAGAGTTAGGGCATGTAGAGTTAGAAGCCCGGGCTACATTAAATGTGATAACTTTTTAAAAGTACGAGATTTAGTCCTGACTTGGCAATATTTTACATGAGATTGTTTTTTGTGGGACTACTCCTTATCATATATTTGGTACCTATATTAAATTACGACAATATAACATATATCGTCATTTTGAGGGTTCCGTACCTCAAACGGAAAAAACGGAACCCTTATAGGATCACTTTGTTGTCCGTCTGTGTGTATGTCAAGACACTTTATCTCGGGAACGCGTAAAGATATCGAGTTGAAATTTAAATTGTATACGTATATATATAGTCTCTGCAGTTGTGTAAAAGAAAAACTTCTCAGTTATCGTTTAAAAAAGTTAGAGCCGTTTATGTCGTAAAAAACTTTCCATTGAAACAGAACTACGAAAATTGGCGAGAAGCATGGTCTTAGAGTACGCCTATAGGAATCTGAAAACTGTACATTTTTATTTAAATCACAAAAAATAGGGTCTCAAAATTCACAAAATATGGGTTCAAAATTCAAAGTAAGTAAATGTCATGTAATGTATCATATAAAAGAACTTCATTAGCACATGCTAAAACAGGTCTTCAATTATTTTAACAACGTTTAGTTTTCGATGTATGACGATAAAAGTGAAAAAAAAAACTTTCTTGTCGATAGTTATAGTAGGTATATAATACTATAACTATCTAGTATAGAATAATATAACTATCTAGTTTAGAATACTATAACTATCGACACGAAAGAAAAATACTATAAATATCGAATTAACGACTTACTTCCCAATATTGTAAAATCTTCTGTTCTGGATTCGTACAGAACCCTCGGTCAGGCTAGCTAGTCGGGCTCGCACAGCCTGACTCGCAATTGTCCGGTTTTTACATAACCACGTAGATAAATATTACCGAATACGTCCAAAAAATAATTCGATTCTTGCTCAATAGGAAAATTCGATCACATTCACAAAACATATATCTCATCATCGATATTAATATATCACCACATTCCTCACATCATCAATCAAAAGCTCAGCGAACTTTACAAAAATCTAAAAAAAAACCTTAATGTTGCCATCAACAGCGATACAGAACGTTACTTGCACATTTTTCTCTTAGTTATGGCACCATTAAGCAGTGACAAAAACAGAACATCGCCTCGCTGGCATTTATCTTCCACTGAGAGTTATAAAGGGCATAAATAAAGCAAAACCTATAAGGCTTTAAAGCAACAATGAAAAATACGAACCGTTTTACGTCGAGCCGGGGGGAGGCGGCGGGCGAGCAGGAACAATGAGGGCCTGGCGCGAGCACCGCTGCACAAATAAAAAAAATACGTGAACAACCGCTCCAATTATTGACGTGGCCAGATGAGTCCGAGTTGTACTCGTGTGTCTAACTTTAGTTATGGTCTTTGTTCGACGTATCATAGACTACGAGCCTACTATAAGTACCCAGCGGTCATAGACAATATAAAAAAAATATATGAGTGCTTATTGTGTTAAAATAGGTTGCCAGTGTTGTACGCGTGTTTATAATAACTTGTTGTGTTGAGATGCATTGTCAGTATTATATTATACGAGTATATACGTGTTTTCATATTAACGTGTGAAGTACAAAGTGCTACCAATGAAGCACTGACGTCTATTCTAACTATTGATATAAAGAAATACAGAATATTTCTGTACTGACGTCGCCAGATAGAGCAAAATCATACCTACATCAAGCCGTGTATCTAATTAAGTTCTTTGTTCCACGTATCATAATTGAGAACTTACAATTTAGCCATGTCTTCACTGAACAACAATTGTTTACAAACTCTGTATCAGAAACAAAATCTACGTGTTTCAGAAACAAAAAATAATGTTTCCGAGGCAATAGGCTATTTCTTACAGTTAATGGACACAGACAAGCTCCTTACAGATAATAGCCTGAAAAGTCATATTTCACTTTATTTAAACTAAAATATGTATACTTTTCGCAAATGACACGAAATAAAATACGATATTTTATTTATATTTTATCTGTGACGAAAACGCTCTAAGTCGGGTGG
This sequence comes from Hypomecis punctinalis, assembly GCA_949316475.1. Taxonomy (NCBI): domain Eukaryota; kingdom Metazoa; phylum Arthropoda; class Insecta; order Lepidoptera; family Geometridae; genus Hypomecis; species Hypomecis punctinalis. Next base: position 13,385,235 of record OX438815.1, on the reverse strand, counting down.
CAACTCTGCTGGCGTCAAATGATAGTAAACGAAAATTTCTAGATTGACTGTTGTAATTTGTGTTTTCGGAGCAATATTATTGGATCTGTAAGTTACTTTTAAAGTATTTTATGTAAACTAGCGTATTCACTAGTATTAACTAACGTTATTTACTAGTGTGTAACGTCACAGACCAGCGCCATTACAGAATGTCGTTTTGGGCTCTTGAATATCTATTCTTTAACACTTGATTTACATTGTTAATACAGTAGATCTCTCGGAAATATAAGTTTAGTGTGCTTATTATATACTAACAAATAATTTAAAACGATTTCCAAAAACTAGTCAAATAGCCCTAACAGCCCTAGTATTAATTTTTGTTTCTGTATATTAACACTACCGTGTGGAACACGGAAACAAATTCATATTCATATTTATTTATTATAACTATATTTTTAATATGGGTGTACATGGTTGGTACTTACAGAATAATCGTACAAATAGTCCGCCATACCCAGCCTTTTGGCATGCAATATTTTATGTGAGAATAGGGTTCTATCGCTTACTAATTTACCTACATTTTACACATTCAATACACCTTTGCCTTAATAAAAACACCTTATAAAGTTTATGAAAAACAAAACAATTTTTGGTCATGCACCTGTCAAATGTGAGAAATGTCAAAAAATTATTGAATGATTGCCATTGAGGCATCGCTTAAAAAACTGGAAACTATATTTTTAAGGCATGCCATTCATGTCACTTCTTTACACTATTAATTATACAGTGACTATATGATTGTATAGGGCAAAAAATGTCAAAAAATTACAATTAAAAATACTACTAATAATTAGTTCCTGGAAAAATCGTGATGTTTCAGAAACTGTGTATCCAAAATATTGTTTCTCAGTGAATACATGGCTTAAGTTAATATAAATTAAGTATTTTCTAACCACTTCAGTATTATTATTGATTTGGCGAGATGAGTCAAAGTTACTTGTGTGTCTAACTTTTGTTTCGTTCTTGGTTCAACGGATCATAGGAAGAATTACGTATCGAGAATAGGCGTGATGACTAAAAAAATATAATTAATCCGTCAGATTGACTATCAAAAAATATTAGACACGTATTTTTCTTTAGTAAATTACATAAATTGATGAAGATATAGCCCGTCAAAGTTCCGCGTGACGTACCATACAAATAGACTTCTGTAAGAGAAGTGACGTCACGCACGACCCCCACTCCCTAACTTTGACAAGGTTTATCTTTGTCATTTGTAGTTTGATTGACAAAAGAAAAAATACGTGTCCAATATTTTTTGATAATCTAGCTCACGGACTACTTATAATAATGGTTTTTTTTTTGAGTCGTTATGCCTATTTTATCTAGTAGTTATGGAAAAACCGAAATGTTTATTGTAATAGAGTATTGAGTAAATTTCTATTGCCATGGTGGTCTAGAGGTAGTGACACCCGCCTTACAATCGTGAGGTCGTGGGTTCAAATCCCCAGTCCTGTACCAATGAGTTCTTTGAAATTTATGTACGGAATTTCAAACCACTGGCTTTTCGGTGAAGGAAAAACATCGTGAGGCAACCTGCACACGTCCGTAGAAGAAATTCGATGGCGTATGTGAATCCACTAACCCGCACTGGGCCAGCGTGGTGGATATGGCCCAATCACCCCTGGTGGGTAAGCCTACGTCCTGCAGTGGACTATTAAAAAAAGGCTGGTACAGTACAGTATTGAGTAAATACATCGCTGCTGCGACGTTGTACATTGTAAAATTTAACTTGTATTGTCCCACTGCTAGGCAAAGGTCTCACAAATTAAGTAAAACTTTTCATAGACGAGAATTTCTTTGAATATTTATTTGAATATTTCACTGGTAACATTTTTACTAATTCTACTAACCTCTGACAGTTAAACAAAAAGTTGAATAGTTCGTAATTTTAAGCGCTACTGGGAAAGGTTGTTCGGCGGTTTACGGCAACTGTCCTCATTATATCTTAAGTGACATTATTATCCCACTTTACGACTGATAACTTTATGAAATTGAAAAAATGTCGAGGTTGCAAATGAAAAAGTCGATTGCTACATTTAAGAAATCATAAAAATGTAACTTTGTTAGCTATTGATTTATGGTGAGTTCCGATCAGATTAGCCATTTCAAGTTAAATTTTACAGAGCTTTTTAACTTTATTTCTAACTTGATTTCAACACAGCTATCCAGCTGATATTTTTTCTTGAAATCCGGGTTCGCCTCTTAGTAAAAGTTGTTCAAAATGATGATCTGAAACACCTGTTTTAGGCTTAGTACACCAGTTCTAGACAAAGTCAGCATCATCATCATCATCAGCCTGTGTCGGTCCACTGCTGGGTATAGGCCTCCTCTCTTATGTGCCATTGTTGCCTATCTTGGGCCAATCTCATCCACGCCTGACCAGCGATGGTTAAAATAAGTAACGTTCTACCTATAGGCTTATACAAAATAGTGCTTATTTAAAATAATAGCATAAAATAAAAAATAAAGTGCTTATATAAAATAGATAGTTATATTCTAATCTAAAAATGCAATAAATTTATTTTTTACGATTTTGTTTTTAAATGATTATATAACGTTCTTCAAAATACTGCTATTTCTTTTTGTATTGAATAGTTGTGTGAATACTATATGAATATGTTGTTTTTAAACTTTCGCGATTTGAACACATTATTATTATATACTTACTACGTATTACTACGTAAATTATTATGAGGTATTTATTTGTCTCGTAATTTTAGTGCGCGATTAGTCCCGTAGTATATGATAATAATACTATATGAATGGTTGAATACAATTATAGTCAGGTACCAATCCATTACCTTATTGTAGCTCCCTAACCCATGCCACAATAAGCTTCCGTATCACATCAGACATCTAATAAAATATAAGGAAGGAATCCCAGAAATCGATTTCCGGCGGAAATGCAAAGGCTCCTGAGATATTGCCGTCGAGTATTTCGATATTACATTATGTAGTGGCGCCGGGCGTGAAATGAAAATCATGAGCGTTTCCTCACTTTCTAAGTACTGCTTGCTTGGTACCTACTTGGACATGAACTGTTCAAAATAAGCACATTTTAGAATTTTCTGTAGACTTCTGTAAATAAAGACTCGGATATCTGAGACCTGGAGCCATATGGGTATATCCACGTTAGCACTTTTGATGGCAATGCGTGAAAATGATATCACCGCTTTGTACCTACGTATTTTCTCAAACTTGTACGGTATATGAGGGGATACTTATCATTAGTACTTGTGGCAGAAAATGTGGGCATAAGTATGATCAACTAATATTCTGTATTAAAATCACGCAAGAATTTCTTAGTCTATAGTTGAAATGTGTACTGGTAGCGACACATAAGTTTAGCGCTGAAGTAGTGTGGAGGGGGTGGCTGCGCTGCGCATAGTGACCGATATAGGTACTAAACCCATGCGCAGCCATACCCTCCACCCATATTTCGCTCAGCGCTAAACTTATGTACTGCTACTAGTACACTTCTACTATAGACTTAGAAATTCTCGCGTACTTTTAATATGCAGAATCCAAAACTCTATAAAACCAAAACTAAATTATCACAGGCTGATGAAAGAATAAAAACATTCACAACGTAAAAACCTTCTATTCAGTCCAGCCACAAAAATACATCAATAATGATCTATTTACTTGAGTCTCAAAATACTTCCTTGACCCTTTCAAGACAGCCATCAAAAGTTACGAAGTAGCCAATGGAAGCTTCGAGACGGTATACCGAGGGCCAATGGGTCAGGCTAATCCACCACTAATCTATGAGGCCTTTTCAAGGGTCCTTCTTAAGATAAGGTAAGAAATATGAATCGGAAAAGGTAAGACAGAAATTGTTTCCAGCTGACTTGGAAGAAATTTTTCATTACTAAGATATTCTCTCTGTATTAAGCCATTTTTCATTACTGAGACTTTTAACATTTCAGAGCTGGAATAATTTTCTTTGTATTTACGACATTTTTTTTAAGAAAAAGGTATCAATCTATTTTACCTACCTACAGCTTGTTTTTTTGTTTATTTTTTTTTATTAATGACAATACTACACTACTACTACATAGAAAGCAATTGGATCATCCACAGACCCTTGAAGGTCTAAAGATAATCAAAGTGCTCAAGCCCACTGCCAGTTGGCAGCGTGCCCAGCATGCTGGCAGCATTGCCACGCTGAATGGCAATGCTTATACAGCTTGTTGATTTTGAATTATACACTAACTTTTACGCGGCTGTGTCCGCGCGCGACTCTAACTTTTAAACTATTTCCATGCCAAAAATCAAGTCTATCAGTTGCTCTGTTGTCGCGTGAAAGAGTATATAACAACAAACGTACTTTCGGATACATGTATAATATTAGTAAAGATACTACTTATCTGCACCCTGTAAGTTTTCTTAGAAGAAAAGTTCAATAACTATCCACAAATTACTTTCTTGTAATTTCAGTGTTGGTCACGTGGACCTGGTTAGTTATAATGACGAGTAGGTATAATAATATCTAGAACATTTTCATCGTATAAAGAAAGAACCTGTAGTCACACCTACTTAAATTCTTACACGTGCTTATACTGTTGCTGACGAGTTTGAGTTCCTTTGAGACGGCATAGATAATATACTAATAGCGCAAATTGAGGTACATCATCAGCGTCATCTGTATTAGCTCACTACTAGCTAGATAAGTTAATTTTTGCACCATTTCATCTTTCTTTTACCCATTAGTTTTTACTGCGAGTTTTAGTCATGTATGTAAAAGTACTGAACATGACATGAGTGTAATAGGCATGATGACTAGAAAAATATAATTGATTCGTCAGATAGACTATCAAAAAATATTAAGCACGTATTTTGTAGGGTTAAGTACCTCAAACGGTAAAAAGGGAACCCTTTAGGATCACTTTGTTGTTCGTTTGTCCGTTTGTGTGTATGTGTGTATGTCAAGACTCTTTATCTCGAGAACGCGTAAAGATATCGAGTTGAAATTTAAACTGTATACGTATATCTATGGTCTCTTGCAGTTGTGTAAAAGAAAAACTTTTCAATTATAGTTTAAAAAAATTAGAGCCGTTTATGTCGTAAAAAAACCGCATATTTCGCACTCACAAAACTCAAAACCTACAGGGTACTTCCCGTTGACATAAAACTATGAAACTTGGCGAGAAGCATTGTCTCAGACTACACATATAGGAATAAATCTGAAACTGTACATTATTTATGTCACAAAAAATAAGGCCTCAAAATTCACAAAATATGGGTTCAAAATTCAAAGTGAGTAAATAGTATCATGTAAGGTATCATATAAAAGAACTTCATTAGCACATGCAAAAACAGGTTTTTAATTATTTTAACAACGTGTTGTATGGAACCCTCGATGTGCGACCCTGACTGGCACTTGTCCGGTTTTTCTTTTAGCAATCAAACAAAAACTGATGAAGATATAGCCCGTCAAAGTTCCACGTGACGTCACAAGTGCCATACAAATGTATGGACTTCTGTAAGAGGTTTATCTTTGTCATTTATTGTTTGATTGACAAAAGAAAAAATACGTGTCCAATATTATTTGATTTTATCTAACTCACGGACTAATTACAATAATGATTTTTTTACCCAGTCATCATGGCTATTTTCTAATTTCAAAAAATCCAATGTGACTTAAAATAAAATTAATTTATAACAAACGTGCGTAAACATTAACCGCAGTATTACGGTGCTAAATTAACAACAGCTGGTGTTAATTAGGTAAATAGTAAATAGTGGCGACGACAAACCTAATCTCTTTTCCCATTAAAGAACGCGAGCTCCTCGGGTTATTGGTAATTTCAGCTACATTTCAGTAGGTAGCTAATATCTTGTAAGAATGTATATATTGTATAGATGTTTTGGTTTTCAAAGGTTTATACCGTAAAATTCACTGAAATAAATCAATCTGAGTTGAAGGTTGTTTCTAGTATACTTTAGTACAATCCCTTGCGGAACCAGTACCTGTCTATAAATTTTAAGTTAGGCACTTTTACTATTGATCTATCTGTATGGATCTTAAGTATTGAGTAAGTACTTAACTTTTGAACACAGTATAATGTTGGGTTCTCGAAATTGTAAAATAATTATTAATAAAAAATTGATTCACTTGATACCACCCACCGTTGAACCCACGTATATCCACCATAGGTAGTGGCAACAAAACGCACATTACTTTGATAAGTAAATAGACATTCCAGAGTCTCCAAGTTAAACTACCATAACTTGATACTACGGGTTTGTAGCTATTTATTTAATATCATAGCCGTTTATCAAGCTTCCTTACTTACATTTACTAAAGCTCTTTTCTGCACAATTGCACATTATCTATCCTTCCAACTAGTATGCTATCATAAGCTACATATAATATATCAACAGAATCTGCTCGCAGATCCAATCCATTGACGAGCTAAAGGGGTTACACACTACATGTGGCGCAGCCGGCAACTTATGAAACAATGCAGCTCTCTGCGCCGGCCGCTCTCAAGTGCCACATTTTTGTCGCTCCCTCACAAGCGCTGCATCTGCATTCGCGCTATATTGAAATTGTTTCTTTCATCCACTTGACACTTTAAATCTGCATATGAAATATGGCTTTCATTACTTTTGTCCCCAGCTTGCTCGCTCAAACAAATCCTGATAGAAGTTCTCCAAAACAAAGACAAAGCCCTATAAACACGAAGCCAATCTAGCAGACAAGGGAGCTTCTATCACAATCATCCCACTTAAGAAAGCCCCTAATGACACATGAAATCCGAAAATTGCGAAGATGGAATGGAGTCGCCAAACAAAACCGTAATCCTGTCGGCATCGTGCCACACACCTACATAACCCGAATTTCACCAACAAGATCCCCTGTAATGTGTTGCGAATGGCACGGCTTGATAAGGAAAAACGGGTAAATAAGGAATCGTGTGAGGCGGGACAGGTCAGGCGGGACGGGGCCTTCCGCCGGATACACTAGTGCGGCCGCCGGGACGCCTCGCTCGCGGCGCCGGACGCCACTCGGACTCAAACCGGACGCGACCTCCTACTTTTATAAAACAACTATACAATCGCCAATAACCAACTTCGTGTGCAAACATAACTTTCAATGAAAGCCTGAGAAACTTTCGTTGGTGTAGTCTCGACGATTTTTTGTTTTACAGCCAACGGGAAAGCTGAACTTTATTGCGTCGTCGCTCGGTAGTTATTAATTTCAATAAGCACAGTAACGCAAATATAGATACTATTTATAGAAACCGTTTGTTACGTAACTTTCCGTTTCTTATAAGAAAGATCTCATGTGCACATGTTACTTCGATATGTAACCAATATCCGACCGCAACAATTCCCTCGATAGTGATCTTCGAAACAATTTTGATTTCCTCCTGGTATAGTCAAAGAAGCTTACCGAGAAAAGCGGGAAAGAAAGAAATAAATAAAAAATGCACAGAAACACGGAGGTCGGAGTTTTTCCTGTCACCGGGCACAAACAATGCCTCCATTGTAGGGCTGCGGCCCGCGCCCCCCGCCCCCGGAGCCCGAGCCGGCGAGGAAACGAGCATCTTTTGTTTTCAACCCTGCTTCCCGCGGAAACGAGAGCTTTGAACCCGCGGTCATCTGTTTACATCACGCCAACTAGAAAAAAAAGACATCCGATTTGCTCCCCTCTTTCTAGACGTCATTGCGATCCCAACAGTTGCGAAAAATACTTTCGACATCAATGAGTTTCAATGAAAGTCCCTCGTCAAATCTATCCGGTTTTGTATCAACAAACTTTTATTCCAACCCGTTTGAAAAGTTGAGTAACATTTGCAGGTAGGTATTAATTAATTGTTTTCGACAAACAATAGACATAACCGCTAAGACTTTGAGCAAATAGAAACATGTACAATTCCACATTTGAAATGAATAAAGCCGACTTCTGTTGCGACAGGTAATGTACTCGGAACTCTCTGCGGGACACCCCGTAATAAATTATATCTCTTCTCGCTCCCTTCATTTGTTATGGAAAAAATAACAAGAAAAGATACGAATGCTTTCTTTCTTTTCAAATAATAGCCACTGAAAAAGCATCCCAGAAACTTCAAAAGAATTCAGATTTTTCGTTCGTGAACTTAAAAAAGCCTTGCTTGCATTAACGCTACCTTGCGTACTTACATAAAAATTTACATATTTACTTAGGCAGCGGGTAGGCAAACACGCCGTTTCGATTGTTTTTTCACATAAAGTGACCTATTTTCACTTAATTTGAATTTAGGCTGAAGGTAGAGTAAATATTTATCCTTTAGAATTCATGAATGGTACCGGTAAAATTAAATTTATTACTAAAACCTAACTAACAGTACGATTTTAGCTATATTGACTTAACTCGCCTACGTAGACATTTACTGAAACTTTAGTTCGTTTACTTATTATATTACGGCAACAAATGAACTGTAATGAAAATGCGTTTCGTCACGTGGTGTACATAGGTAAACCAGGTATTGTGAAATTTACAAAATGTATCTGAATGTTAAATGTGCCATGGATAAAATGAAGAAAATATGGAGGAACAGGAACATCACCAAAACCACGAAGACCAGGCTCGTGCGAACACTAATTTTACCCATGTATTTGTACGCTTCTGAGACGTGGACGTTACGAGAAATCGAAAAGAAGAAAGTAGATGCGCTAGAGATGTGGTGCTGGAGAAGAATGCTTGGGGTATCGTGGACTGAATTTCGTACCAATGTCTCGATACTACAAGAACTCGGCATCAAGCAGCGTCTATCATCCGTACAATCTCGAATACTCGCTTACTTCGGACACGTCTCACGGCGAGGTAGTCAGTCCATAGAGCGTCTTGTCGTCCAGGGCAAAGTTGAGGGCACAAGACCTCGCGGAAGGTCGCCCATGAGATAGACCGATCAGTCTGGCGTGGGCGGGCCCGTGCATAAATGTACCAGATTGACGTCCAATAGAGAGAGATGGCGAGACATCGTGAGGCGCATTACATCTATAATAATACTACGTGATGACCACGACCATCCTGTAAAGAGCGCAACGATCAACAAGAGATCTGAATGTTTCAAACACGACGTATGAAGCATTTAGTTTTTATACCACATTCCTACCTATTAGGTAAAGCGTTGGTTCAGTCATCATAATTATACATAATATTATTCATAATTACCGTTTAGCCATGTCAGAGGCCTTCAGGCGGCCTAAAAACTCTGACACCAGGGCTAGCCACCCGGCCTATACGAACTTACTTACTTTATCATAATTATAGTATATCACCGTATACTCGTACCATCAACTCTCTCGTAACGCTCCAAGTAAGTACTTAAACAAAAGATCGAGCCATATAAACTTGCCAATATACTTGCATGAAAATTAAAAGAAAATACTTAAATAAAAATGACTCATATTATTTTTTTGTACTTATCTTACTTCCATCGCTCCCTCTGGACTTTTGCCCCAAATGACGTGAATTCTCCGTGCAGCCCGTTCTTTTATTGCACGCCCAAATTGGATTTTCAGGCGTACCTACTCCGCCAGAATTTCATATGTTGCTCAATTTAGCCCAAATGTGAATACTAACGTAATTTTTACAGTACTGACTCTAATTTTACCTGAGCGTTTATACCTCTGAACCGAATTCAATTAGGCACCTTACTCTACTGGAAACTTTTTGTCGTGCTCACAAAAAATAAAAAGTAGGGTATGATCGTAATCCTCTTTTAAGATCTAGTGGATTTTGCCGGATCCTCTAGGATCCGGTCCACTAAGATTCTCAAAGACAACATAACTAAAGACCCAGATCCGGAATTGTCGGAAAAACTAAGACTTTGCACATAAATATCTGATCTAGTACTGTACTGTACTGTACTGTACCAGCCTTTTTAGTAGTCCACTGCAGGACGTAGGCCTACCCATGAAGGGTGATTGGGCCATATCCACCACGCGGGCCCAGTGCGGGTTGGTGGATTCACATACGCCATCAAATTTCTTCTACGGACGTATGCAGGTTGCCTCACGATGTTTTCCTTCACCGAAAAGCCTGTGGTGTGAAATTCCGTACATAAATTCCAAAGAACTCATTGGTACGGGACCGGGGATTCGAACCCACGACCTCACGATTGTAAGGCGGGTGTCACTACCTCTTGACCACCACGGCAGGTCTGATCTAGTACAATTTAAAAATAACTCTGAAAAGAAATTAAGTAGTAAATAAATTATTATAAAAAACATTAGAATATAATTCTAAACTACCTTATTTATACAAACCTACCTTCAGCCTTGGCCAAAAGTTTAGGCCCTGTATTTTCACTCTATCTTCTAAACTAATTTCACTCATTTTTGGCATTTTTAACAAAATTAGATGTCAATTTAATCACATCAACAGAAAAAAAGCTTGTTTACTTGTTAGAGTCCAAAACACAAGTGACCAAACATTGACTGATAAGACCGAAAGAAAACCGAATCCTTTGTTTTCTGTCACCAGGTGTTACAAAGAGCCGCTTGATATTCTAAGAAGTTATTTATGACCCCGGTAAGTCATTTAAGATAAACACTCAGTAATTGGTAAAGTAGTAAGCATGCATTTTGATTTTTTAAAGGTGCCTAATATTGTTGGCCAAGGCTGTACATACAAACAAATAAATAAATAAACAAAGGCTAAAATTATTATATCCCTATTTGATAATAGAGCTGATATGAAATCATATTACATGGGTACCTATTACATAGTATGTTTCCTGAATTAGTGATGAATATCTAAGTATCCAAAACAATAATTCTATTTTTCATAAAACCAACCAATATAAACGTAAATTCCACAGGACAATTCAATTATTTGAACACAAACAAGAAAATTGGGACACTTTTAAGTAAGATAAATTGTTGGGGTGAAAATGGTACAGGCAAATAAAGTGGGTAGGCAAAATGGGAGCCTTATGCCATTAAAGCATTATATCCACGACAATAAACATACCTGGATTATATTTCTATAGAGGATGACAATATTAAAAGAACAAATACGAGGGTTGTCGCTAAACAGTTATTATGTTTCCATTAGGGGAGGCTTTGCTCGAGCTTCCATTTACTTAAGTGGGATGGATGGATAAACTGTGACCTATGCAGATTATGGAAATATACGCGATATTTTGACGAATACTAAACTGAATTACCTCTTCCTGTTTATAATTACACAAGGTTATTTCTAACCAATTAGCATCCTTTTAGGGGCTTATTCTGTACATCAAAACTAACAACTTTTGTTCAACGACTTTTGTCAAATCTCAAAAAAAAGTTGTCGTTCCATAGAAAAATATCGTTTACTCTCGACAAAATGTATGAAACAACTGATTTTTTATTAATTTTGACAAAAGTCGCAGAACAAACGTTGTTTTGATGTACAGAATAAGCCCCTAGAAGGCTCAGAGTAAATAAAAAAATCAAGAGGGAACGTCGTTGAACAGTCAACTGGAGCCGGTTTTTTATACATGTGTGAGTGCGTCACTACTGCGCCGCCATAGTTCGACTGACAAGCCAAGGCGTAGTTTCCTTGTACGTTGATGTGTGTGTGATTGACTTTACACGGCGAGGCGTAGTTTCGCACGGCCTCACGTGGGTGTTCACAACATTCTCTTTTAATTTTTCATTTGCTCTGAGCTAGAAGGATGCTAATTGAGAAATAACCCTGTATAGCTATATGCCAAAACTCTATTTATAAGATGAGCCTTTTTATTTAATAACTACTTTTATATTTGCGTTTGACTACATACATAGAGTTGGGTGAGATAAATAGAGTTATGGCTAAAAAGCGAAATATTATTAGTTTTTATTATGAGATCAATGAAATAATTTATAATTATTTTTCGCAAAAATGGTATAACCGATTTCAACCGTGTACTCGAATTCGAATCGCACGGTTTGATGTAATAGTTTTTCACATTATTGTTGATTTATCAAAAAAGGCCCAATCGATTTCAATTTAAACGAAATCATGTTTGAAATATGATCTACCAAACAAAAAATGTATTAAAATTAAACTACTCCGTAAAAAGCTATGCGTGGTTATACATAAAAAATCTATGCGTTGACTTGTAAGCCCCCCCCCCCCCTTTCGTCGGTTATAAAATTGCTCGCAAGCTAAATAAATAATGCTTAAATACTTTAATTTTGAGTACAAAAACTAGATGACACGACTACAACCAGGTTCTTGTTTTACAATAATTAATTTTGTACAGAGTAGGTATTCAAAGAATAGTAAAAGAAGTACTAGCTACCTAAAATTTAAGACAACAGGTGTACGTACAAAATATATTATACATTAAAATATTACTGGGGAAAATATGTATTATGTAAAAGAAGAAAGGCGCAAAGGATCTTTTTCAAACAAATTTTGAATAAATGAGTGAAAAAGTGCATACGGGTGGATGGTGTCATTTTTATTTACGATGTTCAATATATAGAAACCCTAAGTTAGAAACTCTCCAAGACCTTATTACATGAAAAATAGAGGGGTCAAACCGCAGGGTGGTTCTGTTTGAAAACGTTCGCGTATAGGCCAAAACGTTTTGTTTTTAAGAAAATCGTGTAAAATATATTTATTTTTCAAATAAAATAACTTAGAATCAGTTTAAATTCATATTAGCGTGATTTTACATTAAAAAAAAAACATTTCTATAAACTGAGTTTTCGGATATAAAAAAACAACGCGTTACGTTTTGTAAATAGAAAATGGTTCCAGAAAGTGACCAAGAAAACATAACACAAAGATACAAAAGCAGCAAACACCCAAGTAATAGGAGACGCGGGGAAGAAAGTGACGCGTGTGGAAAGGAAACACAATTTATCATCCGCCATGAAACGAGCGGTTTGATAGATCGCCGTTTTAATCTACCTCAGCTAATAACTCTAATAAGGATAACGGAGGAAATTGGAATTGAGCACACGCGAATTCACGTGATGCTACATTGCCAGAGGCATGTTTAAGATATACATGTGCTAAATACTCATATTATTGCCAGGTTGTTTTATTTATATTATACTAGCTTAAAACCCGCGGCTTCGCCCGCGTTGTCTTAGTACCTAGGTACTTACTTAAAATGAAAATATCCCGCGGTTTTATCTACGTTGTCTTTGTACTTGCTTATAATATAACATTACAATAACATTCAAATCATAGATCTTAATTATGTACCTACCTTTTTGACATTTGATTATACTTTTGACATTGATTATATTATTGATTATTTATTTGATAATTTTATTGTGATTATTTTTGATGCATTATGTATACTTACTCAGAAATGTAATTTTTATTAAAAGACCGATTTTTACGATAATTATTACAGGTACAATACCGTACCCTTTTTTTATGTATCTAATTAGAAATTCAATGTGTAACTATTGCTATCAATAAATTGATTATGACTATGATTAATAATATCTAATAGTCCGTGATTTGGCCCGCGTTGCCTTAATACTTGCTTAAAATTACTTGCAAGGATAGTGCCCACGGTTTGGCCAAAATTGTAACAGTATTTGTCTTAATGATAATAGGTCACGGTTTCGCCTGCGTATTATTAGTACTTGCGATATGATGAGTTATGATGGTTATTTATAGCACGCAGCATGGACTGCGATGTCTTAATACTTGCTTAAAATTGTAAAAGCTTGCCGTTTGGTCTGCATTGTCGTATTAATTACAATGATAATAGCCCATGGTCTGGCCCGTGTTGTCTTAGCACTTGCTCAAAATATATAATAAATAATACCTATTTAATAGTTCGCGGTCTGTTGCGTTGTCTTAATAATCCTTAAAATTATAATAGCGTGCCGTTAGCCTGCGTTGTTGTATTACTTACAATGATAATAGCCCACGGTCTGGCCCGCGTTATTTTCGTGATTGCTTAAAATGATAAAAACCCACAGTTTGGCCAGCGTTTTCTTGGCACTTATTTAAAATAATAGTAGGTCGTGGTTAAGCCCGCATTAGGCTCGATTATGAAGACGCCATCGTAATTATAATAGCTAATTAGCATAATTATTTTTGTTTCTTTTTCACTTTGAGCATTCGATAGAGAGAACACTTTTTATGTTTAACGTTTACCATGGCGCTTTCATAATTGAGCATATTATCGTATTACTTGCAAGGATAATGCCCACGGTTTAGCCTGAATTGTATCAGTATTTGCCTAAAATGTTAATAGCCCACGGATTGGCCTGCATTGTCTCAGTATTTGGTTATTTAATTTACTTGTATCTAAAGCTTATTACAGAGTACGTGAATTTTTGAATGATAAATTGCCGAATTTCTGAAATTAACTCAATAATAAATAAATATATAAAATAAATATTGGGGGACATCTCACACACGGTTTCTGACCCCAAACTAAGCAATGATTGTGATTTGGCTGGCAGAGACTGATATACTACATATACATATACCTGTAAGTTGACTGGCTGATAATGATATTTAGCGTTAAGTCCTCCTTTTGTACAAATGGTGTGCAAGAAAGTATTAAATAAATAAATAAATAAAAATACATTAATTACACCCAGACACAAAGCAAACACATATGATCATCACATAAATATTTGCCCTGGGTAGGAATCGAACCCACGCCTCTTGGACCCAGGAGTCAGGGTCACAAATCATTGAGCCACCGAGGGAGCCAATAATAATAATTGTATGAGTAACTATGTAAGGAATTTCACACTACTGGCTTTCCATTGATGGAAAACATTGAGGCAACCTGTATAGGTACGAGTACGTCCGTAGAGATAAATCAATGTCGTTTGTGGATTCAGCAACCCGCGCTCGGTCGGTGTGATGGATATGGCCTAATCACCCTTCGCGGGTAGGCCTATGTTCAGTAGTGCACTATTAATTAAGGCCGGTTCAGGTATTCGACATGTTTCATTAAGTCATTAGAAATTTAATTTTCCTTATCCATATCTTATTTTATTTGAGAAACACATAGTCTAGACGTCACTCGTCAGGCATGTTCTAGGATGCTATTATACTCATCATTTGATAAACTTTTACAATGGTATCAATCCCAAAATCACATGAATAAAATCAGCTGTTCGACACAAAAAGTTCATCGACCCGCGACAAATGTATGGAAAATGTAGGTAATTTTCACTTGTCAGGGTTGATCCCATAGTAAAATACGTATATTGATCCGTATGTGCCCTAAGATTAAGACTATTGGCTCACAAAATAAAAAAATCATAAACTATTGGGGACCCATTTTGCCCCATTTAAGGACAGATCATTATCTTAATCCTTTTCTAGATACTACATTATTTAAAAAAGCGCATTGGAGTTTTGGGACGTATTTGACCCCTTAGGAATATTTGAAAGGAAAATTCAGAAGACAGGTAATTTTTTATTTAGTCTCAAAAGCATCTATACAAAGTTTCATGTCAATCGGTACAGGGAATAAAAAGTTACATGCAAACAAAAAGGGCCCGTTTTACCCCGTAAGTTTGAGTTGGGTACGTTTTTCATCCTTAGTGCTTCATTATGTCGTACGATGTACGTATGTATATTCCAAATTTCAAGCTCATATCTTCAGCGGTTTGGGCTGTAGCCTAAACTTATTAATTTTGCGTATCCCTAAGGAACCTTATAGATTTTCCTGGATTTTATTAGTTCCTGTATTAAAACATGCTGCGTGCCTCCTTCATACCAATTTTCAACCATAACCGTTAAGCTGGTTTGATGTAATTGACGCTTTTTTCACCAACTTTGGGACCTTATTTGATCCCTTAGATGAGAAAAATTCGGAAAAACAGGAAAAAACGTAACTTTTATTTTGTTTGAAAAGCATGTATACAAAGTTTCAAATCAATCGGTACAGGGAATAAAAAGTTACATACAAACGAAAAGGGCCCGTTTTACCCCCTTAGAGGTCGAAAGTTCAAAATTTGCGTCCTTAGTGCTCCATTACGTCGTTCAATGTACATTTATTCCAAATTTCAAGCTCATATCTTAAGCAGTTTGGGCTGTAGGCTGTCTGTCAGTCAGTCACTCAGGGAAGCCTTTTATATAATAGATAGATTTATTGTTTGTTGGTGGGGGCCGGGAGCTCATCTCGTTTTCAAAAGTCTTTCTGAGCGTCTGGTGGACGCGACGCGTGACCAAAATGCTGGTGTTTATTTGGCTCAACTATAAGCATTGCCATTCAGCGTGACAATGCTGCCAGCATGCTGGGCACGCTGCCAACTTGCATTGGGCTTGAGCACTTGGATTATCTTTAGACCTTCAAGGGTCTGTAGAAGATCCAATTGCTTTCTGTGTAGTAGTAGTGTAGGAAGTATATAAAGATTATAAAATAAAAAAAAAATTATGTGCTTATTGCAAATTTGCGGATGTTTTTAACAATGCTATGATTAAGAAAGCTAATGTAATATTTTTTTTAGTTAGATTGCAAGCGGTAGATTAATATCAGTAAAGCTTTATTGATATAGAAACTTAGAAAGGCAATGTATCCTGCACAACATGTGTTTTTATGTATTCATTTCATCACTTCTAGGGTTCCGTACTCAAAGGGTAAAAACAGGATCCTATTACCTAAGACTCCGCTTTCCGTCTGTCTGTCTGTCAGTTGAAACTTTCACAGATGATAAATAAATATATAAATAAATATTTTTTACACGACCTCAGACCCCAAATTAAGCAAAGCTTGTAATATGGCTGCCAGAGACTGATATACTACATATACTTATTTTTTAAATACATACTTATATAG
This sequence comes from Hypomecis punctinalis, assembly GCA_949316475.1. Classification (NCBI taxonomy): domain Eukaryota; kingdom Metazoa; phylum Arthropoda; class Insecta; order Lepidoptera; family Geometridae; genus Hypomecis; species Hypomecis punctinalis. The sequence goes on along the minus strand of OX438815.1, from coordinate 13,368,448 downwards.
ATAGTACCTAACAAACACCCAGACATAGAGATAAACATTTTTGTTCATCACATAAATATTTGCCCTGGGTGGAGATCGAACCCACCACGCCTGTTTGACTCAGAAGTTAGGGTCACTAACAACTGAGCTACCGAGGCAGTGATGTATTTCTGTTGCCGCTATAACTACGAATACTGAAAACAGAATAAAAAATATTTAAGGGTGACTCTATAACTAATATGATTTTTTGGAACCCTTGCCTTCATGCGCGAGTCCGACTCGTACTTGACCGATTTTTATGTATTATGTTTCATATTTTTTTTCACCACGAGATTTCACGGTACATACTGTGCTGCGTACAAAATGTCTGGACACATTCAAGTGCATTGTATGTCTCTACCAGTACTGACCATTGGACTTGTGGTATGTCTCTACATCATCGTCGTTCTCTCTCTTTCTCTCCATCACTCTCTCTCTTTCTATCTCTCTGGGGTACCACTCGGTGAGTAGGTATATGAGTCTACCTGTTGACATTCTATTTAGCAACTACTACCCTTCTGGGGTGCCCGGGCAAGTCTGATCTCCCCCGCCGGGTGACGGTCCAAGCCGAGGTCCGCACCTTCTCAGGTGCTCTTGCGCTAGTGCACCCTATAACCTAATCTTAGAGCTTATGCTTTCTGCGCTCGCCCGTGCCCGGTAAGCTGTAGAGGTCTCGGAGGCCAACAGCTAAAAGTCAAACATCTAGCAAAGTGTCTTGCCTATCTCTACTTTAGTCTGGCAATGGGTGTGTGTGCCTACATCTGTGCCTTTAGTTCAACGTCATATTTCTACGTTTATTATGCCACATCTTGGTATAAACTGAGCATTACTCGTTTACTTCGCTCGGTTGCACAAAAAAATTGATTTCGCAAATGTTCCCGGTGGTAAATTGTTCCCTTGTTATAACGGCTCAACGTCGAGAGCCAATTTGTCGCCAGCGATCGTTCCCGACTCGGTGTAAATGTTAAGGGTTAATTGTAACAAAACTGGAGCTCACGTTAGTTATTTGTCGATATTGGAGCTGCACCTAAGTACTATTTTGATTTTGTAAAGATTTTCAACTGGGTTCCAATAGAATTAATTATCAATTTTGCATTTCTTATTTTTTTACTGGTTTTTTTTCCGAATATGTTCGCGTTTGACTACACACTGTCTGATGTTAAGCAGATGTGCTGTCTAGGGTGTAGCACGCTTACCTAGAAGATACCTATTTACTCGGGATTCCACTCGTGTAACTAACGTTTTTGAACCAAATGATCATCTTTTTTTAACACGCTTTTATTAGTTTCACGTGTATGTTTGCTTGTAACCAATCCCTCTGAGCTCGATTTTGCCCTACATTGAACGATCAGATTTTCTTTAAACACACCGATCAAAGACCGATGACAATGCATTACGGCAACTAAAAAGTGAAAAATAAATATAGTTTAGAAAAAACTAAAAAATGTAAAATAATTTTCAGTAGGTATAGGCAGAAAATAAAAATGAACGAAATATAATAATAATATTCTGAAAAAAGCGTGGGGTGCTCGATTTACGAAAAATTATGGCACAAAGCGCCCCTCCCTTTTTTACAATAGTATTAATATTTTTCGTTCATTATTGTTTTCTGCCTATACTGAAAATTATTTTACACTTTTTAGATGGATTTACTACGAAAACGTGTTTTTTAATTTTTTTCTAAACTACATTTTTTTACAGATCAGTATAATTAATTAACTACAACAAATACACTTAATCAAAGTCCACTGTTGGACAAAGGTTTGCCCTAAAGGTCTCTAATGAGACCAGTTGATAGCGGCTTGCGTCTAGCGCGATTCTGTGGTCTTATTAAGTTAATAAATAATACAATAAATAAATGTTTTTGGACATCTTACACACGGCCTCTGACCCCAAACTAAGCAAAGCTTGTGATATGGCTGCCAGAGACTGATTTACTACATATACTTATTTTTAAATACATCTTAATATATATAAATCTCGTGTCACAATGTTTGTCCTCAATGGACTCCTAAACCACTTAACCGATTATAATAAAATTCGCACACCATGTGCAGTTCGATCCAACTTGAGAGATAGGATAGTTTAAATCTCAAATTATAGTCGCAATTTTAATTTATTTAGCCACAGCAACGCGTGGCCGGGCAGGTAGTACTTATATAGATAGTAACTAAATAACACTAAGACACTGAGCAAAAACTTATGTTCATCACATAAATATTTGCCCTGGAAGGGGATCGAACCCACGCTTCTTTGATCCAGAAATTAGGGTCACTAGCCACTGAGCTACTAAGGCAGTCAGTTAATGAAGTCATCCATCCGTTTACCTTGTCGGTGGATGTCCTACGCTGCGCCTGCCGGTACGTGGATAAACACAATATATAAATAAAATAAAAATACTGTACTGTACCAGCCTTTTTAATAGTCCACTGCAGGACGTAGGCCTACCCATGAGGGGTGATTCGGCCTTATCCACCACGCTGACCCAGTGCAAGTTGGTGGATTCACATTCGCCATCGAATTTCTTCTACGGACGTATGCAGGTTGCCTCACGATGTTTTCCTTCACCGAAAAGCCAGTGGTGTGAAATTCCGTACATAAATACCGAAGAACTCATTTGTACGGGACCGGAATTTGAACCCACGACCTCACGATTGTAAGGCCTGTGTCATACTACACCACTAGACCACCACGGCTTAATAAAAATACAATTTACTTAATTTAAAATAGGTATAAGCTACTACTACAAAAAAGCAATTGAATCACCCACAGAGATCCTTGAAGGTCAAAAGGTAATTCATATGGTGATGTCTCCTAAAAGTAGGTATTATGGGGTTCTACCTTAAAAACTACTTACTTAATAGGCAGAATATTTCGACCGAAGAGTAGATATACTTTATCAAACTCTCCTAATCTTAAACTTGAAGATCCACACAGAAAGTGGTAAGCAAAAAGGTTCAGTATCAGTTAAAATTCAAAGCGCTTTCATTTGTATAAAGCTTTCGACGCTATCTCCCGTGTTTACAACCTCAACGTTAAACTATCTGAGGATCTAAACTCTTTGAAGACGGATTCTAGAAACGCCAAGGTAATTTTTGTACTTTATCTTTGAATCAAATCCTAAACATATCTTATTATTCCTAGATCTAAATAATTTATTTTTTTTTAATATTTTTTTTTCGTTTTATTGATAACAGCTAAATTTAGATGTTAAAAAAACCATCACAAAGAATTCTGAATGTCGAAATTATTGTCAAATGTTGTAGAAAATATGTGAACTTCACTTGAGTTTAGCCAGGGCCTTTGCGCTGACCTTTATTCTAATTTGAAAAGACCGTGCTCAGCAGTGGGACCACAGATCTCGCGAGATAAGTCATCTCGATTTAGAAGGCCTAATTTAGTACGAGGCATCACATCTTCTCGTAACCCCGCACTCATGCAGCAATATATATCTCATAATCTCATCTCTATTTGTTCCCGTAGATATGCATTTTGCGCTTGGCAGTTTGTTAAATATGTACAGCCTTGGCCAAAAGTATTAGGTATTTTCACTCTTTCTTCTAAACTAATTTCTCTCTTTTTTGGCATTTTTAACAAAATTAGGTGTCAATTTGATCACATCAACAGATATCAAAGCTTGTTTACTTGTTAGAGTCCAGAACACAACTGACCAAACATTGACTGATAAGACCGAAAGAAAACCGAATCCTTTGTTTTCGGTCATCAGGTTTTTTATGACCTTAACAAAGAGCCGCATGATATTCTAAGAAGTTATTTATGACCCCGGTAAGTCATTTACGATAAGCACTCAGTTATTGGTTAAGTAGTAAACAAGCATTTTGATTTTTTAAGGGTGCCTAATACTTTTGGCCATGGCTGTACTTGTACGTATACCTAAATGTCTCGTGCGCTAAGAAAGCCTATCTCTACATCTTTATGATTAGAACAGTTTAGGCAAAATTAATCCTTATGTAGGTTGGTACTTCTACTGTACACCATTAGGCTCTGGTTTAGACTACGCAAGAAAAAACACAACCTTATGCTTCTCCTACAACACCGACTGATTTTAAATGTCATGTTTTTTTATAACCCATGTCACACCTCCGTCCTACCTCAACTCGTCTGGATTAGGCCAAATCTCATTTTAATTCCATTGTCATATACAAGGACATTTTGGGGGTTGTTTATTTTCAAAACATCAGCTACATTCAATTAAAAAGTTTTTCAAGCCAACTTTCTGATCCGTTAAGCCATGGAGTGGTTAATTTGACCTGTTTTCTTAAATTGTGAACATTTCGTTAATAATAAATAATATTGAAAGAACCTTGTAAACACTGAAATATACTTATTGAGACAAGATATTAAGACAATAACAAAATTTAGATTTTCTAAAATTTGGCTAGTAAACTAATAACAAAGTATTTCATTGGCACATTTTTTGCTTTGAATTAAGTTAATATTGAAAGGGAAAATTGTATGCTCTACATTTCAAAGCACCGCAAACTGACCAACTTAACTGTCTTAATATTACACTGTGTTAATATTACACTCTCAAACTCTTATAAGATCTTGAATTATAAATCTGGCACCTGATGTTCACAAACAAAATAGCTTACTAAGGTACTTAAATAATATTTTATTTTCATTTAGTAACCTAGCTTTTAAATTTAGTCGTTTTTATTGTATATCTATAATTATACCTTCAATAGTTAGCTAATAATAATTACTTTTCTAGTATTGTAGTTTTAGATAACATGTTATACCTAATAATAAGGAAGAGCCTAGGTCCCACGACACAGGTCACCCTAGTGTGGAAACTAGTGCACAACTTGTTTTTGTAAATTTTTATGGAACAATAAACGTTTTATTTATTTATTATTTATTTATTTAAAATAAATAAATATTGTACAATAACATAACTCAAAATAAAGATTGTAGTTTTCCTTACATCTTCACTCAACCTTTAAAATGATTAGTGTATAATATTAAAACCAAATCATGCCAAAATTCAAACTTTTTGTTTGAACTTGCATTCAAAAATCATTGTATTTTATTTGATAAATACCTATAATTATGTAATTGTGTTTGACCGCATCTTAACTTACGCTGGCTCACGTCAGTATAAATAAAATAGTAATAAAGTTAGTTATATCTTTTAAGTTATCTTACTTACCAATTATCGCGATGAAAAGTACTCCTATCATATTATCTGTAAAGAAAATATTTTATTTAGTCTTCTAAGCAAACAACCTTCAGCACAAATCAACAAATAAATGAAATGTCACGTTTCAGCACATTTTAAAAACATCACGTTCCGTATTTCTTTATTTCTCATTACATTTATTGATTCTACTGCCGTTGGTAGAGAAAAAGGAGCTGTGTTTATTGGGTTGTACAATTTTAATGAGGTCTTGAGAGTTCCCGCCTATTATATTTCTCCATACCGCCCAGGTGTTTTCGGGTAGAAACCTTTCTGTACTAAATAACATCTCGACAGGAAATTATTATTTATTTTCGTCTCAAATATATTAACGTGAGTTGCTAAGCAACAGAAATAAGTATTAAGTTTCTTGCAGCATTAGGTACGGCATAAAAACCTTTTTCGGAGTTTTATTTAATCGGAACGGTACAGTCGGCAAAGTCAGTTTATTATTAATTTAAATCCAGTCATGCATCAAAGAAGAGCAAAACTTAATGTTTGCTTAAATTAAGATATTTTAATTTATCTTTTTTTTTCATATTTTACTTCAATGATTAGTAGATACTTAATTATTTACTTAGACACGCTAACATAAGTTATGTTAGTTAAGTTATTTAGTTTTACCTCACAAACTTTTTACTAACTTAAAAGGAATAATCTATCATTAAAAACATTTAACTACGCATTAAAAAATGATGTATCAATTAAAAAAGCTTTACAACAATATTATTTAACTTTTGTAACTTTTCTTACTTACCGACAAAGTGTCCTCAAAGTCCAATTCAAGTTTCAAAACTCACATAACTACCACTAAATATCACTAATAGACTGACTACGTTTGACTGTAACATGTTTTCGCACTAAATTAAGTCAATTTCGAAAGTTGAGTCAGGGAAATCCGCGCCAAAACCGGGAGGCTGCGGACGAGAGCAGCGCGTCTAAAGGATGACTCGCAACTGAGCTCTAGCTCTGCGCCCAGCGCTCCCGTACTCCCATCTATTTTATATAAACGCCCATATACCGATTTATATATTTACCCACACTCATACATATTTAACTTTTTTCCCATTTCGCGTTTATATGTGCCGCCGCCGTATGTGAGAGTCGCGGGCAGTAGGTGCGTGTGTGTGCGAGTCGAGCGTTTCACGGTGCTTCTATTTACGTGTTTTTAGAAGGGTAAAGCTTTTATACCTTTCCTTTCTACTATTTCGCTCTGTAGTTGAGCGCGATGCTCCAAACGTCGGGAAATGTTTCGCTTCGATTTATGAGTTTCATTTTTCCAAGTCATATTTTTTACGGTTGGAATGTTTACCAATTTTCGCGTCGTTACGGCTGTAATGAAACACGATAACAGGCTTATTACGCTGGCAGAGATCTTTGTTTTCGATGGCGCTTGTTTATTGCTGTTTAGTACATGTTTTTGAAAAAATCATGTTTATGCATGACTGACTTATTTATTAACTGTTTTTTAAACAAAGTTAAGGTTCTGGATACAAATTTCGTTTCTCCCGTGCTATTTATAGTTTCTTAGCTTATGCAAAAGCATATGATCTATATGCCGCACCACACAAGTTAGCGAAGTTAGCTACAAGCTGCGCAATATCCAATCCTGACTGTATGTATAAAGCTTGTAGCTAACTTCACATCCGCCAACTTGTGTGACGCGGCCTATGCCGTAAGTACAATATATTGGTAATTTTCCAATAAGCATTCATAACGTAGTTTAACTATTGGTACTTCTTAGGGATTATCGATATTAAGCAATCGGATCTTTTTCTGGGTAGTTTACCGGGGGTGGTATTAATAACTGACCGCCAGTCAGTTGCCTTAAAAGCGGCTTAAAATCTCGGACTCCAGGGCTATGCACTCGACATATAAGTGCGAACTTACTAACTTTTCCAATTGATAAAGTCCATTTTTATCACGAAACGAAAACATTATTTAATAACGCATCATTCAGAAGTAATCGTGAAACATCTAGACAGTTTTGTCGTGTTTTTATCTCCATGATCGATAACTTATTACTTCATTGTTTTGGATTATTCCAGTCTGTCCCTTGTAGGAAAGACATAAGAATACCTACAACTTATACCTATTGTGTTCTTCTGGGAAACGATATTTGAATTGGTATCGTAATAGCTTCGAATTTGGCTATTTTCCCTGGTGACTTTACTTGCGATAAGTTGAAAAGTAGTTACTTTTATGACACTTCTTATAAGTTCTTCTTTTTATTTTATACATTTTTGCCGTAGAAAGATTTCAATTTATGTTACCCTATATGTATGTTATATGTTACCCTAGAGCTCAAAGGTCTGATGTATTAATTCGGAATGTCGGAATTGCTAATTTAGTACTAAATTGAAAAATGTATATAGACAAATCAAGTATTTGACGACCGTCTGCGTAATCTATAGCGCGGATAATGTCAAATGTTCATATAATTTTTTTTTGTAAAAAATTGCACAACCCATTTCAATCGTGCACAATACTCGAATAGTTTGATCGAATCAACGTATAGATTTTTTACATTATTGATGATTTTTCAAAAACGGCTCAGCTGATTTCGATAAAATTTAAATGGGATCACCTTGGGAGAATAGTATAAATATGATAATGAAAAGTTTTTCTAATCCGTTTACAATTGGCAAAAATATCGATGAACATACACGAAAAAATAGATAGGTACAGACGAACATAGAACCTCCTCTTTATTGGAAGTCGGTTAAAAATTGACTAAAATGCGTTAGATTTAGAGTATGCAGGATATCCGCCCCCCGACCGCCTAAGCTATAGCAATCGTAATAGCAATAGTTTATGACCCCATTTTAGTCATTTGTCACTGCCTATGTGACGTTAGCCATCAAAGTTGTTCATTCAACGATTGCTTTTGCAATCTGCGCAAAGCAATTGATGGCTATTACGATTGCTATTGCTTAGGCGGTCGGGGGGCGGGTCAGTGTACTGTACTCGCATCGCTCACTCTTTATTACGCAATCGAGCGACAGCCTCCAGCTAAAATGCAGTGCAGCTTTTGATTGCCTTTGTCTGTGAATGGACTTGCCATGCATCATGGTTTACCCCACTATAACGATTTTCTGTTTGAATACCTTCTTGTGCTAATTGTAATTTTTTCGTTTCATGACATGCGCCGATTGTGGACATCTTAGATGACTGCCTCGGTGGCTCAGTGGTTAGTGACCCTAACTTCTGGATCAAAGAGGCGTGGATTCAATCCCCACCCAGTGCAAATATTTATATGATGAACATAAGTGTTTGCTCTGTGTCTGGGTGTTATTTAGTTACTATCTATATAAGTATGTATTTAAAAATAAGTATATGTGGTATATCAGTCTCTGGCAGCCATATCACAAGCTTTGCTTAGTTTGGGGTCAGAGGCCGAATTTAAGATGTCCCCAAAAAAAAAATATTTAGGTATTTATTTATTTAAAAAAAAACCATGGAATATATAAATGTTTAAGGGAGGCAAACACAAAAATAAAATTTTAGTGTAATTTTTCGCCACATTGAATTGTAATGATTGTGTAAACAATTTTAGGTAATGTTGAAATAAGTTATTAAAGAAAATCTCAAATTTTGACTTTCACACAAATAATTGAAATTGAAATTGTGTATTTCCAAAAATTTATGAACTACGTACATATTGGTTAATACGAGTAGTAAAATACACAAGTAAATATATCCTAAATTAACGTACAAAATACTATGTGCACTGCAGCCCACACTAGGATGACCTGTGTCGTGGGCTGCAGGCTCTTTCACTTAAGCTAGCTTATGATTACTAAGATTATTTGTGAGTGAACGTGAAAGTGGGTGAGTGAGTGAGAGAATGAGTGGATTTCAACACGTGTGTGTTTTTAATTATTTTAATTTATTTTATACTGTCATATTGTTTATAATCTATCTATGCAATAATTTGGATATCAAATGGCCAAAACCAGAACAGTGGCCACAACTGGTGCATCTAATTCTATGATACATTTTTAAGAAACACTTTCTTGAGACCACACTTTTAAGGTGTACTATGGCTGAGTACCGTACCTCAAAAGGAAAAACGGAATCCTTACATGATCACTTTGTTGTCCGTATGTCAAGACTCTTTATCTCGGGAACGCGTAAAGATATCGAGTTGAAATTTAAACCATATACGTATATCTATGGTATCTTGCGGTTGTGTAAAAGAAAAACTACTCAGTTATCGTATAAAAAAGTTAGAGACGTTTATGTTGTAAAAAAAACCGCATTATAATATTGCGACACTCACAAAAACCAAAACCTACAGGGCACTTTCCGTAGACATATAACTATGAAATTTGGCGAGACGAATTGTCTCAGAGTACACATCATACTTCATGCTAATATTATAAATCTGAAAAGTTTGTTGGTTTGTTCCTCTTTCACGCAGCAATGGATCAACAGATTGACTTGATTTTTGGCATAAATATAGTTTGAGGGCCGGAAAGTGACATGGGCTACTTTTTATCCCGAAAAAATAAAAGGTTCCTGTGGGATAACACAAAAGTGAGAATACCACGCGGGCGGAGCCGCGGGCAAAAGCTAATATAGGAATAAATCTGAAAACCGTACATGTTTATTTAAATCACAAAATCAATAGGGCCTAGATTCACACAATATGGGTTGAAAATTCAAAGTGAGTAAAGCGTATCATGTAAGGTGTCATAAAGAGCTTCATTAGTACATGCTAAAACAGGTTTTTATTTATTTTAACAATGTGTAATTTTCGATGTATGACGAGAAAAGTTATCATAGTATAGAGATTTTATTTTCAATTTAGTGAAATTTTCTGGATTTGTACGGAACCCTCGGTGTGCGAGCCTGACTCGCACATGTCCGGTTTTTTTTTATAAAGTGGCAAAATTTTGGGACTTAATGGATACTCAAATACGAGACTGGCCCCATCAGTTCCTACTAATTATACAAACGTGAACATTTGTATGTATAGATCTTTGTTACTATTTCACGCAAAAACTACTGAACGGATTAAGATGCTAGATAAACTTTGCATTAGTAATGCTTATATATCAGAATAACACAGGCTATAATGTATAAAGATATTGCGTTAGATGAAGTTCGACGGGTCAGCTAGTACTTCATAAATAAGTTGATCGAGATTTTCTGGCATCACTATTTATTTTGCGATCGGCCCCCAGCTACAATACTGTTCTACTACCGATTGCCTTTGCCTTTATTGACCAGCTATGCAGTGCAATGCGCCTTGCTGTCCGAGCGAATTTTATGACTATTACCCAGCCTAGCTTTGGTGGACGAAAATATATGAAACTAGCAGCGCCTTCGTTGTATGTATTTACTATTTTCTATCAACACAAAATATACAAGATACTCTGCGATATTACAGAGTAAATAAAAATTATTGGCCAAATGCGAGTCGGACTCGCGCACATAGGGTTCCATACCATATGTGAGCCACCCTTAATATATTTTATTTTCATTTTATTATATATTTATGAAGTAAATATACAACTTTTTATTCCGTAAGTATTTCAAGAGTATTTCTGTTGCCGTTATTAATATCGACCAAATAAATCACGTTTCTTGTATGGAAAATACTAATTTTATTTTAATTTTTAAATTTAAAATTGAATTAAATGTTCTGTGAATATTTCAAGCATCTACTTGTCACCGTTGTTAATATCGAGCGAAAAACGGATGAAAATTCAAGTTTGTTATATGGGAGCTCCCCTTAAATATATATATTTTTCTAAATTGAGTGTTTTTGTTAAAGCAGGAACAGAATTGGGTCATTTTTGACAATTTCAACGTTCTAGCTATCACCGTTCCTGAGATACAGCCTGGTGACAGACAGACAGACAGCGGAGTCTTAGTAATAGGGTCCCGTTTTTGCCTTTTGGGTACGGAACTCTAAACACGAATACGCTTAGTTTTCGAAATAATCAACGAACATGTGCTATTCCTATTCATTCGATTCGGCGACTGTGGTTCCGTCAACCCGTACTGAGCCAGCGTTATGGATATAGCTCATCATCCTTTTGTAAGTAGGTATTAGTTCATTAGCAACTATCAAAATGATCAGCATAGTACAATATATGTTTTACTGTATCAACTAATAATAGTTGATAACAACAACTCCATAATAATCTGGAGTTGTTTTACTGCATTTATAGACAACTTTCTGGAACTAACACATGGGATGTTTTATGTAAAGGTTTATTTAATCCGTCGAATATGGTGCGTTGCGGTTTTGGAAGCCTCTCTCAAATGCCTTTGATGTTCTGAATAATACTCGTAAGCCTTAAAAATGTTGAGCTGTTGTATAGCCTATTATAATGTAATGTACTGATCATCTTGCGGGTAAAAATAACATTATTTTCCCGGCTACCAGTTAAATATATTATTAAAAACAAAATTACACATATAGTTAGTTGAATATTTAAAAAAAAACAAGTACTAAAATTGGTATGGTGCAAATAACTCACGAGAAAATAATACCAAAAAAAGTTGAACATTGAAAACATTACACTTTTTCGAGTAGTCGCTTAAAAATGAACTCAAAATCACCAAAAATACTTATTAATAACTTGAAACGTAAATTTTTCAAGTAGGGACGTAAGAAAAATAAAAAACATTCCACCAATTTGATTACTTCTACATGAATATCTTATTCGCAAGAAAATGTGTTTATGTTTTACCTTTGAGCAAAAAACGCCAGCAATATTTTTCTCATGAATAAAATTTCTGAAGGTTGCCTTCGCAAAATGTCGTAACTTCTGTTATAGGTAATCTGGGAGAAGTAACGTCCCTATTTCTACATAGAAATTGGCAAATACCTGTTTATTCAAGGTTATATAGAATAGATATAGTGACAGCAAAAAAAACTAATGTACCTACTAATGATAAATATATAGGGTTATCCAGAATTGTTGTACTAAGGCGAAAGGAGGGTTTAGACTATCATTATGAACTACTTTTATTACGGCGCCAACTCGCGAACTGAAGAAAAATTAGCTGTTTTTCAATTGCAATCTGGAATTGACAATTTTTTTAAACATGTTATCAAAAAGGTCCACATTGTTTATTTTAAAACGTGTCACGCTAGCTACGAGTTTGTTATGTCAAACTGTTGGCCCCCATGTCCCTTCTCTCAGTCAGTGTACTCAGTTCCATCTACAGCACCTGCGCTGATTTAGCTTTTTTCAATGTGGCTAATTGAAATTGTGGCATTGTACTTGTAACACCATTATATGGAACGCATTGTTGAACTAATAAATGAGTATTAATTGGAATAAGTTTTCCAATTCTCACTATTAAAATTTAAACTCCATCTATTTAAGATATTATTATTATCCAAAGCGCAAGGATTGACAGAGGTTTTTTTTTTATAAAATAACTGTTTCTATCGGATTAAGCCACAAATAGCGTAAAACAAAGCTAATACATATTATGAGTATAAAAAAATTCAAACGAGGCTACGAACGTCTACGATATAGCTCGTAGCATTGCTACGACGTAGACAAGCTACGAACACAAGACGTGTGGTCCACGTAACTATGCTATTGTTGTTCTAAATGCGTTGATCTGAAGCCCAATTTTTGAAACGTTAGAATAATTTTTAACGTTCTCAGAGTACGTAACGTTCTCAGAGTAACGCTTGCACAAGTATAGATTTTCAATGCTCGTTCCCGCTCCGATTCGTTCTCGTGGCCAAGTGTTTTAGTGATTCAATTACAGAGGGGGCTCTATAATTAATCATCCGTCAGTCCATCAGCCATACGACGTCCACTGCTGGACATAGGCTTCCCCTATGGATCTTTATTAAGACCGGTTGGTAGCAGCTTGCATCCAGCATGATTCTAAATTATAATCAGTTCTACTAATATTACTAATTCATGATCAGATCCAAGAGACAACGGATAAGAATTAGCTACTTACCTAGTAAGAGGTTGAAAATTTTATTTCATTTTGTGTTTAGCTTAGTTGTGCAATCGGGAACCAAATATTAATGACATTTATTTAGTTGTGCCTTTGGAAAAGTTTTTAAAATAATAATCCAGATGGCACAACTAGTATTGCCAAATGAGTTGGTCCACGAGAAACACTTCCTGCTAACACATAGAATGGTACTTACTTCGGCAGTACATATACTAAAAAAAAAACCCATAGAATGAAGTCTGCTTTTAAATGACATATTTGAGACTATGACGCTTTTTATCTCTTTATGTGTTAGTTTGTTCTTCCGACCTCGTCACCTGTACAACTGGCATTGATCTCATTTGAAATAATATTATTACCAATAATACAGCGTAGCTCGATTTGATGCTGGTGTGGGTAGGCCAACCAATAACTGGATTAATATTTGAATAGCTGACCATAGATATTACAACTGAGCTTGGCTGTGGTAAAGATGACACGTTGAACTACGTTGTGGCTGTTAAAGCCGGAAACATATTATACTATCGGACGCGGCTGATGGTCGCAACTGACAGCCGCGACTTAGCAGTGTGCACAGTCTTAAAACATCCGGCGCGCCAAATCGCTCTCGGACGTCCGAACGCTCAAGGTTAGCCCAAGGTGACGTCCGCGACTGATGTCCAATAGTGTGCACGGCTCAGTGTACATTCATTATCTAGATACCTATCAGTCGCAGCTGTCAGTCGCGTCCGTAAGCCGCGTACTATAGTATGTTTCCAGCTTAATACTCTAAACAAAGATATATACAAACTAACGTAAAAAAGATTTATCTCGGACTATTGTATGAATGTGTTTGAGCCAAATCCGTCGCATTGGCTTGCTGCGGGTTGATGGATTGACATTTGGCATCGAATTTCTTCTAAAGACCCTGCATACATTGCTTTTTATGTTATTTATGCTTCATCTAAAAGCCAGTAGTTGTGTTTATATCCGTAGATTAATTCCAAAACAATCATTAATATAGAACTTGGTTACACCCACGCTTCACGATTGTAAAGCCATGATGGCCCAGTAAAGAGAAGAAAAGCTTATTTCATTGCGTGAAAACTTGTCCCAATCAAATACTGATACTTGAAGGTAAACCTAAAATTGTGATAGCAGTACAAAAAAAAATTCTAGATTATATCAATAAAAGTACCTAAAAGAAGTCTTGAAAGGAAAAAAACAAAATAAACAAATATTTTCTTAAAACACATCTTAGCAGAACAAGCAAACTTCGCATCGTTTAAAAAATAACAGCTCTTGAACAAATGGATCAACTCACTCTTGAAGCACGCACGAATTTTTCATAAAAAGCCTTCGACGATGAGGAGTACTCAGTTATCCTTTTACAATAACACGTTTCGTTCCATGTAATGGTTCCAATTTGGCGTAAAGAATAACCAATTTAATTGAAACGGTGGGCGAAATGGATCAACAATTTGTTTCTTGTGTTTTGTCAGTTTTTTGCAGAAAACGCGATGACGGCTCCATCAGTGAGTTGTGTAGGTAATATGGCTATGCTGTAAAGTGCTTCAGAGAAAAACCAGTCGGGGCCTGGAGAGGTCGCACTGTTTCTACCATTAGGCCCGGACTCCACCGAAGTGAAGCGGAACACATTTGTGTGGAGCTAGGTAGAATGTAGTAGAACGTAAGGCTACCGTTTGCTAAACTTGTTTAACGAATCAATAAGAAGCTTTTCTCGTAATTGTGATATATTTCTCAAAAAGCAAGTATAGCATTGTTTGCATTAATATGCTGTAAACTCACGGAATACATATTGTGGCTATTTCCAGTCCACTCGGTAGAGTCAGACTATTTTATCTGTTAAAAAAATATGGCATGCGATTCATTAACCTTAGCCCTTTGAAATATACTCGTAGTTTAAGTGAAAATACGAAAACCCGAACTGCGAGCCATTATACAATCCGGCCAATTATGCACATCTCCGATCCTCTTTGATCAAGCGTAGGCTTTAAGAATTAACCATTAAACAATTATAACATTTATGCAGTAAAATTACGAGCTAAAGTAGGTACTTTAACCATCTTCTATTCACTTTGGTGGAGTCTAAGTCATAGAGGTTAGCCGTTTGTTTGGTGAAGCCTATCGTATTGACGCTAAATTGGTTTTCGATAGTGGTTTGGGGTTCTTTATTTTCTCTGTTTTATCATCGGTATACCTTAATGTTTTTTAGTTTAAGTGATGTAATTTTTTGCAGATTAATCGATCGTATACTTGTGCGGTAGGTGTACAAAGAAGATTTTTAATTTATTACACCGCTAACACAAACCATTTCTAATTAAAATACATATGTCATAAAAACTCATTTTAAAAAGCTTCTCTCAAGATTTTTGAGTAATCACATACTCATCACATAATCACATTACTCATGCCTAAGTACCGACTAAGGACGCATTTTGCCAATTATAATGTGATTAATTATTTCATATGACAAAATAGAGGGGAATACCAATAATAAGCACCAATTTACCTAAATATTGTTAGGCAGGCAGTCGGTAGTTTATATTCATTATTACTAAAAAAGAATCGTTTTGTTACTAAAAAGAGTTATTTTGGTGATAAAAATTTAAAAAATTCGTCGACTCGAACTTGCCTCTCTCGAATCACTAGCCTACGACAAATTTTTGAAATGTTTATCACAAACAAAACTTCTTGAGATAAACAAGCACAAGCACAAGCACACAAGCACAAGGGAAGCACTATACAATTAAAATTATTTCATGTTGTTACTATATATTACCTATAAAGTCATTCGGTGCGGGCCGTACGCCCGAGCGCGCGCTTCCTTTGCTTACGCTATCGCTGTGAACTAGGTGTACAGTCACCCAAAGAAGTTTTGCCAACATGAGTGATAAAATTATTATAAACGAAGTGATCTGTTACATCATGAACAGGATCGATGTTATTGACGAACCAACGGTAATCCGTATCTGTACAACAAACTTTACCGAAGGCGAATTGGAAGCTGCAAAAACAGTGTTATGTGAGAAACTGGCCATCAGAATGATCACAAGAAAAGGAGAAGGACGAGCTTCAAAATACGCTCAGGACATTATTAAGATGTTAAAAGAAGCAGAACCTGAAAAATTACCAACATTTGTGGCCAAGGACTTGCATAAAATCCCACCCATCACTTTTGACCATTGTGACGTCACTCGTATCTTAAAAGAGTTAGCATCTTTAAGATCTGAAACTGCAAAGATATGGAGTGCAACTATCACCAAGGAAGAATTTAGCAAATTTCAAGACGAAGTTAAATTAAATAGATTCAATTACTTACGGGAGGAACCTGCGCGTAAGGGTGTACCCGAGATGAATATGCACGATATTGACTGTGATTTTTCGACGCCGGAGGGTAGTCAGCGGACTGTTGTGCCATGTACTCCGACCGCGACCACTTCTAGCAAGAATACTAGAAGATCTCCCATGACACAAAAAGTATGGAGGGGACCTATCATGACCCCTCAAAAGAATCGGAAGCAAAACAAACCGGCAAAGCAATGCAATACGGCTGCAACGCGTCTGTTTTGTAACACAGAGGTAGGTCACGTCGGATCTAATTCTAAACTTGACGCGGATGGTTTTGAATTGGTAGAACGGAAGAAGAGGAAGATCTCTATCAGAAACCAACGAGGGGCGGGGGAGGCCAGCAACCTACTGATGGCCGCGCCGAGCACAACTACACTTTATGTCTCCCGAGTACGAAAGGATATAAGTTCGGATAAAATATGCGAATACATTAAAAGTAAAGGTGAGATCACACTTAAAATAGATCTATTAGCATCATATAAAGAAATGAGCTTCAACTCTTTTCTAATAACAGTGAACAGCGACAGAGTCTCAAATATTTTGAGCGGTGATTTTTGGCCAAGAGGAATTGTGTATAGAAAATACATACATAAAAGAAACCAAAACGTTCCGCAACACCAGAATTCCAATAATAAATAGTATGGATAGTACAATCAACATTGGGAGTATTAATTGTCGAGGCCTAAAACGAAAAACAAAATTAATAAGAAATCTATGTGACTCGCTCGATATCCTGTGCATTCAGGAGACATGGTGCTTACCAACAAATATAGACCTGATACAAGACATACACCCACAATTCAATGGATGGGGAAACTCGGCGGTATCCCTTGAAAATGGGCCTCTAGTGGGCAGACCGTACGGAGGACTAGCTATTTTAACTCGTAAAAATCTGGTAGTAAAAAACATACCCTGCAGCTCGCCTAGATTAGGGGCTATGGAAATAATCCTGAAAGAAAGCACGTCGCTATTTCTTTTCAATGTATACATGCCTACTAACGACAACGACAATCTTACAGAGTTTGTAGATTGCTTGTCTCAAATTCTGACAGTGCTTGAAGAAAAACAGGGTCACAATTGTGCAATAATTGGGGACTTTAATGCAAATCCTGGTTCGTTGTTTGGCAGGGAACTGAGAAAATTCTGTGAAGAGTACCATCTAAATTGGTTGGATCTTAAAGTTCTTCCAGCAGATAGCTATACGTATATGAGTGACGCTCATGATTCTGTATCCTGGCTGGATCACTGCCTTGTCACTGAATCAATGTCTAAGCTGGAACCTGAAATATCAATTGACTACTCAGTTGACTGGACAGATCACCGGCTTCTTCAACTAAAACTGAAGATAGCAGGACTAGTCAAGGTGAACTCGGTATCCGCAAAGACAGATAAGTCCTCAATGTGAAAGCCACGAACTGCCAGAGACATCAACAGATACCAAGTCACTACACATAACTTGTTTCTCAAAGTAAGACCTATTGACTCTAATCTGTCATTAGATGAAGCAAAAATTGAAATAAATAGATTATATTCCGACATTGTGATTAATCTTGGGAATGCTGCCGAGCAAGTCTTCATCAAACGAAAGGGATCTTCAGAAGTCGTACCTGGGTGGAATGATCATGTAAAAGAAAAATATGAAAAGTCGAGATCAGCATTTCTTCGGTGGATTCAGGCAGGTAGACCCACAAGCGGTGCAACTTATACCGAACGAAAAAGATCGAAACAAGAATTTAAAAAAGCACTTAGGCATTGTCAAAATAAAGAAGAACAAATGAAGATGGACGCTATGGCCCAAGACCTTAAGAACAAAAATTTTGTATCGTTCTGGTCCAAAACGAACAAAGTAACCAGAAATAAGACCATCATTCCCACACACATGGATGGAGAAACAAAAGATTTTGACATTGCCAATATTTTTTGTGACAATTTTATGAATCTAGTACCGTTGCTAGAAGAGAAATTTGAAGAATCTACCGGATCTGCACAAGAAAATACGATTGAAATAACAATTGACGATGTGACAACAGCTCTGAAGAAAATGGCTTCTGGAAAATCACCAGGACACGACAAGCTCACTCTAGAACATATCAAAAATGCGACTAGGGCAGTACTTTACTTACTGGCAAACCTGTTCACGTCGATGATTAAGTGGAGCTACCTTCCTACTGACTTCACCAAAACTATTGTTATACCTATCTTAAAAAGTCGTCAGCTTGATGCTTCTGATAGCAGTAATTATAGACCAATATCGCTCGCCACGATATGTGCTAGAGTACTCGAGAAGGTCATAGAAATAAAGTACTCCGACAAATTGAATGTATCAGACTCACAAGTCGGTTTTAAGGCTGGAGGCTCTACAGACATAGGCATATTTACTCTCAAACACACAGTAAGTCATTATGTCAACCGTAACACGAATGTTTATGCTTGCTTTCTGGACATGTCGAAGGCATTCGACCGCGTCGTACATCAGAAACTATGGCAAAAATTACGGGCAAGAAAGCTACCAGACCAAATAGTCGATATTCTTGCTAAATGGCATCAAGAGCAAGAAAATGTCGTAAGATGGAACAATGCATTTTCGAAGCCAGCTCCATTAAAATGTGGTGTGAGACAAGGAGGGTCGTCTTCTCCAAAACTCTTTAATATTTACATGGATGAGCTTAGTCAGCTGCTGACAGATTCTGCAATAGGATGTCATATTGCTGGCACATGCGTAAACCATATAGCGTATGCTGATGATATGGTCTTGCTAGCACCGACGGTTTCAGCACTGCGACGATTACTCCTCATATGCGAAAAATATGCTAAATCTCATGGTCTTTTATACAACGTCAAAAAGACTAAAGGTATGGTGTTTAAAGCAAAGACTATACCCAAAAATACACCGTTGATAACGTTAGATGGAAAAGAAATCGAGTGGGTAGATGAATTTAAATACCTGGGTCATATCGTCACAAGTAATCTGTCCGACTCTCAGGATCTTGACAGACAGAGGCGTGCCCTAAGTGTTAGATCGAATATGCTTGCTCGTCGATTTACCAGATGTAGCGAAGAAGTTAAAATATTACTGTTCCGAACATATTGTACAAATTTATACACTTGCGAACTCTGGTGTAATCATACAAAAGCAGATTATAACGCACTTAGGGTACAATACAACAACGCTCTGCGCATCTTACTGAAACTTCCGAGATTCTGTAGTGCCTCTGGCATGTTTACAGAACGAAGGCTTCCAGGTTTCGCAGCTCTGATGCGACAAAGAATAGCGAACACACGAGAGAGGTTCTACCGCTCGGACAATATTGTGCTTCAAACTCTCATGCACATAAACGGACCGATTCCTAGAAGATGGAACGAGCTTCACATTTCAAGCTATAAATAATGACATTCAAAATCGAATTTGAATCATAATTTTTATTTTGTTATTTTTAGTCTTACTTTAATTATTGTAACTATGGAATTTTCTATTCTTTAATAAAAATTATTTATTATTTATTTATTTATTATTATTTATTATAAGTAGGTAGCCAAGTAAATTCTAGTAGTCGGTTGCCGTTTGTCAACGCTGTTTCCACGTGAAGTGTGGAGAATCATATTAAAATATCTTCGTGGCTTAGAAAAACTGGTTTAGCGAATTACTGGCTTTCTACCTCAATACATCCCAAGAAATGTTTGGCATCACCAAATTGCTCGGATCAATCTAGATACTTGCTGTAAAAATAGAAAGTAGATGGTTGTGAGTGTTCATGAATGGTTTGTATATTGGCTGAGGAAAAGAAAAATACGCTCTTCTATTTTTTATCATCAAGCTAGCCCATGTTAGGGCAAGGCTACCCACCACATTAAACTATTGTTCCATTCAAAACTCGACTCGATACAACAACAACATGAATTACTCTTACACGTTAAAAGTATACTACTGTCAGGTAGTATACATAGTTTTAAAACTATAATGATTAAACTTATAGTCTAGTGCAATTACGGAAATTAATGGAAAAAAAACATTAAATTATGTAGTTTGGAGATTATAAAGGATCAATAGGGGGTGTATTCTGAGCATATATTTCAATTTGAGAGATTCTGGCGATGTCAGCTCAAGGTCATTTCGATGAAAACGCGTTTAATTCGATATCTGGAGAAAATGTTTGAGACATTTTCTCTTTTTAATTAAATTTACTAACTTTTTTTGAATTTCTTTTTTATTTCATCTATATTTTTCAATTTATCGCTTCCAAAAGGTTATCAAATTTTACCGGTTATCAAAGTGTAGATCTTTTAATTATAAACAACTTTTTTCTTGAACTTTTTTCTGTAATGCAACCTTCAGAGTTATATATACTTTACCGAGCGAAATATGCTCAGAATACACCCCCCAATCGATCCTTCATAATCCCCAAACTACATAATTTTATTTTTATTTATTTCCGTAATTGCACTGGACTATTAGAACCTTCTCATACAGCAAACTTTAAAGCAATGGAGTCATAAAAATCACTAAGAAGCAAAAATATAGCATGATTATTATAAACTTATCTTCGTAAACTTGATTATAAATGTTCTAAGAAATAAGATTTATTATCTCCCTAGAGGCAGAACAGTAGATATTTATTAGTGAAACCAACAAACTTACGAGGGAACTTTATCACTGTTGTAAAAACTTCGCAGAAAAAGGAACATTTTATTACTTGGGTAGAGCGCACTACACATAAATTAGGGGTTGAACTTACATGTTTCATTAATCGTACGCTTTTGTAGTTGAAGGTACTCGTAATGCCTACAGTGAATTTCAGTTTGACAGCACTAAAATAAAATCTTTGGTATCCTTGTCTCTTTTTAACCGATTTCAAAAAGGAGAAACTTTCGTTTCGTCGGTATGTATTTTTTTTTGTATGTTTATCGATATTTTCACCAATTATGAACCGAATCGCAAAAAACAGTAATTTTTGCCATATATTTTCGATTCAGTACTTTGTTCGTCTTTATGTATTTATAATAAAAAATATCGATGAATATCCTCAAAAAGACAAAGACGAACAAAGTACCTCCTCTTTTATGAAATTCGCCAAAAAGAATAGAATTTTGTTCAATAAATAACAACTGGCTTTGATAGACTTCGATAGCGTAGGTATATCTACCAATCCGGGCTGGACTAAGGTGGTGAATATGGCCCAATCGCCTCCAATCGTTAAACCTATGATCAGCAATAGATTATTATTGAAACATGAGTAATCATTTTACATATAGAATAGTCTAAATTAAATATTTAGTAAAATAACCTTCTGTTTCTCCCAGATCTGTAGACAATAACGATGTCACACGCTTATCGAATGGCAGATCATAAAAAGTGAAAAGATTTATCGAATGTTTCCTCATAAATATAACAAGCTCTTATTGGTATTGGCATTTTGGCTACATCGCGATAAATATTGAAACTTCAAGGTTTTGTTTTTGTTACAGAAATGAGAATAACTAAAAGTATGATAGAAATACGGAACACAAATTGGCAATTTATAATAAAGTTTTTGGAGCTTTAAGATTACTACTTAGTCATGATTTGCAAAACAATCTTTACTGCTATATTAATTATATATTTAACTACATGTATATTTTCTTAACAACCGCATCGAGCGCTGTTAGCAGAATTCGAATTGAACTCTAATAAATATGAACCATTATTATTATGTACTACGTGACTAATCGCGCACTAAAATTACGAGATAAATAAATACCTCATCATCTCGACGTTTCGACTGAGTTGCATCGATCGTGGTCACGGGTAGACTACGGGTATTTATTAATCTCGTTATTTTAGTGCTCGATTAGTCCCGTAGTACATAATAATAATGTGTTCAAATCGCGAAAGTTTAATAACAACATAAATGAACCATTACTAATATGTTGGGCTTTTAAAAGGTTGTCTGTTATGCCAAAAAGCTCAATAAATAAATAAATATTGGGGGACATCTCACACACGGTTTCTGACCCTAAACTAAGCAAAGCTTGTGATATGGCTGCCAGAGACTGATATACTACACATATTATAAATACATACTTATATAGATAGTACCTAAATAACACCCAGACACAGAGCAAACACCTATGTTCATCACAAAAATGCTTGCCCTGGGTGGGGATCGAACCCACGCCTCTTTGATTCAGAAGTCAGGTTCGCTAACCACTGAGCCACCGAGGCACTCAAGCTCTATAACTATTAACATCGTCAAACTAATTATTTTTTGCAAAAAAATAGCATGACCGACTTCACCCGTGTACAGAATTCGCGAATATTTTGCACGGTTTGATGTAACATTGTTTACATTATTGTTGGTTTATTAAAAAACGGCTCAGCCGATTTCGATAAAATTTAAATGGAACCAATTCTAAGACTAGACTTTTTCCAATAAAAAAGTATTATTGAAATCGGACTACCATGAAAAATGTTATGCGTGGTTGGTTATACATAAAAAAATATAGACGCGTCGAATTGAGTAACTCCTCCGGTTCGTCGTTCAAAAATGAAAAATATCCTTCTAAGTGGTATTACATGACAAAGAAAACTTTAATGTCAGAGTGGAAAGTTAAATAGGATTAAAAAGTGCAGTCTGAGCTTCAGTCTAATTTCTCAGTCACCAAGTTTCTACTTATCTCAGTAAATTAGACTGTTTTAAAAAACTTCTTCATTTAACACACAAGTCTTTGTTATTTTTGCTTCGAATCGCACTCATAACAACACTTATTATTTCTTCGGATGGGTCGTATAGTATAAAGTTGTTTGCAAGACTTTTGTCGCGAAAAAACAAGATATTTTGTTTTGTTGTTGACGGTAAACAAGCATGCGGATAGTGACGTACTCAGCTTTTGACGTAGATATCTGCAAATTTGCAGGCAAAATATAATAAACATCACATACTGGTAACATAGCAATAGAATTTTTTTAGACAAAGAAGAACTTGCAAGGTGGGCTCAGACTTTGTACAGTAGCCCAAAAAAGCTTTAAAATAAGCTAAATTTTACAGAAAATACTTATTTAATGCTTCATTACAATGGAATTCCATATTTTCTAATGAATTTTTTGTTCTAGACCTCACGCCGCCATTTTTACAAGCATTGTCAAAAGATTGTAAGATCCGAATATATGAAATTCCTTTAAATTATGAATTGTAGTAAAGAAAATAATAGGAAAAATATTTTCCAAAGCAAATAATTAAATACTTGTACCAAATAATGGCTTAAGTGTGACATATTTTTATATTATCTCTTTTATTAACGACTACAAATATCAATAAATCAACTCAATTCGTCTACACATCACCCTCCCGGATGATTCGATAGATTCCAAATTAACCACTATGTTATATCTTTGTCGCGCTCGTTGTAACCTTGAGCTGGGCTAAACTTAGTGATATTAATTAGTACTAGTACTTAGTACTTAGTGATACTTGGAAAATAGTTGATCATAATACATTTAGTGCAAAGCAAACATATCTCTCTATAAGAAATTGTATGCAAGTTACTCTCGACGTGGATGTTTGCGGAACAAAGCATGACAGGCTTTCCCTCGCAAGGCTCTTGATCCTTATTACAATAAATATCTGTTCTGACGACCAGAGGGAATCTACAAAAGAGCAGTTTCGTGTTTCTTTGGAATAGAAATAGATTTTTGTTTAGAACTGTTTTTAAATATTTTCTTTACATTGGTGTCCATGTCCTTCGATCGGATATTTTGGTTGAATCTGATCATGCGCCTCATGAAATAAAATAATTAAGAGTGTTGTGACAACTTCTTAAAGTGCTAAATTTTTAATATGTAGGTAAATTTATTTTAAAAGAATAAGAATATATGAATGACTAATTTTATTATTACCTAAATATGGATATATCACTAATGAGACCGGTTGAAAGCGTCCCACATTCAGCGTGATGCTGCAGTCTTAATGAGGTCTTCTGCCTATCATGTAGATGGATGTCTTATATTTCTTAGCCGGTAAGTAGTCTCTACAGGCTCCGCTCGATAATTTAACAACTCTACGGAACGTAGACTTAAGTATTCGCAATAAAAAAGCCCTACCACTGAAACCTTCAAAAAACCATAACCCAACTAGTCATTACAGAAACTAGAAAAATAACTCCAGCAAATAAGTAACTATTCTCCTACTTCTACGTGGCCTACAATTCCTAGAAACCTAGAATACAGCTCACTTATACTTTACCTTCGTGGAAGCACACATCGCCGTGTCCATTACGGGGAACATTTTTCGCAATTTCCTGAGGACGTTCGCGACTCGAGTAAATTTTTCACTACCGCAGTAATCTTGTATAGCCATAGAAATCCAAAGGATTTTTCTTTGACCAGCGCGAGACACTAATATGTAGCAAATACTCGTAAAATACAAAAATGCATGTTCATCGTTATTATCACTATCCTCGTCTATGGACTTGCAATACGTAAAACCGGTTACGAAACATAATATTGCAGTATGTAATGCCCATAATAATACGAATGTGTGATTTGTTGCAGTCTTTCAGTAATAACGCATAGTTGCCTCGCATAGACTGCCTCGGTGGCTCAGTGGTTAGTGAGCCTGATTGCTAAGTCAAAGAGGCGTGGGTTCATTTCCTACCCAAGGCGAGCATATATGTGATGAACATAGGTGTTTTCTCTGTGTTTTGGTGTAATTTAGGTATAATCGTGTATAGTAAATAAATAATAAATAAATATTTGAGGACATTTCACACACGGCCTCTGACCCCAAACTAAGCAAACCTTGTGATATGGCTGCCAGAGACTGATAAACTACTTAAACATTTTATATACATACTTATATAGATAGTAACTAAATAACACCCAGACACAGATCAAACACCTACGTTCATCACATAAATACTTGCCCTGGGTGGGGATCGAACCCACGCCTCTTTGACCCAATAGCTAGTGTCACTAATCACTGAGCCACCGAGGCAGTCAAGTCTATATAAGTATGTATTTAAAAAACATGTTATGTAGTCTCTGGTAGCCATATCACAAGCTTTGATTAGTTTGGGGTCACATACTGTGTGTAAGATGTCCACAAAAATTTAAAAAAAGTTATGGCTTTAATCGAGGAACCGCTCGAAATGTAGAAAACAGCAAGAACAAAGTCACTGGCTTAAGATAGAACTACTGCTCAGGCAGGAACTCGCCACTATGGCCGGTAGCAGCTCGCAGGGCAGCGAGTGTAAGTAAGAAACAAATGTACTAAAACGTTTGAATAACGCCACGACATCCCGCTCCGTGCGATCGTAGACCCCGTCGCCGCCACTAAAGCCCAAACGCGTGGCCGAGTGATTAACACCAAGCAGAATAAAAGTATCTTGCTAAATTATTTCTCCACTAATTCGAGACGATATATCCTATCTAGCGAGATCTGCGCGTATAGCTGTGTTTGGTGTCCCTAGAGTCCGGGGCGGTAGTTTCAGAAGGGACGAGTTGAGGCCCGGCTTGATGTCTTGAAGGATGTGTCTGTTCACTACTTGAACGGGCGTCTCTAGGCGTAGGCTGAAATGAGTTACGAGTGTGAATATGAAGAAAATATTTTAGTTTTGATATAATTATTTTTTTGTCAGTTATATATTCATAGTGCTTTTTGAATAACTAAACATATCACATAAGTATCAGGTCAGATCGTGATTATAATTATGTTCATGTCAGCCGTAGGATTTTCACTGCAAGATTTGGCATCTTCTATGATTTTTAATTACATTGATGGGAAGTCGTTTGCATCTAGTGTTCCTGCGGTCTTGACCAGAGGTGCTAGCCAACCGGACTTTCGATTTAAGCGTTTCGAATGGAATCGCTTAGGCGATGCGATAACAAACGTCAAACTGACACGTAGAGTAAGCGAGACGAACGCATATGTCAGCGCCCACACAAAAAAGAGATAGATAAACTTTCCATTCCCTCCGATGGAATCGCCGTCGAATATTCGCTAAACCGTAGCCAAGTTGCAATTTTGACAGTTGTTTTCGACAGTTTTCGTTCGCTAATTTATTCGTTTGAACGAAAATCTAGCGAAGACAAAAATGCTGTAGAAAGCTGAGCAAGGCTTAAAAATGTCGTAATAATTAGAGTATTTCTTGAGTATGGATGTATATAAATATGTGTAAAGTGTAAAAATTGACGGCGAGAGCACTTTATAACTAAATAGTAAACATTTTACAACAAAATAAGCATTCACCAATTTATTTATCATCCGATTATTCTTTAATTTCTTTATTCTTTCTTAATCCTGATGGAGTACCCATTTGAACCTGAAACATGAATTGAGTGTTCTTTATAACATGATAACATATCTATGTTTACTACTTTCCAGATGTTTTTGATGTGATAGCACCTATGAACATCAGTTGCACATATGAAAAAGTGTTATGTTCCACCTGAGTGTTTCAAGTAATAGTGTGGAACAAGTTATAGTGTAATGATAGTCTGTAACAAACATTTTTTACTGCATTAATTCTTGTTTGAATAGTTCATTTTAACTTTACAGAGACTCAATGAATGTTTTTAAAATAGGATAGTTACAATCCACTAAATTGTTGGTGATATCACTAAATCACTGTTTATTATTTTGTTTTTAGGTACTTATCTATTTACTATAGATAACTAGGTACTTTGCTTTATGATCTCAGATAACATATCTTGTAAATAGAGATACCTAAATGATATTTTTTTTGAGTAAGTAGGTAAAAAGTTCTTTACTTCAATTTGCTTGATTTATGAAGCCAAAAGATGCATTAGGGCACTTAGGATAGACAATACACAAAAGTAAGTTTAGCTCAGCCAAACTAGCAGTTATATGATATAGAAATATCATACCTGCATTATTATGAATCCAATGATATCTTACTTGTAATGTGATAGTTGCGACTCTTTTCTATTGTAAGTGCATATCATGCTATAAATTTCATTTGAATAAAAGCATAATTATAATAAAGGATCCCTCGTTTTTTCTAGCTAGATGAATCTTTTCCTTTTCACTGTCAAATGGCTTGTCCTATTTCACAACTTTGCTATGTCTTGATTTAGTCGTGAATGTGATTTACAAACTAACAAAATACCTTTAAATAAATAAATCAAACAACATTCAACATTTTATCAAAACGACAGCGAAAGATTTCGAAGTGTTTTTTTTTTTTAATTTATTCATGACCATGGATACAGAGTCCTTCAGTCGAAGTCTTAAATAATAAACAATTTACAAACATATTTTATCAAAATAGTCACAGTCGTAGTCCAATAAAGTCGCTGTCAAATCCAATCATAGTCCAATTCATACCTCAGTAATGCAGTGGAGACTTTACTAGAGGCGTCTATGGAGTTTTGGTAACAACACGGAACAACATGATACGTCACATTATAAAACTTGCCTACACTCATGCACGTAAATCAGCTCATAATCATCGAAATACTGCCATTTTTCACTAATTATCACTGATAAAAACACAAGTTTAACAAAATAATACAATGAGGCGACATGATTTTTCCGCGTTCCCGCCAAAACTCTTTCGAAGTTTTTACAAATTCAGTGTTACCACCTTAGTTTTAGTAATTGGAGCTGTTGAAGAAAGTAAAAAGGGCTAGATGGTGCAAAAATTATCACCAAAAGACTTGTTGTAAGAAAAGAAAAGAAAAGAAAAAAACACTTTTTTAATGTCATTGTATACCCTCATCACGTTAATTTCAATTATGTATTTTTTTTTATTTGAATTAAGTACATTAACATTTTTCAAAATTAAACTGAATTGTAAATGACAATCGGCACATCAACTAATGAATTAATAGTGTTTTGATACACATATTAATTAGTCGGTTCATAAGAAGAATATAATCATAAATAAATCAATACTCAATGACACAAATAGCTTATACTCGTATTAAAGTTATCGCATTGTTAGCATTGCTCATATTTCAGTTTCTGGTGCAATATTTCTAAGAAAATAAATAGGGCAAATGAGGCCTAGATTGCCCTTTCCGGACTAAATCATTACATAACAAGGTCACATACAGTAAATAGTGCTAGATCTAGCCTCAAAAGGGCTAAGATGGCAACACTGTAGTTTTATTTAATCCCCTCTATAATCTAAGATTTAATCACAGAATTTTATAATACTAAGTATGTCACTGTCAATCATCCTTCAATAAAAAACGTCAAACTTTTTATTTTATTTTCAGGGGTGCGTTTACGCACTCCAGACTAAGATAAAAATTAACCTGGCTAAGTCTAAACCCGTTTAGGGCATCGGTCACAAGAATAAAAAACTGGACAAGTGCGAGTCAGGCTCGCTCATCGCGGGTTCCGTACAAATCCAGAAAGGTGACGTCCACAAGTGGTATATTATTCAGAGAAAAACCGAACCAAGATGATATATACATCATTTGAAAGCTTGTTATAATATGGGCTTCCCAAAAATATTTAATTTAGATTTTTTCACACCTCTAATTTTTTTTAATGCGAAAAATAAATTGTATGAAAAATCACAACACAGCTTATTATGTTCCCTAGTTTAGCAGTAATAAAGTACTTCTATCGTAATTTTACTTACATTCGTAGCTGATTCTTCCACACTCATATCTTAATTTGCTAAAATTAAAAATTATAACCTACCAGTGTGACCAGTTAGTACGTACAATGTGACAAAAATCACTTAAAATGAATGTCTAATTAGTAAACATTTGGAAGTTACTTAATCAGAGCTGCTAGAGATAAACTAAGTACCTATTGAGCGAAATATATTTATTTTTTCGAAAAAATTCAAAATTAATTTTTAAAAAATCGGCTCTTTTTTGTTTTTAACTGTTGTAACAGACTTTAAAAAATATGAACTTTCTCGAAATGTAACGAGTGTTGTGGTTCGAATTTTTGATTATTATTATACCAGCCTTCATACATTTTGTGGACATGTCCTTTCACAAAATTGGGAAGTAAGTTGTTAAAATCTCTATACTATATACCATAGACAATAAAAAACTTTTCTCCTCATACATCGAAAATTACACATTGTTAAAATAATCAAAAACTATTTTTAGTATGTGCTAATGAAGTTCTTTCTCGTACCTTACATGATACGATTTAAGGCTCCATTACACACAGGCGGTACGAGCGGTATAGCAGACGGGCGGGCATCTGTATTGTACTGGTAATATAAGAAGGGCTCACACAGGTCCGGTCGCGGTACTGCCGTACCGCCGTACCGCCCTTTACCGCTCTACCGCTCGTACCGCCTGTGTGTGATGGAGCCTTTACTCACCTTGAATTTTGAACCCATATTTTGTGAATTTTGAGGGTCTATATTTTTGAGATTTAAATGAAAATGTACAGTTTTCAGATTTATTTCTATATGCGTACTCTGAGACAATGCTTTCCGCTTAATTTCATAGTTCTATATTAACGGAAAGTACCCTGTAAGTTTTGATTTTTGTGAGTGTCGAAATATGCGTTTTTTTACGACATAAACGGTTCTAACTTTTTTAAACGATAACTGTAAAGTTTTTTTTTACGCAACTGCAAGAGACCATATATATACGCATTCAGTTTAAATTTCAACTCGATATCTTTACGTGTTCCCGAGATAAAAAGTCTTGACATAGACACAGACGGACAGACGGATAACAAAGTGATCTTATAAGGGTTCCGTTTTTTTCGTTTGAGGTAAGGAACCCTAAAAAACCTCCTGGCTAAAATTTAATCTGCCCTGTTCAAGCACTCCCACCGGTATAATTTTTCTTCTAGAGTCTGGCTAACGAAAGTTAATACTGACAAAGCGCGGCAAATTTAAGAAATATCAGTATGGCAGCCCTAAACTGCGAGGGAAACACTTTCTCTCGCTCACACGATGTAGCATTGTTACCATACTGCGATTTTGATTCTTCCGAATCTTTGGGGGAATCGCAAAAAAATCTTTTTTCAAGTCTTGTCGTGTAGGAGTTTTATATTCAATACGTTAATTATTTTTTGCTTTTTTGACGTTATTATTATGCCAAATTGAGGCTTTGCATTGCTCTCCAAATGATTTCAACGCGTACCTATCTACTTCATTACGATGAAGATTATAATAATATAATTAATAATTTTGTTCAGTTTAGTACATGAAGTTTGAAAAAGTTTTTAATACAAGGTAAAATACCCCGATTTAAAGGTAAATCCACGATGGTAGTAGCACCGTGTGTTGTCATTTAAAAAGTTTGCGAAAAATTCCAGTGTCAACTTTCGTTAGCCAGACTTCTCAGATCTACTATTCTACTAGGCTAAGTTTTGTCGAGGTTTTTAGGTAGATACATTTTTTCTTGTCTCTGATTGGTCAGCTAGTTGTTATCGAAAATAATTTTACAGTTGGTTCCAGATATTGACATATGTGATTGGTTTGAATTAGATTTAAGTGCTATGATTGGTCTAGAGCTATGACGCGCTTACGGACGTACGTCAGAATAATTTTTATCCAGCATAACAATTATCTGGAGTGCGTAAACGCACCCCAGAATCTTAACTACCTTTAGTCGGAGTCATGCAAAGATTTATACTTACTAACTTGACTACTCAGACAGTACACATCCCTACTCCCCGCGCAACTAACAGTGAATTCGCAACAGCGCAATGACTGGCGTCGTGTTCGCAGACACCAAAAATTTTGATTCGGCCTATAAACAGATAATGTATATTAGGATATAATGGAGATTCTGACTAAAAGACATAGTTTCCATGATCATTCAAAAAATAAAATCGGTTTGACACATAATTTGACACGAACACGAAGATCCCAGAGGGATATTTTATTTTATTCGTTTGAGATTTTCCGAAAGAGATGCATTGATATAATAAGGCACGAGTTAGAAAGAGATATTAAAAAGATCTCGATTCGGTGAGCATTGCCCACTGAATTCGTCACGACTGTCGATATGTTTTGATGGAATCGACTAGGCGAATGTTACATTGGCTAGCTTTTGTGATGGAATCGCTTTGGTCACGTGACTTATGTCAATCCCATACATTTTAAGCGAAGCGAATGTTCGAATCGCTAATGCTAGCGATTCGATTTGTACTTTGTCTAGCCCTACAGATCGTCGGCCACATCGCCGGTAGACGTCCTACGATGCGTTTGCCGGTACGTAGGTCTGTGCGGGCTGTGGTTCTTTGTACACCCTTTAAACTTCACAAATACTCACAATACTTAACTGAATAACAGATTAAATCTACTTTGATCTCATCAACTTTCAAACAAGTAAACCGTCTATTTTTTGCGGGATATAATGCCACAGACATGTGTACATATCAAACTTATAACAGTCTTCTTGTTCAGTCCAAGGTCAAGAATGCAAATATCAGAAGATAATTGTACAGTACAATCAAATAATTGTAAATTTTAGTTAACAAAAGGCACATACTTTGTAGTTTGTGGTTAGTAATTTTTCAATAAAAAAAATACCAAAAGGTATTGCTATATATGCTTCGTGTATTGTGTTGGACTGATTCTTTCGGTTGACTTATTGAATTTGTATCGGAAACCGAGAGATTAATGTACAAGCGCAATGCGGTTTCTAGGTTTAGTGCTATTGCTAGTAAAATACAGACCTGCCTACATATATTTCAATGTCTAAGAAGTGATGTTGTTTAGCTTATACTTTTATTCCACAATTAAATTTGATATTTTAAGAATGTTATTTTTTCACCAGTAAATAAATTTCTCGTGTAAATAGATATATTGTTGTACTTACTGTACTATAATGACATTTTAACAGTCCACTGCTAAACATAGGCCATCGCGCTGGTCAGGCGCGAGCACACCTATAAAAAAAATGAAAGACCCAGCATTGATATACATATAATCTGACACCAAAAAGTGCAATGATATCCTGTAATATTTCTCTCGTCTAGAGAAACACGCTGTATAAAAGAGGGGATGCATTGATATACATATAATCTGACACCAAAAAGTGCAATGATATCCTGTAATATTTCTCTCGTCTAGAGAAACACGCTGTATAAAAGAGGGGATGCATTGATATACATATAATCTGACACCAAAAAGTGCAATGATATCCTGTAATATTTCTCTCGTCTAGAGAAACACGCTGTATAAAAGAGAGGATGCTTTGTAATATTTCTCTCGTCTAGAGAAACACGCTGCATAAAAGAGGGGATGCTTTATGTCAATGATGACATAGGCGATTATAAGAAGATTAAAAATTCATATCTTCTGTTCTATCATCAACATCATTATCATTAGGTATTTCATATTATTAGATATTTATTTTACCAATAATTTATTACAAAGAAAAAAATAAAGTGCTTCAACAATGTATAATTTTAACCACTCTAAGTACTCACACTAAGAAGTACCATTCAAATTCAAATTTTTCTTTTTCAAGACCCTAAAGGTCTAACCCGTTCACGAAATTAATTTACGCCAGTCCAGCGCCCTGTTCTCTAATAAGCTCCATATAGTGATGTTCCTGATACGGCTTTTGCCGTAATGTACGGTTTTTAGGCATTCTAGAGACCCATACGTCTGGACTTTCAAAGACGTATTTTGCATACATTTTTGACGTGATAAATCGATGAACCGAGTTGCGAGTGAAATCGCGGAACAAGCGAAAGAGAGACACGATAAGCTTCGGCTTGTTTCAGTCGTTGATTTAACAATGTTTTCTTAGTGATATTTTTATCGATAAACCAACTTTACAGGCAACCAATTTATTATGACAATTGCGTCTATTTAACAATACGATATTCTTATCAAATTTTCGTCTATACTGCATAAAAAATAGCTTGATCTCTGCGACAGTGACATTGACATAGAAGATTGACATTTTTAGAGTTGGGATAGTGATGGAAAAAATCGATTATCAAACAATGTTGTAATGAAATCGAATGAGTATGTAGGTGAGAAATTTGATTTAATTTACTTACTATTATTTAAGATCAAGTATGAACCACAAGTAAATAATGTTATGATATTAGAATATACAGTAAAATTAATGATAAATTAAGTTTTACTTAAAATATCGTTAGTATAAACTATCAATATTTTAAATAATACTTTATCTAAAACTCTGTGGTCACTATCATTCGTCGCCCATCACTAATCGGCATGCCCATAAAGTATGACATTGACAGGTACTGTCTGTACTATTAAGAAATTCAGGACTTCATAGGCATAATTTTTCTGACAGCTTTGCAGAGATCAAGCTATATTTTATAGAGTATAGGTATTTATTTTCATAAAATACTGCTTGTTTGAGGTTTATATACGGCCGCTCTAAAATTGACTGGGAACAACACTGCTCCACAGTTTCACCCTGAATAATTAGTCGAGCTCCAGCGGTTGATAATGAAGCGTACGTTCAAGAAGCAGATAAATTGCGGCGATAACTTGCCGACAACAGGCAAGCAATAAAAACTGCAAAGTGTTAGTTACTGTGTGCCTTAACCTTAAGGATAAGTTACACAGGGTTAGATGTCTAAATTTAAATTAGCAATGTGTTTAATTGTTTTTTATTCTATGAGTCAAAGAGACGGCTACATAGGACGAGATAACGAATGTTTCAGCACTCTACCTTAAGGCTGAAAACTGATTTACACAGGATCAGTGAATGACTACAAATTTAAGTAAAGTCAGTGCTGACCTGTTATTATCATTAATTTTGTACCAGTACAGTGTTGTCAATTTAATTTACCTTGCTAATTACTTTTTACTTATTCTAGACAGTGCCGGACACTGCCGGATTATCCCTAAGGTAGATTTTGAACCCCTGATAGGGTTAATTCGGCACTGATTTTACACCAGCTAGTCCAGCTTGCGACCACGAAAAGCCACGAAAAAGCTCTTTTTGGCGTGTGAAAAAGTGACAGATATTATATACTTTACCATACCGCTGTCTCGTTCTAACACGCCGAAAGAAATATTACGTGGTGCGCATCATAGCCCGGAAACTCTCCATCCTGGTTTCACCCAGTTACGAATTAACTTAATAACTACAAACCCTTGGAAATAAATATTCTAACAGACAGTGAAAATTACATTGCAATCTGTTGTGTAATTTATAAACGCTCCGAATACACAGACAGAAACAAAAAGCGTGATTTCGTTTTTCGCATTTTTATATCCCTAGGCATCTAACTGTAGACTTTTCTCATATATTTCACTCATAAGAGAAATAATATACAGTAGGTACTAGTACAGCAAAAAGATGAAAGTAGTAATATTGCGAATTGTCGTTTTATCTGCCCTAGGCTGAGCAAACACGTTTTCAATATATAGATACTAACTCTTATATTGGATATGTGTATCCTCAGTAAACAATTCCGCTAAATATATTACTCAACCAACTTCTGTGGATTCTGTAAAATATGAAAATACAGAGGACTCTCGACATACATCTTGTTTTGCGATTAAGTATCTAAGTTAGGCATGTATAGTAAGTCAAGTCGAAAGTTTTCGATCAGTGTGTGTTGCCAGTGATGACTTATGGCACAGAAACGTGGTCTCTCACTATGGGCCTTATTAGTAAGCTCCAAGTAGCCCAACGAGCTATGGAGAGGGCTATGCTCGGAGTCTCTCTGCGGGATCAAATCAGGAATGAGGAGATCCGTAGAAGAACCAAAGTTACCGACATAGCCCAACGGATTAGCAAGTTGAAATGGCAATGGGCAGGGCACATAGCGCGGAGGACTGATGACCGGTGGAGTTGAAAAGTTCTCGAGTGGAGACCACGTACCGGCAAGCGCAGCGTAGGACGTCCACCTTGCGGGTGACCTCATTAAGACCGCAGGATCGCGCTGGATGCAAGCCGCTTCCAACCGGTCTTATTGGAGATCCATAGGGGAGGCCTATGTCCAGCAGTGGACGTCCTTTGGCTGATGTATGGATGGATGTATAGTAATAGTCGAAAACCTCTGAAAATTCCTCATCATCATCCGCAGCGCTCTCCATCACACTGCTGGGTATAGTCCTCTCTCTTACGTTGCTATTTGTCTCGGTCCTGTGCTGTGTCCAAGTTCTACCCGCGATTTTCACAATATCGTCGACCCATCTTGCAGCCGGACGACCAACGCTACGCTATATGAAAATTCCTATACTTTGGATAACAACACCTTGAATTGTTAATAAATACACTTGTGAAGGCCTTATCGCTAACATGATACTGACTTCCCTAAGCATAATCAATATACGTGGGTAAAACATAATAAAATCAAATAAGTATAGATAGATAATTCTTTATTAGCTTAACCAAATACAATACAAACACATGAAAAATAAAAAAAAATTAAATTAGTTATACTAAATGGCGGCCTTATCGTTTCAAGCGATTTCTTTCAGGCAACCATGATAGATAGATACCGAAAGTTTTAAAACAAAGTTAAAATTACTAAAATATTTTCAAACCAAACACTGAAAAATAATCTAGGTATTGTACTACTCTTTTAGTTTCCCAACAATGTTTTCCTTTACTGGGTTTTCTAGAAAATTCTCCAAATGTTCACGTACATCATCTCCCTCAGTTCCTATGTGCCCCACCTAATGTAAAGCTCCTTAGCGAGCTCGGAGCTACTTTAGATCTTTTAATGACCGAAGCTCTTACCGGGAAATAAAATGAACTTAATTTCGAGTTTTGTTTTTAACTTTTTGACTTGGCATAGGTTGTAATTATTGCATACCTGAACAAAATTGTTTATGCTGAGCAATCTGAGCATGTTTGCTCGCATGTACTCCCTTGGAAAATTTAATATCACACTTAAAATAGGCTATTTGACTAGTTTTTGGAAATCTTATTCGTTAGTACATAATAAGCATCTAATAAAGAGATCTATGGTAGTAACAATGAAAATCAGTGTTAAAGAATATATATTCAAAAGATCCCGCCAAAAACGACATTCTGTAATGGCGCTGGCCTTTGACGTCACACACTAGTAAATAGCGTTAGATTAGTTCACATCTAAAAATTGACAAAAAATACTTTGAATGTAACTTACAGATCCAATAATACTACTCCGAAATCACAAATTACACAAACGACAGTCAATCGAGAAATTCTTGTTTACTATAATGTGACGTCACCAGAGTTGCCGCCATTCTTATAGCGTTCACGTCACAGATAAAATATTTAAAAAATATCGTATTTTATTTCGTGCGATTTGCGAAAATTAGACCTAGTTTAGTTTAAATAAAGTGAAATATGTCTTTTCTGGCTATAATCTGCATAGATATTTAGTATATTTTCAATGTTGTCAAATAGCCTATCATGTATTCAGATCATCATTAACATCGTCATTTCAGCCATAGGACGTCCACTGTTTGACACAGGCTTTTCTTAAAGATCTTCAATAAGATACCTAATAATGCTCGAAAAATGTGGTGTGTTTGACCTCCATCGGTCATCAGTCCTCAGTACTATGTGCTCCACCTACTGCCATTTCAACTTGCTTATCCATTCATGTATGTGCGTCTATATGTGTTCATTAGCTTCACAGAATAAAATTGGAAATCGTAGACAGAAACCAACGGCAACATCCTGGCTGGACCTGATAAAATCCCAAAAGCAATTACTTACTTGTATGGGATTAGTTCCGTAACCAAATAAAAATCAATTAATTTTTCATCAATTTTAGAGCACTAAATGCTCGACTTTGACTCGACTCACATTTAGCTATTTATAGCGTTTGTTGCCCGTGGTTTTACCAGATGTACTACTAGTAGGACCACGGGCAAGATTTTTTTCCCGTGGTTCTACCAAGCACTCTATTAGGACTACGGGAAAATTTCGTGCACGCACTGCACTAATATTGCAGTGACAAATTTTTAGGGTTTAAGCCCCATTTTGCTCATAATTGATCTTGGAGTCAAAGAAAACCAAACGTTTTAACATTTATTTACTTTTTTTTATTTCAAAATTGACAGACGTCAAAGTGACAGCTATCATAACGACATCTGTCATGTTTTTCCCCCATTCATGCTAGTTGCATGACAGGTGTCAAAGTGACAGCTGTCATACTTAAAGTTGGATTATCTCCGTAACGATCGAATTTATACTATTGCTGTGTTCACAAAAGTGATAAAGTTCAATGACATCTATATTTCATATGATAGCTGTCAGATGTTACGGAGATAATTCATTTTTAAGTTTGACAGAAGTCACTTTGAAACCTGTCATGCATCTAGCATTAATTCTAAATCATGACAGACGTCGCTATTACAGCTGTCACTTTGACGTCAGCCATTTTTGAAACTAAAAAAAGTAAGTAATTCTAATACATTTGGTTTTCTTTGACTTCAAGACCTACTCGTACGGCCAAAACGAGGCTAAAACCCTAAAAATATATCACTGCAATATTAGTAGGATCACGGGCAAGATTTTTTTTCCCGTAGTCCTACTAGAATGCTTGGTAGGGCCAATGGAAAAAAAATTCTTGCCCGTGGTTCTACTAGTAGTACATTTGGTAAGACCACGGGCAACAAACGTTTTAAAGTAATATACTTAAATGTGTACAAAATGCAATGTAGCATGAGGTCGTATAATTTTGAGAGCCATAATTTTCTGAGCGCCACTAGGCAGGAAAATCCACTCTTTTGTTCGCTTGAAAATTCACTTTTTAAAACAATGAAACTTGTACTTTAAACGTTGCGGTGGTTTTTGAAATTATTTTGGTTTCGTTTACACAGTTAGAGAACTTAAACACTTTAAAGCTTATAAGGAATCGTTATCTTAGCATACGAGTAATTAATGGTGGTTATAGTATATTTTTATGAGCATCCATTTTATTCTCTATTATTTTTATTTTCATTTGTTGAGTATTAATTTAATCTGAACTTCAACTTCAACAAGAACGAACAAACACAAACTAGCAATGATTATGTTGTTATTGGTACGGTGAATTTTTGTAACCATCTACGAGGAAATATTAAAATGATTGGTTTCTTTTTCCTTTCACACTATAAATAATTTATAGAGCAATCAGAAATTAGATTATAAACAAAACACCGCGAGCAGTTTCAGCTTTGATCGCTTTAATCTTGGCTAAACTTTCGACAAAAAGCTCAAACAATCACATCATAAAGGAAAAGTTATAAGCACTTTAACTTCGACTATCCAGTTTTCATATTTTTATTCCATACCGGCTCTATTCCAAACTCGTGCCTGAAAGTTACAGGCTCTTGAATCGGTAAAAATATGCACGTAAAATTTTAATTAAAGCGTTGGAATTCTGAAATGGTATATTATGAAATAGGCAGTCAAGAAACCTTTTCTTTGGTCTGCCCCTTGCAGTGCACCGGATTGTAATTTACTAACTAGCATCGAGGAAACCTGCTGTAGAGAAGTAATAAGTATAGATCTACGCTTGAGAAGGTACCTTATGATAGAACGTACCATTTGCACTGAGCTCTGTTGGATAGTCAAATCAGCAGATCACGCTACCCACTTGACTGGTTGCTTTCTTGCCGTTTTTTCTGCTTTCTTTTCTTGACCTTTTTCTTAGGCTACTTCCTTTCTTGGTCACTTTTTCTTAGGCTACTTCCTTTCTTGGTCACTTTTTATTAGGCTACTTCCTTTCTTGGTCACTTTTTCTTAGGCTACTTCCTTTCTTGGTCACTTTTTCTTAGGCTACTTCCTTTCTTGGTCACTTTTTTAACACAATTCATTCTTACTTGCCTGTACAAGACTGGGTGTGATTATAACTCTACCTAGGTTTTTTCTGATTTACTCGTACTTAAGCTGTTGGCGTCTGATCCCTTTACAGCTTACCGCCAATGAGAAAGCGCGGTAAGTGCTGAGCCCTACATAAGCGCTTAATTAGTTTGTCCAATAATATTGGTAGGTACATATTTATCGTATTTGACCTAGGATTGAAAGTAAGAGTGTCAGACCACTCTTGTTTAGCTCACTATGTTGGAGCAGCGATGCCAATTTTGTTTTGCCTAACTGATCTATATACTTTTTAAGTCAGAAATAAATATTTACTTACAAGTGTAGCCGTTGTTTAATTAACATAATAATTACGTGAAAACTTTTAGCAACCCTTCAAAAGGAGAAGTTGACTTGTCTATGCAGTTGAGTCAGCGATGGCCACTGGCAACTCTATCCGTAGATTTTGCTGGCAACCGCGTAATTAAGGTTCGCTCCTGAGTGACGGACAGCGAAACCCAAAACCTAACTAGTACAAAAACTCAGGCTGCGATAAATTGGTTTTAAGTTTCTCAGCTATTGTCTATATTTACCTTAGCAACAATCTTATATCTTAAGCAAACTCTGTTCTGATATAGAAACTGAGAGGCTTTTGAAACTTTTCCTAAACTACAATATTTTGTAAGTCGTGGTGATCCAGTTGAGAGAACACTTTCCTTACGTTTGTGAAGTCGTGGGTTTAAATTTCGGTCCCGTTCTTTTTATGTAGGACTCATGCACATAATTGATTTACGGACACTGGTTTTTCTATGTAGAACATCATCGTGAAGCAAACTGCACAAGTCTGGAAAAAGAATACGTATGTATACAAACCCGCAACTGGGCACATGTGCGTGGTACATATAACCTAATATCCTTCTACGATGGGGCTATGTTCAACAAAGGGTTATTAAAAGGTGATACAGAATATTACAGATCTAACATAACAGCTCAAGCATTAAAAGAAACTATCCTCTGATAACAATCTCTGCACGGACGTACGAGCATACGAGCCACATCTCGCAGTCAGTACAAGGCAATCGTGTAAAAGGACATGCATTCACTGGCTTCCTGATAAATACGCGTTGCAGCGGCTTCAATAGCCTATTGTGCGCGCTGGCTGCGGCAGACGGGCTGCGTTTAATTGTCTAGCCGGACATTGTGTAAGGTTGAAATTGTGTAAACTGTTTGTATTAGTACACAAATTATTTTACTAAATACTACGAGTGTACGAATTTGAACTTGCAAGAACGTTTTTGAAACGTAGATTGTAAATTGCAAATACTGTATTTTAAAAGATAGAAAGAGTAATTGAAATGTAGGTACTTAATTGTTGGTCAGAAAACTAAATCTAGGTTTCGATTAGTTACTTTCAGTTCTGTTACTTCGTATAGTAAATATTTTTAATGAATCAACCAATAGTAAACCTGGGTAATTGCATTGTTCAATGACTTCCTAATAAACACGCGTTGCAGCGGCTTCAATTGCAGCAGTGTTGTGAGTTGATTGCGGCAGACGGGCTGCGTTTAACTGTCTAGTTGGACTTTGTACAAGCTGTCACTTGCACACAAATTATTTTATTAAGTACCTACTACGACACTACAAGTCTACAAGTATGAAAATGTAGGAATGTTTGTAAAAGAGGTAAATATATTCTCCTTTAGTAAGTTAGACTATTTATTAAGTTTGGCTATTATGAAATATTTCATGTATATCACTGTGTAAACGACCGAAATTAACACTTTAGTTAAGATGATAGTAATGAAAGTACTCAATATTTTGCCAGAATAACAGCTTGGGTTAATTTACCTACTTTTTGACCGACGAACCGGAGGATACTCAATTTGACGCATACATTTTATGTACCTATAACCACGCATATCATTTTTCATAGTATTCCGATTTCAATAATTCTTTTTTTAATGGAAAGAATATACTTCGAAATTAGTCTCATTTAAATTTTATCGAAATAAGCAGAGCCATTTTTGATAAA
Source organism: Hypomecis punctinalis (assembly GCA_949316475.1). NCBI lineage: Eukaryota > Metazoa > Arthropoda > Insecta > Lepidoptera > Geometridae > Hypomecis > Hypomecis punctinalis. The sequence continues at coordinate 13,327,243 of OX438815.1, read as the reverse complement.
TCAACTATAATGTGAAAAATGCTACATCGATCCGTGCGAAATATTCGCGAATTCTGTACACGGGTGAAGACGCTGTCGTGTTGGTGGTTGTCCTTTTTCCTCAAATACTGGCCTGATGTGAGCATGATCATAACTTCAAGTCTGTGACTAAAATCACAGATTTTTAGTAAAGTGTCCCGTCTAGCACCTTTTGCTAGCTTATCGCTCGTCTGTCTCACACACTCGGCGACGTCGCCAACTGCAATGCTATTCACCAAACGTTCTCAACTCTGTCGGTTAACGCACTAATTAACTTGCTTTGGCTCTCTTTCATTTCATATGAAGATAACTAGTACAATAATTCGAGTTTTATGTGGAAGATGTAACGTTGCACCTTTCTATTAGGCGTTTCTTTAGACCACGGACATATTCTAGGATATCATTGTAGGTTCTCATTATTTTGTCCAATTTTGCAATGAATCAATCTCGAAATTTTCTTTTAGTTCCATCGAACTTTGAAAAATAATCAAATTAGCAATATCCATTGGATAGACTTCGGCGCTTAAAAAAGCTACAGGTTTTACTTCGGGTGTGCCGAAAGTGAAAACTTATATCAGTTATGGGGTAAAATTTGGGTAAAATACAATAATATTACACACGCATACTCGCGCAAGCGCCCTGCGCCGACATATATCTTCGCCGCGCAGTAGAAAAAGAGAGGGATATTATTACTTCCTCTCATACGCCGGCGGCGGCGTGGCGGTCTACTCTCCCTCCGTCTTACGAATTTTCGATCAGGTTACGTATCCTGACACAACACGAATTTAACATTTTTTACCCATCCCAAAAAGAGCACAAAACCGCTACAAAAGTTTCCAATTAAAAAAAATAAAAAAGTGACGGAAGTAACATTACATTTTTCGTTAGAAAAATTAAAAATATAAGTGCCCTAAGGCATAAAATTTGAAGGACATCACAAGTTCAAGTTGGCGTTGAAAATGCATAAATACTGCTGTGAAATCAACGATATAACTTAACAAAAGTAACTATAATTAAACTACTGATCAAAGGTCCCTTTGCGTTCTCTGCAATATGATGGACTCAAAGACCTGGATATGTCCAGGTCTTTGAATGGACTATTGGAAATTTGGGTCTAACTTCAAAGCTATTCAAGGCGGTGCTTATTTTTGCATGCCGAATTCCTAAACACCATTAAACACCGGATTCACCGGATCTACCCACATAAGTAACAAAAAAGTTGTATGCACAGATTGCACCTATTTAAGCAATATTGAGATAAATTCTAAGTTAACCGATTTGTCAATGTCTGTCTCATTCAACGAGATTCTGCAACGTTTAGAAACGATTCATCATCATTTATCAACCGTCGCGTACCTACTCGTAAAGGTTCCCTGAATTCCCGATGTTCTGTACAATTTGTGCAGTGACAGATAAGAAATTCAAACGTATAAAAAGAAGTAAAAAAATAAAAAAATCGAGTAAAATATTAATATAATTCAACAATTTAATTTGGAGAAACTCATAGAAATAATTATATATTCCAACTGAGAACTACCGTGGCTCGAATGACACGTTAAATAGTAGGTACCGGTTGTTTTAACCGTTAAGCCATGTCAGAGGCCTTCAGGCGGTCCAAAGACTCTGACACCAAGGCTAGCCACCTCGACGAACTTACCTACTTATTGAATATTTTCCAGACAAGATAATAATGTACCTATTATTCTATTTCTTTCTTTTAATCGGTCATCAAAATATATATACTATTAATAGGTTACAATAAAAGTGCTTGAGCTACTACAGCATAACCAAGGATTTTTTTATCCAAACAATGTTTATGTAATACATCCATGAGCAAAACAAGTAATAGTATCGTCCGCAGACCATTGCTAAAATATTTTGATTTGAAGTGTGAAATACTTATACCTAGTTACCCGCAGGTCCTCCCGCGTTTATTTTGATTTTTGTGGCTATCCAGGAATATTATTTTTCCCGAGATAAAAAGTAGCCTATGTTTGATTCCGACGTTTGAACTATAGATATTCATCCCAAAAATCAAGTCAATCCGTTGCTTTGTGGCTACGTGAAAGAGTAACAAACATCCATAGGTACATACTTACTTAAAAACTTTCGCGCTAATAATAATAAAGTAAAACTTACTGGCCGTATGAGATGTATTTTAAATGTTTGGGGACATCTTAGACAAGGTCTCTGACCCCAAACTAAGCAAAGCTTGTGATATGGCTGCCAGAGATTGATATACTACCTATACATATTTTTAAATATATACTTATACTAGTTTTTACCCGCGGCTTCGCCCGCACACGCAATATATCATTATAATTTATAGCCTATGTGTTATTCTGATATATAAGCTATATTATTGCAAAGTTTCATCTCAATCCGTTCAGTAGTTTTTGCGTGAAAGAGTAACAAACATCCATACATCCATCCATCCTCACAAACTTTCGCGTTTATAATATTAGTAGGATGTGTTATTCTGATATATAAGCTATATTATTGCAAAGTTTCATCTCAATCCGTTCAGTAGTTTTTGCGTGAAAGAGTAACAAACATCCATACATCCATCCATCCTCACAAACTTTCGCGTTTATAATATTAGTAGGATAGATAGTAACTAAATAACACCCAGACACAGAGTAAACACCTATGTTCATCACATAAAAACTTGCCCTGGGTGGGGATCGAACCCACGCCTCTTTGACCCAGAAGTTAGGGTTACTAACCACTGAGCCACCGAGGCCGTTCGATTTATACCATGTTGTCCTACGTCCTATCCTATCCTACTAATATTATAAACGCGAAAGTTTGTGAGGTTGGATGGATGTATGAGTATGTTTGTTACTCTTTCACGCAAAAAGTACTGAACGGATTGAGATAAAACTTTGCAATAATTATAGCTTATATATCAGAATAACACATAGGCTATAAATTATAATGATATTGCGTTAAAAATCAAAATATCATGCGGGCGAAGCCGCGGGTAAAAACTAGTGTGAAATATATTACACGTAAATCGAAGCAATCAAGAGTAAAGATATTATTACACACAAGTTTTTACCCGCGGCTTCGCCCGCATACGCAATATATCATTATAATTTATAGCCTATGTGTTATTCTGATATATAAGCTATAATATTGCAAAGTTTCATCTCAATCCGTTCAGTAGTTTTTGCGTGAAAGAGTAACAAACATCCATACATCCATCCATCCATCCATCCATCCATCCTCACAAACTTTCGCGTTTATAATATTAGTAGGATTACCCTTCCGTTATCACGTAATAGCAAAGTAACAGGGGAATTGCCCTTATATTTTATCCTAATAAAATGTTACGTTTCAGTCCGATAAATAATTATTATGTTAGCCCCTTTCTCTTTGTATGTATTCTCTCATTATTGAAAGAGCAATAATTGCTCGCTTTTGGTCGATATTATTTATTGGAATTGTACAGATACCTTGGATTAAAGTCAGTTCTCGTTTGATTCCTTTTATCTTGCGTGAGGTATTATTTCGGAACTAATTAATTTCAATAGGTATAGGTATGGTATTTGTGGAGAAATACGTTTTTTTTTATAGGCAAAGTGCGTTTATTAATTACAAGAAGATACAATCCTACTACTTTGTTAATTTTACAAAATTAAGTTCAGTTCTAACATTTAGTTAAGGCCGATGAAGATGTATTATGAACTCAACCAAATCATGCACGGGATAGGTACCAACTGGATATGTCTGGTAACGTAATAATATAATAGAAAGGTAGAAATATTCTAAAGTTTTTGAATATTCTAGTCAGAAAATTAGCTGTTCTGTACAAAAACATCATTGACATTTGAGAAAATTTATGAAATAGCTGTTTCGCCACTATTATCTAGTAGTCTCATAATATTCCCTGTCTAAACGTCCATGTACTTTACAAAACAACACCTTTTGTAATATCCGTCTAGTCCATTAAGTACCTGGTACTTATTGGTCTAGTCCCATTCCTGGAATTTTAAAAATACAACTTTTGAAATCCTGGATATCATGTAGCAGCAGAGTGCTAGCCGAAACAAGTAAAACGAGTCAAAACACGACGGGTCTATCTTGTTAAGTACAGGAGTTTCTACGGCTACCTTCCGACTCCATCATCCGATCACCTCCATGGTACCATATTATTGCATTGTAACGCGATATAGGTACATATGCGTGCAAAATTTCAGCTCAATCGAAAACCAGGAAATCGGTCAAATTTAACTTGTAAGATTCCACCCGAACTTACTTATACAACGTGTAACGGAAAGGCTGTATACATAAAAAGTGGGTTGATACTATACCTTATATAGATGCTGTATTCGAAATTCCGAGCCAAAATAACAACATTCACTTTTAAAAAAAAATTGAATTTGACTGACTAGAAAAATCTTTTGCACTTAAACAAACATGTCACAACAAGGAGGTGTGGTCTGATTTTGATGGGCAAGGTCGTGTTATTGACCTCACAGCTGTTTAGTGTGACAGTGCTGTGCAAATGTGAATTAGTCATAAAAAGGACTAGTTTTTAAAAAAAGATTAAAAATCAGCAAACGTACTTACACGGCTAAACATGCCCCCATCTAGTTTGTTACCGTTATCTGATTTGGTACTTTCAGTATGTATACAGTCTTTCCGTTACACGTTGTATACACATACATACATCCATTGCAAGTTAAATAAAAGCTTGTAAAAATTGGCTACTACTACATCATTGCGATTTGTAAACTTATATCGATTTACAACCTATATCTACCGTGTCTTACCCTCACTAATAAAAGCATACAAACCCTTTTTAAGCGTAAACTTATCTATAGTTCCACGTTATGTTTATGTCGTCATAAACTCTTATATCTCCAAGATTGTAGGCAACTTCTAAAATAGGTACAAAGTTTAGTGGCTAAGAACAAAGTAGCCGAATGGGTTCCCTTGTTTCTCAGCGATTTACGATTTTCGTTTCGGCCACAAATAACAGACTTGTTTCCTTCCCGCTTACATTGAACGATGGGAGGAAACCAAAAGAATATTTTAGCAAGTTATTCAAACAACAAAGAAAACAGGTGGGAACACGCCACACGTGAAATCGTATCGGGTTTTCTCTATTTTTCGTTGGTTTAAGTTAAGAGATGGCAAAGAATCGGTTTACAAGACACGTTGTGTGGAGTCTTTCGTTAGACAATGTTTCGATTAGGTATGTCAGTATCGAGTATCAAGAACTCTGTTATTACAAAGTATAAAGTAGTATCTCAGCCGCAGTAGAGCAGCGCTGTATTTGCTTAAATGACATTTAATTTATTTACTAAAGGTACCTACATAAAATCTCATCATCCTTTTTAAGAGTTAGGTGATATTACAAGGCTATAATAAAAATCAAATTTTTTATCGAAATTCGAAGTAGGTAGGTTTATTCGACAATGAATATTCTCTCTGCTCTTTGTCATTTTTTTTTTCAAAAGGATTAGCTTACATGTTTTATTTACTTAATAAATATTTTTGTTAACAATATCATCATATGTCATCAGATATCTTTTTATATGTTTTAAACAGCATCATGCCTTTTTGGAGCACTTGCACTCGTAGCTGAACAGACCTACGGAACCTGTAACCGCAACCGCACAACTGGCAAACAATGAGAGGTTTGTAGGAGGTGCTGTTGTTAAGGTCTAAAGACTTAACTGTTGTGCTTTTTTTTTGTTTTTGAGCCAACACCTCTAGCCATCCCTTGTATCCTGCTTGTATCATTGCAGTTTGAATGCGACCTGTACATATAGTTATGTAGGTACACTGGTACTGGTTATGTACAAACCTATAGTTGTTCCTTTCGCTACTATTTTATAACGTATGTAGGTATATGTATAATTATATTTATGTATTATAACGTATATTTAAAACTTAGATTAAAATAGTTTATTTACATATATATACAAGGCTAGAGAGTTAAGTTTGTTAAATATGAATAACAACAATAACAAAAAATAAAATATATACACCTACTTAGAAAATTAATCAAATAACCCACCCCTCATCGTTCCTGGTGCAAAAGTGCCCATAACACTTGCTGCATTGCCGCGTTGGATGGCGATGGACATTCTTTGCACCAGAAACGAGGTAGAACGGGAGTCACCTCCTCTTTCCCGAATCCTGCGCCCTATTTCAGAAACTAACAATGTGGCCTCAGCGCCCAGCTACCCATGGTCTCCACGGCAACGGGCACGAAAAGAATGAATTAAGTATGTTTAGTATATTAATTAATCTTTGTTTATCAATTAATCTTTGTTAATTAATAAATCTTTGTTAATATCTATTTAAGGCCACTATTTCTTGTTCTTGTCAGTTCATATTCATGCAAGGTTGCCTGGAAGAAATCGCCATGGGTGATAAGGCCGCCACTTTATAATCATATTTTTGTCGTATATGTGTAAATAGTGTTTTATTTTTCATATTGTGGTTGTAAATAAAGAGTTTTGTCTGAATGTCTGTCTATAGGTAAATACTATGCTTATACAACGAAAAAAGGCCTTCTGATACGGAGCGAACCAATTAACAATCTACACTCAGCAATAGCCACGTCTAAGTTGTCTAATGTAAAAGCGCTCATAATATAATAAAATTGTAGTTTATTTCTCTAGCAAGATGTTTCCGACGCGTGGTGCGCTATCGACGGCTTATAACATTAGTTACGTGACGATGAGAAATGAGTTTTTAAATAAATTCCGCTCGCGTTGTCCGACAAACTCACTTAATACTCTTGGTATTACGTTTGATAACATGTTATTTTCATGTTGTGTTTTAACCACTTATACAGGGTTATTTCTAATCAATTAGCATCCTCTTAGGCGCTTATTTTGTACATAATTCCATCAAAACTAACAACTTTTGTTAAAACTAAAAAAAATCAGCTGTTTCATACATTTTGTCGAGGGTAAACGATATTTTTGTATGGAACAACAGTTTTTTTTTGAGAATTAATAAAAGTCGTAGAACAAAAGTTGTTAGTTACGATGTACAGAATAAGCCCCTGAAAGGATGCTAAGTGATTAGAAATAACCCTGTATATTACCTAAGTACTAGCTTTTCCCCGCGGCTTCCTACAAAATGTTTTTTGAGAACAAAAGTATCCTATGATATTTTCCTATCATCTGTACCTATAAGTTATTTTTCCACTTCCAACTATTAACGACCATCTTTACACGTTGTTACAAAGTACCAAAAGCTTATCATAGTATGAAAGTGGCAGACCATCACAAAAATGCAAATCCTCAAGCTCCTCGAAAGGGTATCAGCAATTATTCCGTGGTGCCTCGAAGAGATAGAGCCGTCAAACATCCTCGTCCCGTTAATCCGCGTCAAATGCCGAAAGATCATAACGGAAATTTGCATAAAATTTAGTCTATTCGCGGAGAATTCGCGGCGAGGGTTTTTTATGTGCGCACATTAGACGACATTACGATACGCGCCGCCCGCCCTCGCCTACGCTCACAGAAATAATATTTTTCAAGCTGTTGAGTCAGTGGTTCCCAAAGTTGCCGGGGTCCGCGTGATTTAAATCGCCAGTTATGGGAGGTTTGCGGTGGCACGCGATGAATTTGTGAGATTTTTCATTTCGATATTCAGTCGATCAATGAATAAATGGTCCATTTTTGGACCCATCAAATATTTTCTTCCGATCCACCACCTTTTCCTACCATATTTAGATTTCAAAAAGGGGGTTCTCAATTAGTTAGTACGTTTCTTATGTTTGTTACGCGATTACTCCGCCAATAATTAGGAACAGTTTTTGATGATTATTTGTTTGTTTGGTAGATCAGATTTCAAAAATGATCCCATGTAAATTTTATCGAAATAGTATTCGTTATTTTTGAGTTATCAATACTGTACTGTACCAGCCTTTTTAATAGTCCACTGCAGGACGTAGGCCTACCCACGAAGGGTGATTGGGCCATATCCACCACGCTGGCCCAGGGCGGGTTGGTGGATTCACATACACCATAGCATTTCTTCTACGGAGGTATGCAGGTTGCCTCACGATGTTTTCCTTCACCGAAAAGCCAGTGGTGTGAAATTCCGTACATAAATTCCAAAGAACTCATTGGTACGGGACCGGGGATTCGAACCCACGACCTTACGATTGTAAGGCGGGTGTCACTACCTCTCGACCACCACGGCACAATAACAATATGAAAATTACAACGTCGATAATAGGTACATCGATTTTTGCGAACTATGTGCATAGTTAAAGTCTGTTATGCCATTTTAGCGAAAATTAATTATGGTAGATAATTTTGGTACCTACTAATTAATTCACATAGTTGTACACTTACGTCACTTACTTTTAAATAATTAATTAACGCCATATAAACTGTTTCAGATAGATGCGATATTACCTATACACTAGATTTTAACCTGTGGCTTCATCCGCATGATAGCTAAAAAGTAGCTTATACAGAAACTTTATACAGAAATAACTGAACCTGAAAGAGTAACAAACAATATAATAAATCAGCAAAGACAGTTAAGAATCTGTAATTAGCAAATATACTGCAACAAAACACACTTATGGATTGCGAGCCATAGTTTGAGAAAAGCTGTAGAGTTGCTTTTTATTTCGGGCCCCAGCAAATGAGTTTCTAAGCGTAAATAAATCTTTTACTGCCCGCGGCCGTGGTGCGTGCTTTTTATTTCCTTGGAAAGTTGGCCGGAGATGCCTAGGATTTATTTTAATATTGCAATAACCGCATATTAGTAGGACCAGCCGTTACCGCAACATTGCAATATAAAGCAATGAAGCGGGTTATTTTAGCGGTTATTCGGTATCAATTTTCTGTCGAAATTGGGTTAGCTTATGCTGGTTTTATAATTCGTTTATATTTTGGTATTAACAAGCTAAATTCTGGATTATTTCCTAGTACTAACTATTACGATTTACATACCTACTATGGATAATCAGAATGCGAATTACTATATCCGTCCTAAAGAGAAGTAAGTGTAGTAGTAGTGTCAATAGGCTAGCAATGCTTGCAAATCATCCTACTATTATTATAAACGCGAAAGTTTTTATACATGGATGTTTGTTCCTTTTACTTCTACTCTTTCTTCGTTTATTCTACTGAACGGATTGAGGTGGAACTATGCAATAGTAATGCTTCAATAGACAAAAAGTAATCAATAGTAATGACTTTGTACATCAGAATACCACATATTCTATAATTTAAAAAGATATTGCGCGAAACGAAGTTCGCCAGGTTAGCTAGTCTAAAATTATTCTTCCTTACGCTATGCTATGCTATGCTTCATTATATTTAATTTATGACATATTTTTTTGTTGACAATGTTATTTTTTAATGTTATCGGACGATTTCAAGTACATGTAATGTGTCTACGAAATAAAGAGATGTTGACTTTGACTTTGCTGAAGTTTATAATTATTCTAAAAATATGAACATCATCTAACTATATTTTTGACCGACGAACCACCGGAGGAGGTATACAATTCGACGCGTATATATTTTTTTATGTATAACCACGCATAACTTTTTTTATAGTAATCCGATTTTGATAATTCTTTTTTTGTTGGAAACAATGTACTTCAAAATTGGTTCCATTTAAATTTTATCGAAATCGGCTAAGCCATTTTTGATAAATCAACAATAATGTTAAAAATTCTACATCGATCCGTGCATAGTATTTGCGTTCTAGCGATGCGCCCCGGCTTCGCACAGGTGTATTATACATAATAATATAAACATCTCTCTTGAATTACTCTATCTATTAAAACAAACTGCATCAAAATCCGTTGCATCCGTTGCGTAGTTTTAAAGATATAAGCATACATGGGGACAGACAGCGGAAAGCGACTTTGTTTTATACTGTGTAATGATTATGTACACGGGTGAAGTCGGTCATGCTATTTTTTGCAAAATGAACAAACTATAGTTTAAGAAAGACATGCACAAAATCCAAAACCTCTATTTTTATCACAAAGTGTACCTAGGCCAAACAATTCCAGGTCTTCTATGGTTGAAATGCATGCACAAACGTTAAACTCTTTGTTTTTATTCGGCAGAAAGAATTCGCAGAACAATCCTAAAGTTTTTATATCTAAGTATTTTAAAAACATGCACAAAATCTTTTTATTTTTAGCACGAAAGGTACGCAGAACAATCCCAAAGCTTCAAAGCACAGATACAAGTAGTACGTTAGGGTGTGGGGTGCGTCAAATCCACAGCCAGTCCCGAGTCTCAATATCCGGAGACGCTATATATCAACATCCTCGATACACGCCGCCATAAAATATAGGTACTGCCACGGACAGAGCCACGTCGGCGTATCCTACACGGACAATATCATCGGAGATATTTCGCCGAGACACCTTCTTAATATCATTTCGCAGGGCAGTTTGCTGCTAAAAGTTATAAAATTTAGGTAGTATCTTTATAAGTGTCTGCGTACGTCACAATATAGGTAGAACTATGTCTTAAAATGATAAGTTTCTTATCTCGTTGTACCTACTTATCATATCATTCTCGAAATCGTTGAAAACATGTGTCACGTCTAAATACATTTTGTAAAAACTCAATGAACTCTTTTGGATGGAAAAGTTGATTTTTCATCATGATTTCAGAGTTGGTCCCGTAGTTAATGTTAATTTTATATGTGTATTTAATATAATATCTTTAGAGATACAAAAAAAGATTTCTTATTCTAAAACCTCTGAAAATCCATCCAAAAACAACACTTTATTATATTTCAGTCACTGCAATCTGTTTCGTGTTTGTTTCATATATACAGGGTTATTTTTAATCAGCATCCTTCTAGGGGCTTTTTCTGTACATCAAAACTAACAACTTTTGTTCTACGACTTTCGTCAAAACTCGAAATAATGATTAGAATGCTGATTAATTAGAAATAACCCTGTATATAAGTGACAGTGTCTTAAAAAACAATACTCAAAAATATACAACACACTTTAATTAGGTACTTGTGAGTAGGTATCATATATAACTTTAAGGTTTTAAATATTGTATGTACCTATTTACATCCTATTAAATACATTGATAGGTACTCTAAAGCGCGCTTAGAAAAAATCACAACCTCACGTTCTCAAGATATTTTGTAAAAGAACCTACAATTCTACATCCACCTATAAGCACATACAAACAACCTCTACGTCTACTGCGCGTACAAATCTTATTTGTGCCGTTCCCGACGAATTTCGTCTCACGATACTATCGGCACATCGCCTCTTTTATTGCCTCTACACATGCCGTATACCTTATTTTACGCCGCGCATCGGAATTACGTTTTGTTCTTTAGAAACTCTCGTAACTAGACACACAAAATGCTGTTCGCAATTTAGGCTATGTTTTATTTCTTTTCGCCTCGTTTATTTTTCGTAAGAAACCTTCGTCGGTAAATAGGTAGGTACTGTACCAGCCTTTTTTTTAATTCTCCACTGCAGGACGAGGCCTACCCACGAAAGGTGAATAGGTCATATCCACCGCGCTGGCCCAGTGCGAGGTGGTGGATTCACATACGCCATCGAATTTCTTCTAATGTAGGTTGCCTCACGATGTTTTCCTTCACCGAAAAGCTAGTGGTCTGAAATTCCGTACATACATTCCAAATAACTCATTGGTACGGGACCGGGGATTTGAACCCACGACCTCAAGATTGTAAGGCGAGTGTCACTACTTCTAGACCACCATCACTTATAATGGTATGGCTTAAATAGATAGGTACCTATAGCAATTCTGAGTACATTTTACAATAAGTGTGAACCAAAAAAAATGAGAAGACAAATATTCACAAACGCACCTTCTCCCAATCACATCAGATCACTAGCCTCGTGGAAACCTGCCTGCAGAATACAAATCCAAAATGATACCTTTCCAAATTACATAGAACTCTCAGGTCTTTTTAAAATACTCTAACTCCATTCTAAAATACTTACGACATCAACGACGACAGGGGTCTATAAGGACTGGTTATGGTACCAGACGGGCAACTCGACCACCTGAGATTTCAATTTCGCGTCGCTGAATAAATTTATTCCTATTTCACCGGCTTTGTTAAACTTGCCGACATAAAGCAATATTGAAAATAATTTTGTAAGCAATACACCAACAATTCTAAAAGAGAAATTTTCGTTTCGTATGACATTTGTATACATAATTTTCCGAATGAAATTGTGGTCTTGTCGTGGTTTTACCTCTATGACGTGGCTGAGCACAAATGCGAGAGTTGCCTAAATAGCGTAAGCCAATTCATGTGCTCGTATTTCCCGCCCAAAATGTGGCGTAATACTCACAATATAAACGCAGTTAAGTAACATGCATATTACGAAATGAGGCTCATAAACGCTGGCCAGAGTTTTTTGATATGCGTCATACATATTGCTTGGAATTCCGCCAAGTGGCTTTATCGGCTGGCACCCCATCAGCGGCGAACCAGTTACCAGTATACAATACGGCGGGTAGGTATTTACAGCCTTCCAAAGTAACATTTTACTACATATTTTTTCAAAAAGTCCCAGATATTTCCATTACATTACTCCGTACCTTTCTCTCTGAATAATTCAAGATGCCCGCCGTGAATGACGGAGAAGGAATGATAAGGCAAAAACCATTAACGCGATTGCAACAAAATATTCTGTTTCTTACACAAACAAAAGTTTTCTGAGAGTTTTTTAATAAAGAATTTACTTGTCTTGCTTTCGTTTAGCGTCTTCTTTTTTTTTCTGTGGTTCATCGAAGAGTCGAAATTGTAAATAGAGCTCTTTAGATGCTATCGCTTATTCTGTGCCAAAATCCAGACTCCAATTTGCCGATACACTCGTAACTATTGGATTTTTATTGGTTCTGTTTTCTTTCCATTTTCTTGTGTGTGTTACTAGAGATCAATTTGGAGATTTCGCGCTGAAATAAATAAAATCTAACATTGCGCAGTGAATGTTTATGTGAGATGCCGAAACTACTATTCACATAGGTACGAAAGGTTTCAACTAGAGTGGCATAATCCTGCTCGTAATCAACCCCATCAAATGTAAGATAATATTGAATGATAAACAAGCAGTATAGTACGTATTTACTTTGAAATAAGCGTGTGTTTGTTAAAATGTATCTTATTTACTTCAGAGCTTGAGGACCTGTAAGACGTTGGCGCCCAACGAAATTGTAAAAAGCTCTCAGCTCGGCAAATAGAACGTCTATTTTTCAAATCCACTTTAGTTACTGAAATGTATTTTCGATACGGGGTAGGAACCCAAAGGCGAAAATATCGCGCCAGCCGCCGCTAGGGGGCGCTCCAATAATCCACACCTTATTCTCGAGCACCGCCCGCCCGTGGGTAAGTGAAATGACTTATTGAGATAAATTGTTTGCCAAACGCTCCAAAACCAAATTTCCTCGCCCGAAAACGGTTTAAATGTGGTAAAATTACAGATAAATCTCTATTTTTGTGTGTTATGCAAATTGATTGTTGGCGACCGTGAGTTTTCCATCTTTGCCGAGTTCATCAAATATTTATAAGGAGTGCGAGGAAACCCCTTCACGGGTGACTTGTAACGCAGTTTGCTATTCATATGGAATTGAGACTCGTGTATGGTGTGGTGTAGTTTGCTTGTAACGTTCATAAAAGTGTAACTTATATAACTAACCTTCAATTATAAAAGATTAATGGATAAACAAATAAAAAAATATCGTTAAACTTTAAGTTATAAGAACTATGACTACACGCAAGTGCTAAGTAATTTCATATAGGCCGGGTGGCTAGCCCTGGTGTCAGAGATTTTAGGTCGCCTGAAGGCATCTGATATGGATAAACGGTAAAAATAACCGGGACCTACAATTTAACGTGTGTTAACGTCCGAGCCACGGTAGCGCTCAGTTGGAAAATGCCACCCGCGGTCACCCATCCAAATACTGACCGTGCGGAACGTTGCTTGATATCGGTGATCGCTGACAAACACCTAGTCAAACTACGCTGCGAGCTCTGCACTACACAAGTGCTAATATTGCATGTAGGTAAGTACTAATTTTGTAATACATATTGTATAGGAGTAAATAGTACGTTTACCTACAACTACGTAGGTGTTTTACAAAGTATGTTTTAAAATCTGATCAATTACGATGTAGGCAATAAAAATAATAAAAGCGTAGCAGAGCCAAGAATGGAAGTTCTCAACAGCTATCCCAGACACAACACATTATTGTCAATTTGTAATCTAAATGGGCTATCTACACCAACAAATCATGTGCTATGTAAAGTTGCGGCGCGAATGTCGCGCCACCAAGTCTTTCAAAATACAATGAGTGATCTTCTTGCAAAAACTTCTTTTCCTAACTGCATATTATATAAATAAAATATTTCACTATGATACGGAAAATAGGAGTTTTAAAAAAAAACTCTTGACATGGCTAGCCATCTGCCTACAGATCTCGACACATAGTCTCGATGTAGTTGGGACCTTATTTCATTTAATACTCTGCTTGAAAAACTCACCGAAAATCTATTCCTATATGTGTACTCTGATACAATGCTTCTCGCCAAATTTCGTAGTTCTATGTCGACGGGAAGTACCCTGTAGGTTTTGATTTTTGTGAGTGTCGAAATATGCGGTTTTTTACGACATAAACGGCTCTAACTTTTTTAAACGATAACTGAGAAGTTTTTCTTTTACACAACTGCAAGAGACCATAGATATACGTATACAGTTTAAATTTCAGCTCGATATCTTTACGCGTTCTCGAGATAAAGAGTCTTGACATACACACAGACGAACAACAAAGTGATCCTATAAGAGTTCCGTCTTTTCCTTTTGAGGTACGGAACCCTAAAAACTGCCTAAAACCACAAATACGAGTAATGTGTGACACAATAGGGAAGTTGGCTGGTATTAAGTTAGTGTTAATGAATTATGCAATTAAATTTGAATCATAAACTGAAAAAATAATTGAAATTGGCTTATCAAGTTCAGAGATGTACACTTGTAAAGATTTTGGTAGGGATAGGGAGGGGATGTTTTCTCCCTTTCCCACATAATATAACATTGTATGACGAATGTATGACACTTGCGAGCAGTGACATCATAGCCTGCCATAATGCGCTCTCTATTTAGCAAGAAAATAAATATGCTTGTAACTTCTTTATTATTAAGTTGATTTTATTTTTGTTTTCGATAATAGGCTCTGTTTATTGTTAGCTGTTACATCCATCCATTCATCCATCCATCAACCAAAGGACGTCTACTGCTGGACATAGGCCTCCCCTATGGATCTCCAATAAGACCGGTTGGAAGCGGCTTGCATCCAGCGCGATCCTGCGGTCTTAATGAGGTCATCCGTCCACCTTGTGGGTGGACATCCTACGCTGCGCTTGCCGGTACGTGGTCTCCACTCGAGAACTTTTCGACCCCACCGGTCATCAGTCCTCCGCGCTATGTGCCCTGCCCATTGCCATTTCAACTTGCTAATCCGTTGGGCTATGTCGGTAACCTTGGTTCTTCTACGGATCTCCTCATTCCTGATTCGATCCCGCAGAGAGACTCCGAGCATAGCCCTCTCCATAGCTCGTTGGGCTACTTGGAGCTTACTGATAAGGCCCATAGTGAGAGATCAAGCTG